>JAIUCV010000043.1:322288-679447 GCA_026724425.1 Erythrophleum ivorense
ATCAACGTCATACTGATATGACTTTTCAAGTTGGTGATCTTGTCTTGGTTAAACTCTATCCTTACCGACAGCATTCATTAAGGCTAATGCGCCACCAAAAATTGGGTTTCCATTATTTTGGTCCATTTCCGGTTTTGGAACACATTGGTGTAGTGGTTTATAAATTGGGCTTGCCTCAAGAGACTCATATCCATTCAGTATTCCATGTTTCTCTTCTGAAATGTTATTATGGTGAAGGTTGTTTACCTTATTTTCCTCTGCCACTTCGATCTTCACCAGATGGACCAGTTGTTGAACCCTTAAATGTGCTTGATTTTCGTATCAATTCTCAATAACAACCTCAAGTTTTAATTGATTGAGGTCCTTAACCTTACCCTCTTGGGAAGTCGTCACAGGTCAAGCATATCCTTCTTTTGACCTTGAGGATAAGGTCAAACCTTATGCGGCGGGGTATGTTATGCATGAAGAAGCTGATGTGGATTGTGTGCATGGGACCAGTGACACGATAGCATATGATAAAGGAGGCACGAGTTCAGCATGTGAAACAGATGGATTAAGAAGGAGTAACAGGCGAAGAAAGACCACATGAAAGATAAGAGATAATATATAACTGAATGTTGGCAGGATAGGGGAGGAAGGAATGAAGAATCTTTTCCCTCTGAATTCTCTCTCTTTTCTGTTACGTCTTCTCTGTACCATTGTAGCTTTGCTGAGATTTCTGGAAATATTAGCTGAATTATATACTACGAACTTATTCCAGAATTGATAATATAGATTTGAGGTTTTATCTTCATTAGATCATAACACATTCTCTCTCCTTCGATGGCATCACTCTCCCTTCATCGCCTCGAAGTTACAGTCCCCATCTACCATCGTCTTCAATAGCAGCAAATCCAGTTGATCCAATCACAGATTACAATCAAACCCAGTGCCTAGTTCTCCTCATAGACCTAAACCCACTTCTCCATCTTCAGGATCCCACCCCATACATCAATTCCCTTCTCTGGTCCACCAAAATCCTTCTCTCCTTCTCTCCTCTCTCTTGCTTTAAGCTTTTCTTTCCTCACTTTCTCCCCTTCTTTCATCCTCTAAACAAACCGTTTTGTCGCCAATCCCTCCCTTTCTTTCTGTTTCAATGACCCTACCTCAACCCTTCAATCCCTACCACAAGCCCTCACTTCTTTGCCTCATTTTCACATTCCATTTGATTCCTCACCTCCTAGGGCTTCACGCTTTGCCCCATCGATGCAACAGATTGTATACAACTATGCTTGGGACTCGGTAATGTGTGATCTTGTACTGGATGCTGTTCTGAATTATTCAGTTGTTTGATTGAATTTGGTTGTTTTGTTTTCGCCATTGCAGATCATTGAAGTGTTTATTTGAATTTTCTGATGCGTGGAGTTAGGTCATGCATCGTTGAAAAGTGTGGGTTCCTTTTGTGTGAGACTCCCTGGGTTCTTCAGAAGTGTGAGTGATGCATTTATTTTTGGAATATGCAATTTAGTTGGGTTGATGCTAGGTGTGAATCTGAATGTTGTGAGCATAAAATTGAGACCGATGAAATTAGACAAGTATTAGTTTCTTTGATAGTAGAATTAGAGCTATGGGTTGGAGATTATGCTCTATGGATTTGGTTATACTTGGTTCCGCTCTTGTTCCTTTTGGTTTAATTTATCCAAAAGTTGGAGTTTCATGGAGTTCTCTTGATATAAATGATAATTCTAGGAAACTTCATGTGCAATTGAGTCTTCAGATCTAAGGTGTAAGTAGGAATCCCTTGGAATATAGCTGTTGTGATCTTGAGTTTATCAAATTAAGGTTCCTTGGTAAATTTGATGATGTGCTGTTTAATCTAGAATTGATGAATTGGCAAAAAGGAGGCTGTGAAAAAAAGGAAAATTTTTTGACGCAATTTGTTAATGGAATCTCACAATTTCATATTGAGGTTGTGCATAGGAGTGATGCTTTAATTTGTGAAACTAAGGGATCACATATCTGATTGCGTTCTTGTACAAGAAGTTTTTGGAGAATCTAAGAAAAAACAGAAGGGAAATTCAAATGAATTCTTTGCAGACAGAGTTCTCAACATTGTTGCAATTGAATTTGGCTTTATGTAGCAGAGAAACTTTGGACCCATTTGGCAAATGCTCGAGTTTTCTTTATAACGAAGGCTGCTGGGAATTGGTGTCCCTTTCCAATGGCGACGGTGGTTCATGTATGGGTATTCTAAGGCTTTTCACCGTTTCTTCTGCTTTCTTATCTCCATTAGATGATCCAGATATGGTTCATGATTTTGGTGGAGCAAATATGGCTTAATATTTCAGGACACTGAGTGCTGATATTTGCAAGCCTGATATCAACTTCAAAGAGCATAAGGAATTATTAGGTTTTGAAGATGAGAAGAGTGGTACAGTGATTGATGGTCATCAGAAAATGAAAATAATGGATAGGAATAACCTTCAAAACCTCACATTGAGCACCTTCTGTAATGCGGCATATGATCACTTTGACATGGACTTGCATGAGGTTTACTATGCCATGGAATGTGACAAGTCAAAAAAGTTGAGGTTTTTGAAGTGCTGGATGAAGCAGATGAAGAAACCTGGCTATCATGATCTAGTTGTGTCTGAAAAATCCATGCTAAATCAGCTAATTCCAAAAGAAATTAACAACAGTGGATCACTCCAAGATGGTGAATTGCCAATCTCCTCATCTGCCTCAGCAGGAGAGAACACTGTGACTGAGGCTTCAAGAATACAAGATGGTGCTGTGCTTGATTTTAGTTCAGAAAGATTTGAAGCATTTTTCTGTAATCTTTCCAACAAGATCCATCAGGGAATTGAATTTGAAGACGAAGACCTGTAAGCTCTGGCTAAGCGACTTATGAACTCATCTATATACTGGCTATCACAGAAGTTTGACAGATAAATCATTTCTGAAAGTCAAAATTCTTCAAAATGTAGTGATGCTTATGGTAGCATGGTTGCAGCTGAACTTAGCAAAATTTTATTGAGGGAGCCCAAGGAGTTAGCCGCAAAGCATAAAACTATAAAAGCAAAAATCCTTTCTCTCAGGCATCTGATCCAGGACCTACTTCACTCATTACAGTACAAATAGTTAGAGTTTCTTTTGAGAACATTTGGCCTAATTTCTTCATGTAATGTGATATATTTTATGTTTCATTGCTCTAATTGTTAGCATAGTTTCGCTTCTTTTGTTTCCATGTTTTACCTTAATGAGCACAAGATATGAACTGCAAATTTTGTTTCGTATGGAAATTTTACAATCAGATGTTTGAAGTGGAGTTGAAGAGTCTAGCAGCAGAAGATGGCGAAGCAAATTTGCGTTCCTTCGGAGAGTACTCAGTGCCATATGGAAGGGGGATTCTTTAGTGATTGGAACCTTGATAATTATGTAGCAAAGATCATAAAAAACAGGTACATGCTTATACCCCGAGGTTGATAGATTTTATAGATGTCGATTGATACATTTTTCCTTAAGTAACTCAAAAGTATTTCTTAGTGGAATTATAAAAGATTTTAGCTTCCCCTTGGAGTTAAGAGGAGTGGCTCAGTTTACTTTCACTTTGTGCATTTATGGTAAAATATACCATTTGTGGTGGTTGCTCTTCTACTATTGGCCAAAATATGAGTACCAGAGAAGGAATCTAATTGAAGGGGTAGCTTCTCCCTAAAACATGACTATATATGATGCACTTAGAAATACCTTCCGTCTTATCTTTAATTGTCTTGATTTCACCCTGCAAGATTGCAACTGAAATTCCATTCTTTTTTCAAACAAAAAAACTTGGTAACAATGAAAGTCAGTTGAAATTGCATAAAGAGATAAAGTAAAATGGACCTACTACTGTTTGCCGAAGAGGATGAAACCCCTAATCATTTGCTCATGAGTGAGGACAGCAACAAATCCTGGAAGGGAAAGGCAGACAGAGACGAGATGGGTGAAAATAATGTTAGTGGTGGTCCCGTATCATCAGAAAATGAACCCCTTCAGCTCCTCAAGAATGAAAATGGAAGCTTTGAAAGGACTAAACAAGAGGAGGATCAAGATAAAAAAAATAGTAGTAGCCAAGAAGAGGAGAGAAAGGGCAAGGATATTTTCATCTTTCACAAGTTGCATTCCTGATTTGCTGTGTTGGGCCCCAAAGCAGAAGCCTATGAAACCCAAGTCAGATCCCCTTAGAAAGCTGCCAACAAGGAAAAAGAAGCCAGAAAGGGCAAGCTGTGACAAAGTATGCGAGACCCCAATGACAGGAAACAAGGTGGATGATAACCATTGCAAGGCTGATAGGAGTCGAACATGTACTTCTGGTTCCAAGGCGTTATTTCAAGATGGCCATTGATGTGAGAAAATTATATCAACGCTCACAGAACAATTGTATCTGCAAACTTGCTGAGCAGAATAACACAAAATGGTTACTTCAGAGTTCAACCTCAAATGTTGGACGTTAATGTCTGGACACTGGAGTTATGTCCTAATTAAAAGCTGTACTTCATAGTTCATAGTATACTGACATGATTAGTTTACTCACTACGAAATGTTGTTACTGAGCAAATATTTCATTTGTATAGGTTGGTGTATTTGACCGTTATGGAAATCAATATACATTGAAGAAAGAATTGTGCCCTCTGCTACATACATCTTTCCAATTTTTGTTACCGACTTTAAAGGAAAACGGGTCACCTTGTGCTTCGTTAGGATTAAGTGACACATATATTAAATTATTATAATCTTTGTCTTTAATTATATTGTCTCTATTGATTAAAAAAAAATTATTATTTAAATTTAAAATTTTTAACTATAAAAAATATTAAAATACTCCTATTATTAATAAATGTAAATATGTTTTGGGTGGCATTTATGTATGTGTATTTAATTTGAATGATCTTGTTATCATATTATGTAAATTCTTAAAAGGGATGTGTATTTAATTTGAATGATCTTGTTATCACATTATGTAAATTCTTAAAAGGGTTGTTCTACTATGTTATTTGTACTACGTGTTACTGGATATTCCAACTGACTAATAGTGTGTTTGATTCTGCGTTTACAAAGTTTAAAACCACGTTTGCGAGGAAGCAACAATTTGTTACTTTTACACAAACGTAATTTTGAAACGGGATTCCAAACATGCACTAATCAAGAAACATGTGATACTTATACTAAATGACCGAGCCCACTGAACATTTGACATACTAAAAATTAGTAATATTAAAATATTAATGGCGCTAGCAATTTATGTGAAATTTTGTTTTATTTTATTATTTTTATAAATATTTCAATCTTTTAAGCATATCATAGCTTAATGATATGGATTAAAATACTATTAATATTAATTCTAGTACAGAAATTAAAAATTCACCTAAAAGGCACAGATGCGCATAAGCTTTTGCGAATATCTAAGTCTAACATAACATTTAACAAGCCTCCACTTAATAAAAACAAAAATAGATAAAACTGAGAGTTGATGCTACAATTAATCTGAAATATTCAATTTGTTGCACAACTTATGACAGCACTTAATAAAATCAGACAATCTTGATTTTATCTAGGTCGTACTAATAACTTGCTAAATTCCACAAATAACGGATGTCAACAGTGGATTCAGGATAGCTACCACATAGTAATTTAAAGGATTTTTTAACGTGATTTTGTAATTCATCTGGTTTGTTTTATAAAAAGGGAAAGAAAAAAAAAAGCATGACAATTGAGTTTTTTCTTTTAGACAGTTTAACAGAATTTATTTGAAAAATTGCATCAATATGTTATATATTTGTGTTTTATTAAATACCCTTATCACTAACATCCATGAAACTATTCTTGGCGATTTTGTCTAAACTTAAACTGCAAGCTGGGTAGAGTTCCCGCTCTGAAACTTGTATTCGTTGAGTCTTGTATTACCAACCCAACTTCCAAGTGAGAGTTCTGAATCTAAACTATCAGCTTACTTTGATTTTTCTGTTCTATCTGGCTCTTTGCCGGGGGAAGGCTTGTCTACAAAATTTGAATTAGTTGAGTGCAATACCGTCTTCTTGTACAAACTCCAGCTTCGAGGACCTTCCCAAGCTACTGCAAACAGCAGAAGTCACCCCAGACTTTGCAGCCAATGTTGAACATGTAAGTTTAAGTTTACTGAACCTGTCGCAAATCTCATTTTGAAGGAAAGCTTCAAGCCTCAAATTCATGAAAGCTGTTTCTTCTGTCTCCCGTCAGTTTGCTGAATTACAAGCATTCGTTTCAACATTCCGGGAATCCGTAGCGTCCTCTCAAAATCCAACTTTTGGTATAGAATTGCTTGGCAAAGCATTAGACCAATTCCCTGACATTAAAACCCTTAAGAAGCTACACTCTAAGATTTTTCATAACCATCTTCATTCAGACCCGTCTCTGGGTATTAACCTCATGAGAGCTTATGCTGCTTGCGGAGAACCCAGATTGACACGCAAGGTGTTTGATGAAATTCCTGAAAGGAATGTTGTTTTCTTCAATGTCATGATCAGAAGCTATGTGAACAACAATTTCTACAATGATGCTCTGCTTGTTTTCAAAGCCATGGTTAATGGTGGATTTAGCCCTGATAGTTATACCTACCCTTGTGTCCTGAAAGCTTGTTCTTGCTCTTACAATTTAAGGTTTGGCTTGCAGCTTCATGGAGCTGTAGTAAAGGTTGGACTTGACTCTAATTTATTCGTTGGGAATGGTATAATTGCCATGTATGGTAAATGTGGCTGCTTATTTGAGGCACGGCAAGTTCTCGATGAAATACCAAGCAGAGATGTTGTTTCGTGGAACTCTATGGTTGCAGGGTATGCACAAAACGCACAGTTTGATGATGCTTTAGAGATTTGCCGGGAAATGGAGGCATTGAGACAGCACCCTGATGCAGGTACAATGGCTAGTCTCATGCCTGCTGTGACTAACACATCATCTGACAATGTTTCATATGTTAAAGAGATGTTCATGAATTTGAAGAAGAAGAGTTTGGTCTCATGGAATGTGATGATAACCGTGTACATAAAAAATTTGATGCCCAACGAAGCTGTTGATTTATATTTACAAATGGAAAAATGTGGGGTAGAACCTGATGCAATCACATTAGCTAGTGTTCTTCCAGCTTGTGGAGATCTTTCAGCTTTGTTGCTAGGAAGGAGGATTCATGAATATGTTGAGAGGAAGAAACTCTGTCCAAATTTATTATTGGAGAATGCATTGATAGACATGTATGCTAGGTGTGGATGTCTAGAAGATGCAAGGAAAGTGTTTGACAAAATGAAGTTTCGCGATGTTGCATCTTGGACTTCATTGATATCTGCCTATGGTATGACAGGGCAAGGTCGCAGTGCCGTGGTACTCTTCACAGAAATGCAAGATTCAGGTCTGAGTCCAGATTCCATTGCCTTTGTTGCGATTCTCTCTGCCTGTAGCCATTCCGGATTACTGGATGAAGGGAACAAGTACTATAAACAGATGATATATGATTATAAAATAACACCTAGAATAGAACATCATGCTTGTATGGTGGATCTCTTTGGACGTGCTGGGAGAATAAATGAGGCCTATAACTTCATCAAACAGATGCCACTGGAGCCTAATGAAAGAGTTTGGGGGGCTCTGCTCAGTGCTTGTCGTGTGTACTCCAACATGGATATCGGTCTTTCGGCAGCTGATAAGCTTTTCCAGACAGCTCCTGAACAATCAGGTTACTATGTTTTGTTATCTAATATTTATGCAAAAGCTGGTAGATGGCAAGAAGTATCAGCTATCCGATCATTAATGAAGAGAAGAAGAATTAGGAAAATGCCTGGCATTAGCAATGTTGAGTTGAAAAATCAGGTTTACACATTTCTTGCTGGTGATAGATCACACCCGCAATCAAAGGAGATATATGAAGAATTAGATGTCTTGGTGGGGAAGATGAGAGAGTTGGGTTATGTCCCTGAGACTGACTCTGCTCTTCATGATGTGGAGGAAGAGGATAAGGAATGCCATCTAGCAGTTCACAGTGAAAAGTTAGCTATTGTTTTTGCTATTTTGAACACCCAACCTGGGTCTCCCGTCAGAATTACCAAGAATCTTCGTGTTTGTGGGGATTGCCATATTGCTGCCAAACTCATCTCGAAGATAGTTGGACGTGAAATTGTTGTTAGGGACACTAATCGATTCCACCATTTTAGAAATGGTATATGCTCCTGTGGAGATTATTGGTGAGTTAACAAGTATGGACACCAAGACATGGAAGACGGATACAGTTTTCTTTTAAATTTTTTTTTTTATTTTCTTTTGATGTATCCCTGTTTCATAATTGATGAACTTCTTGATGAATGTGCGACCTACATCTACAATTAAGGCTAGTTTAGGCATTCGCCCTTCTCTGATGAGCTTGTATCAAATTTTGATTGAAATCAAATAAATTTGAAGTGCAATTTGAGGAGTTTGATAGTCCATTGTATGATAGCAGAGGAATCATGAGTCACACAACGAGGTGAGTGTTATTCTACAAATGAATGTACTTTCCGCTTGCCCTTTTTATCTGTTCTGTCAATTATGTAGTTGGCACTTGACAGTCATCTTGGCTCTAGGATAAAAACAGGGACTGCTTCGACTGCTTCCTGTGGTATATTCCTCATCAATTCTCATGAGTTTCTGATGTATTTTTTTAGGGAAAACTATATTTTACACATCATATATATATATATATATATACACACACACACACATATAAATTTGAGATGAAGTGGCCTTGTTTATAAACGGTAAATAATATAGCTTTGTTTTGGAGTTTCCTGCCTAATTTTATTTTTTGGCTTTTTTCCCCCTAATGTGCTCGGATTTTTGTATAATTGTATACAAGCCCACCTTAATTATAATTTAATTATAATATTAATACCTGAATTTTAAAAAACAACACTTTGGCCTCTGATCTATCATCATCAATTCAAACTAAGGTCTGGTTTGCACACTGATTTATCCTTCTAGCATAAATAACTTACTCATATATACAAAAATTATTCCCTTGCCTCATGAAATCCTTTAACATTGAAAGGAATGCCCCGCCATATACGGCTGATGTTGGAGTCATGTCATATACGGCTGAAAATTCACAGAAGAATACAATTGTGATAAGAACCATTAACTTGAGTGACAGTTACGAAAACTTCTCCATAATTATAAAATATTTGGTTCTTTTTTTTACATAAAAATTCTTGCTAGAAACATTAAATTTTAGAAATTAGAACTTAGGGGTTAAAGCATCGAGTATACTCTAATATTAGTGTTTCCAGAGAAAATCATTGAGAATGAATTTTTGATATTTAAGTTTTAGATTCAAATATAATCATAATATTATAAGTAACTAGGTCCTATCCCTTCCAAGCCGTAGGGAGAATTTGAAAAAGTCCTTTGGGTTCCATAAAAAAAAATTAAATAAAATAAAATAAAAAATAAGAAAAATAATATGTGAACGGTACTTGTACGAACATGAGCAGTATCTTGGCATGCAACTCGTGAAAGTTGTATTATTCATAGGTCACGATTTTCACAGGTTATATATATATATATTTATATTATTCATTAGATTAAAAATTTCTATAGGAATTGGAAATTTTGATAAATGTGTGTGATATTTCTTGAAAGAGGATACCCATGACCGCAGTTCACCCTTCTCATAAATATCTGGATATGTTTGTTTGCAAATGTTGAGGAATACAAATACAATTAACTTGAGTTGAAAACTATTGAACAATCTATTGAAATGTGACAAATATAGCCGTTTGGTATGTTGCACAAAAAGGAATATGCATTTGAAAATTTTATACAGTGTATATTATATTTTTATGATTATTATTCAATAATTTTTATTATTTTTTTCAGATCATTTTCACCTTTATAATGACTCTCTTCATTTTATTTTTCATTCTATTTGTCTTTATTCTATATATCAAGGGGCCTTATAGAGTTCAAACCAAAGCAAGATATTCCAAATGCTGAATTAAAAATGCTTCCACAAATATCATTAGATTATTTTCTTTTCAAAAGTAAGATCTGAACTCTCCTAATGCTATATTAAATTTATAGACCAGAATCCACAATTAGGAATCCGTGTCGACTTTGTAAATATTTGTTAGGCCTGTGTAGGGCTTTTAAATTGATCATCAATTATTCAATTCAAAAAAATGAAGGGGGAAATTAAACAACTTAAAATTAGATAGTTTATTTCAACTTAAAGACTTCAGAACTTGTCTGCTAAGCAACTCAAACATTCTAGATGACCCCAAGATAAAATATTGATCTAAATAAAAAGGAAAGGATAACGAATCTACATGGAGGTTTGCTGATCCCGTAAGAAGAAAGGAAATGTTAAATATAATCAGAAAGCCTCAAAGACTATGTGGTCTGACTAGTCTCTCAGGCTGCATACGCCCAATCTCCCCAGATATGACGCCTAAATTTATGACATGTATTTCAACATCGGTGGCTTCAATTCAGCTTCGTTAAATGTATCAGACAAATAAGCATTAATCCGTATGAGTTCATTGTGGGAATTCCAAGGTATTGAAACTTCAGTGTCATTATTATTTATATTTTGTTATCTAATTTAACTTTCTTAATAACAGTCACATAATCTAATTTTAAGCCATAATTGAATTGAATCCTAACTTTAAGTGCGTAATTGGCATGAAGATTATTATTATTATTATTGTTATTATTATTATTATTATTATTATTATTATCATTATTTGGTTCATTGATAAGCTTGTGTGTCAATCAAATCTTTGTTCCTCTCGAGATGTTAAAAGTGCACCCTTGGTGTGATGTATTTAGGAGCATAAATTTGTTGAATTTTTTTTATATATTTACTAACTTATTACATTATAATCAAAATACATAATAGATCCAAATTTATAATATCAAAGAAAAAATAATGCGCGTTAATCATAGAGAAGCCCATATCTAAAGTCGTCGTTGAGATTATGGTATCACAAGTAAGAAATTAATTATGATCAGTTTCGGTCTCTTTTGAGCTTGACTTGAGAATCCTTTTATATATTTAGTCAATGCGACTTTAGACTGACTCTGGGATATCAGTTATGCATTTGAAGTCTATCTGCTAGCAATTCATTTCCCACAAGGCACGTTTCTCATACTATTCTTCCCCCACAAGCACTATAAATATCCTCCTTCTCTACCTCTCTCAAACCACCAAGCAACAAGAAACCAATCAATACAACAGAGAATCATGGCTTCCCTTAAACAAGCTTCTCTCCTATTCCTACCTCTCTTGCTCATTTCTCTCTTCTTCAAGACCTCCCATGCTGCTGGAATCGCCGTCTACTGGGGCCAAAACGGGAACGAAGGCTCCCTCGCCGACGCCTGCAATACCGGAAACTACCAATACGTGAACATAGCTTTCTTGTCCACCTTCGGCAACGGCCAAACCCCACAACTAAACCTCGCCGGCCACTGCGACCCCTCCGCCAACACCTGCACTGGCTTAAGCGCCGACATCCAAACCTGCCAATCCAAAGGCATCAAAGTCCTTCTCTCCCTTGGCGGTGGCGCCGGAAGCTACTCTCTCAACTCCGCCGACGAAGCCACCCAACTCGCTAACTACCTCTGGAACAACTTCCTTGGAGGACAATCCAGCTCACGCCCACTAGGCAGCGCCGTTTTGGACGGCATTGACTTTGACATCGAGGCCGGTAATGGGCAGCACTGGGACGAGCTAGCCAAAGCTCTGAATGGGTTCAGCAACCAGAAGAAGGTGTTCCTATCCGCGGCGCCGCAATGTCCATTCCCAGACGCTCACTTGGACTCGGCTATCAAAACTGGCTTGTTTGATTATGTTTGGGTTCAGTTCTATAATAACGCTCCCTGTCAGTATACCAATGGAAACATTAACAATCTTGTGAGTGCATGGAACCAGTGGACCTCGGTGCAAGCTGGCCAAGTGTTCTTGGGGGTTCCGGCGTCACAGGCTGCGGCCCCAAGCGGTGGGTTTATTCCGGCCGATGTTCTGACGTCTCAGGTTCTTCCGGCGATCAAGGGGTCTTCTAAGTACGGCGGAGTCATGATCTGGGACAGATTCAACGATGTACAAAACGGATACAGCAACGCCATTAAGAGTGCTGTCTAATTTGAGGTTACCGTTTTTTTAAGGATAGATGTTTGGAATAAGTAGCAGCTTGGTAGGTTTCATTCCTACTTATTGAAAGCTACGTGAGTGAAATAAAAACTTTAATATGTAATAGATAAATTTAAAATAAATAATAAAACATATATGGAATTTCAACTTTCATATTGATCATGAGATTACATAAATGCATTATTAAGTAAAGAAAAATAAATCACGTCAATGTATTTACAGTTCTTCTGCTTAAAGTTTTTATATTTTGAAATTGATCCGTTACAACCTCAAAAAAAATATAGAACAATTCTTACATGTATCAAGAGTATCACGTCATTTATACACTCAACGGTTAAAATTTGTTATGTACATATATTTTGTTTGTACTACGCATGGATCCATCTGACTAAATTTTAGTCATTAATTTACTTGGTGTATAGTGCATCAAGAACACCTAAAAAAAATTCAAAAATATATAGTTTTAAAACAGCTTTTCAGTGCAATATACTAAACAATCATAAAAAAATTTAATTGCTCATTCAATTACGCAAATCATGATATTCCAAGCATTTAACGCGATGAAAAGAAAATAAGAGTATAAAAGATACGTCCTAAACTCACTGTCAATTTTTTATGAGGTCCTCCGGAAATGAAAGACACTCACATGTTAAAGTCTTGTGACACCATGATGAAAACATCTTGCGTCCTCTTAAAAATATTGTGAGGTCTAAATCAGAAGGGTTAGTGTAAAAAAATATAGTATCATTATTTTTAATTAATTTGGATATTTTTTAGTATTATTTTATAAATAAAATTTTATAAATAAGTGCATTTTTATAAATCATTCTAACTTAATTCAAGGAAAATAAATAAATAATGGGATCACAAGAAGTTAAATTTTTACAGCTTCTACTTGTACATGATATAAAAATATTTTTATTTATTTATTTATTTATTGAAATTATTAGATATAGCTAAACTATTTGTCATAACGAAAAATTTTTTAACCTAGATTACTAGTAAGAAATTATGAATTAGTACATAAATTCCTAACTTAGAAAAACAAAGTGAATTAAGATATATAAAATTTAATATCTATATAAAATTAATCTTGATATATTATTTCCAATAGATATGACTCTTATTAATTTAAGAAGTTTACAATATAGCCAAGAAGAGAAAAATATGAAGTATAAGCTTAATTACTTAACATACACATGAATTGTGTTAATTCTAAAAACTATGGAATGAAATTAATTAATCGTGCTTTCTTGTTAGATTTGGCCAAGTCAATTACATGACTAAAGCTTCGGGAGGACTAGGAGAAATTGGAAGTTATGCATTAAAGATATAGGATTAGAAGGATGACACTTGAATTCCACTTTATAAATTCTACCTAATAAACTTGATAAAGCATAACTCATCCTTCATCTCAATTCTCTTAGACGCCTACAGTACCTACATTAAAAAATCTATATTATCCATATAGTTCAAAGGCCACCTGCCACCACGCTACCATGAAGGAAGCTTAGTGCCAAAGTTATTTACAATGCCAACGTAGGAAGCGGACATTTAATATGAGTTGATCTGTGCCACGTAACATGCACCATTAAGTCAAATTCCACTAACTGAAATTTTCCATCTCACTCGTGCTTTGACCAAGGTTGGGGTCTAGAAGAAAGAGGAAGAGCAAGCTCTGATGGACGAAAATGGAAGAGAAAAAAGAAAGTTGTTCAAGCTTGCATAAGATAATTTTAGCCATTTTCTCACCTAGCTTTAGAAGAGAAAATTATAGAGAATCGTACAAGCTTTATAATGGTACCAACTTCATCTCCAAATTTTAATTGGGTTTGACTCTTTAGTTGCACTTTGTTGACCAATTAAGAAGGAGGAATTAGGAAGGAGAAAGCCCGAGGAATTTCTCTGCATTTTTGATTCTTGATTTAAGACCTTTTGTATTTGTTGGGACAAAGGCTTTTTAGTTTTGAATTATATTAAACATGTTCAATTCTAGATTATTGAAAAATAGAGTAATTGAGCTAAAAATGTTATTGGATCAATTTATGAGCTAAGTTTATTGGATTAATATATTTTAATGGCTTAATCATGTTTGTCACATCCGAAATGTAACTGCGTGGCGCCAAAAATTTTTTTAAGAACTTTTTATTTTCATCAAAACAAAAACTTAATCAAAGTATAAGTATAGTCCTATCAAAATTTTAAATTTTAAAAAATAAAACTTTAAAAAAATATTTTTTAAAAAAATGGTTTATGAACTAGATAATAAATTTGGGAATCAATTGTGAGTAGGAAAAGTGTTAGGCAATATATAACACCCGTTACTAAGAATAGTTATTCTAAATCAGTCGTGTAAAATTAATATAGCATTTATTCTATTTTAATTCCCTCTAACAAATGGCATACAAAATAAGAAGGAAATAATTTAAAGAAATAAAATTAAAGAAATAAAATTAAAAAAATATTTATTTACAAGCATAGGCTTAACCTATAATAAGAGTCTAAAGTTTATGTACCTTTCATGAAGATTAAAGTCCACGTAATTCAACTTAAAAACTGTGTTTATTAACTAGTATTTTATTTTTGTATTTTTATTTTATTTTTTTTAATAAAAAAAAAAGATAGTAAAGATACCTTTAACTTTCGCAAATAAGACGACTTTAAAATTGATTGATAAGTTTTAATTTGTAAAAAATAATTTAATTTCACATTTTTACTCTTTTCTTTGTTTTTTTGTTTAATAAAAAATAACAAAAATAACTTTAACCTTTGCAAATAAAACAACCTTAAAATTAGTTGATAGGTTTTAATTCATGAAAAATAAAGTTAGTTTTACTTCTTCTTCTTCTTTTTTATTTTCTTTTATTTTTACTTTTGATTTTTTTACTTTCTTATTTCTGATTTTTTAAATTTTTAATTAATTTTCTCATATTTTCTCATTATTTTTATTTTTTTTATGGTTAATCTTGATTATTTTTGAAATGACACTTTCTTCTTTTTTTATGTTTAAGTTTTTTTTTTAATTTTGATTTTTCAATTTCTTTGAATCTTTCTTTTTTATTTTTTTGTTTTTTTGGTTGATTAATTAATTATTTTATTTTTTTAGTATTTAAAAGAATTATTTTTATAAAACATGTTTTAATTTTTAATTTTGTTAAAAGAAAGTTTGAAGAATACTTTTAGATTTAAAAAAAAAGGGAATTTAATTAATTTTAAATTCTTTTTTGTTATTTTTGTTATTTTGTTGTTTTTTTTTTCTAAAAAATTTTTCTTTAAAGAAAATCAATTTGATGTGGGCCGTCAAAACTCAAAACTTATGAAAATGCAAATGTGTAACCCAATAAATACCAAAGAAGCTTATTGTCGCACATAATTCTTGGATTAATTCTTACGAGTATGAAGAAATAAAAAATCTCACATGGCAACTTTATAAAGTAAAAATAATGATAAAAATAAAACCAAGATTAAAATTAAACTATTAAAAAAATAAAAACAAAGATAAAACTAAAATATTTACAAGAATAAGATATTTCACCAAGAGAAAATAGTATCACGATAGATAAGAGGAAGGAGAAAATATAAGAACCCCAAATCATACTCCATCTTCCCATTCTTTTGGTTAAATTGATGATTGACTCTCTTAAGCGGGCCATGCTCCTCATATTGCTCCACATGTTAAACAATAAATAAGCCAATATTAAAAGAAGGATCAACTCAAAGGGAATAACAAACATCATATTTAATTAGTCATTTTGCGTAGGATTCCAATAAGGAACGAAGCTAAAAGCAATAAGATTACAGCCATTGTCTTTCAGCAATACATCAAGATCTCCATATATGATCAGAATTGAAATCATATAAGAGCAACATACCAGTTTGGAAAAGCAACCCCAATGAATATGAGCATGAGATAGGGCATAAGTAATTACATGAAGATCAAATTTAATTCCTAATGAGGCCATTAGCAAAACAACTTGGGTTGAAATTTTTTCTTCTTTCCTTTCTTTCTTTTTTTTTTTTCAATCAAACCAAAAACTGAGCATGACAGTCGAGATTTATCGGTAGAGATTTGAGCCTAAATTTCTTATGCTAAAGACTAAGCTCTATCAGGAACATTAACTAAAAAATTCAATCAAGATTCTTCCGTGAGTCACAACATGAAGAAGTGCTGAGAGAATTTCCTCTTGGAGACCGAACTTGATGACAAGCAAATATTGTCCTGATATTAATCATAACAATCCAAGACTCACCATCATCAATCAGGCTATTATACTTTAACGCCATTAACAATGAAATTAAAGAGGAATCGCATGATAACACCACGATACATTAGGTGAAATTGGAAATCAAACATTCGAATTCAAAAGTATACCAAAGGCAAGGACATCAACTTAAATCTAGTTATTCATTGCAGCAAACCACTGTCCACACGAATTGAAGTCTCAGATTCAGATTTGTGTTTAAGCACTAAACCAAGACACACATAAGAGTTTTCACATCAGGGACTGACCATTAAACAAGGGATCATTCCAAAAACAAACATTAGCATCCAAAAACAATGAAACTAAACCATCCAGCATCCACAAATAGCATGCACATATAGCTCTATAGTTTTAGAATGGAGAAAGGAAAAACACAGAAAACATACATGGCTCCATGGTTTCAGGATCAAAAATAGAAAGCACAAGAAATATACCTTCAGCGTTCGAAAAGCTGAGTGAACTTTTTTTTTTCTTTGATCAAACCCCACTGCCACGGAGCCCTAAATCTGCACTCGAACTTGATTCAATTTCTTCTCTTCTCTCAGTCTCCTCTCCTCCTTCATTCTCTCACTCTCAATTCTGTCTCTTTGTTTCTGTTCTCCCTTTAAAACCGAGCTCCCCCTCAATCTCTGATTTCCTCCCTCATGTGTTTTTGGTGCACACCCTCTCTATCGAATCTCTCTCTCGGTTCCTCTCAATCTGAAACCAATTCGGAAAGCTCCCTCAATCTCTCTCTCTGCTTCTCTTCTCACACTCCGCCCTTCTCTGTTTCTATTATCTTCCCCGTCGCTCTCTCTCACTCTCTGTTTTCTCCTTTCAATCCGAAAAAGAATTTTTGTTTCGTGTCTCTCCGTTTCTCCTTTGTTGACTCTCTCTCTTGGCCTCTTTCCTCTTCGTCCCTCTCCAATTTCTCCCCTCCTCCCTTTCTGTCTCTCGGCCTTGGTCCTCCTTTTTACACAAAAAGCTTGCCTGCTCCTCTTCTTCTCCAATGGTGAAAGGGACCGAAGAGGAGATCAAATCCTCAGGCCCCTCGCTGCGAATTTGCTCCTCAAATCCTCTAAGACACTGTAATTTGCTCACCTTCCTCTTTCGTGTTTCTGCCTCTACTTCAGTCTTACCTCTGCTAACGGCAGTGTCTCGAAAGATGAAAGTAGCTCTTGCGTTTTGACCCTTTTGTTTTTTGTTTTTTTTGGTATGTTTATTTGTTTTTTTTTTCTTTTACTTTTTGACAATGCTTTTAAAATTAGGTCAGTCATTGAATTGGTAAAAACACTAATTTAAGGTTCATTGGTCAAATCAATAATAATTAATTATATTTTTTAAAAATTGTATATATTAAAAATTTAATATAAAAAATAAATATTAGTAAATTTTAAATATTTAATTACTAATTTAATATTTTTTAAGATATTCCAAAAATTATTTTAAAATTTTTAAATTATATTAAGATTCTACTTATTATTAAAAAATAAAAAAATAATAATAATTAAATAATAATTTTGGCTAAATATATTTATATTTCAAAGAAATGTTATTATGAAATTGAATATAAACATAATAGAGGCTAAGTATAAAAAAAAAAGTATACATATTTTACTTCTTTTATATTCTTTATTTTTTTAATATATATATATATTTCAACTCCCTCCTTTTTTATTGCCTTTTACTTTTAATTTGTTAAATTTATTTGGAATAAATTATTTTGTTATATAAGAAAAAATTAAAAAAAGAAAAGAAAATGGGTACAAACTGGTTCAAATCAGTTTTAACTGGTCCAATTTTGGTCAATTTTAATTAGTTCTTGACCGGTTTGACCTGTTCTTGATTGATTTTTTAGCTAGTCGATTTTCTGACCCAACCGAACCAAATCAGGGACCCGTTCTCAGTCGAACCGGCTGGTCTAGTCTGATTTTTAAATCACTGCTTTTTGGTCTTTCAATTGATGGGCTTGGGGCAGATAGGATGAAAAATTTGGACCGATGTAAACAAATCCTTTATTTTTCTTTGATTTGTTTATTTGTTTACTTGTTTTGTTTTTTTTTTTTTCTCATTGCATCAAGCCATTTATTGGTGTTAGGCTTAGGAAAAACTTTTAGCTTTTTTGATTGATTTGATTTTATATATATATATATATATGTTAATTTATTTTCAGCCTTTTCTCTCCCTTCTTTTTCTTCTTTTTTTGGTTTTTGCTTTTATTTTTGTTTTTGTTTTTGTTTTTGTTTGTTTGTTTTATTTATTTTTTCTTTGATTCACAATTTTTTATTTTCTTTTTTTTTTTTTGATATCTTGGGAAAAAGAAATGAATTTTTTTAATATATTTTTTTATTTTTGATTAGGAAAAGAAATGGATATCTTTTTTTCTTTTAATATATCATTTGATTTTTTTTAATTTTTACTTTTAATTTTACCTTTTTTTCTTTGTTTCTTTCTTTTAAGCCAACATTTTCTTGAGTAACTTTTCTTTATTTTTCAAATATGACTCAAATTAACTATTCTTCTCTATTTTTTATTTTTTACTAATTTAATTTTATTATTATTTTTAAAATTTGTCTGGACAAAATACAGTATTCATAATACTTTATATTTGATTACCAATGATTAGATTTATATTGGATATCTTATTTATAGTAATTTTTCAAAAATGTTATTAATTGAGTTGAATGTGTTATAAGGAAAGTTTTTGAATTTGCATATAAATGAAGAGAATACTAACAACCCTATGTGGAATGTTTTTAAATTAATCTTGTGTATAAATAGAAATATTTTTTAAAAGTTTTTAAATTGTTTAGGTCAAGCTGATTATATGATAATATCTTATGTTGACCTTATGTTGATGGATTAGTCTATCTATTTAATGTTACAATTCAAATTAAGAATCTAAAAGGCAAGTCCATGTTTTAAGGAAACTATATATGGAAGACTTGTCTTTTGAAGGAAGCAAAGATGCAATCACATTGATGAGAACCATTTCAGATTTGCCAACTTCTAGAAACCAAATATGGAAACAATGATATGGAAAAGAGTCATCGCTAAGTGATATGGAGAATTCAAGACAAATTTCTGATTATTGGGTATATCTATGCAATTTAAAGAAGCTGCTATCAACAGTCACTAATTTAATGGCTAAGATATATATTGAAGACCATTCAAAGAAGAAAAGAAGAATAGAAGACTGAATGCTGATCATTTTGCTTTGAAGTTATTATAACATATTATATTAAGAGCAATTGTAAAGAAAGTTCTAGTGCTTAATCTAAATCTTTCTTTGATCTTGAGTTTCTAAGTGTCTTAACAAAAACCTAAGAGAGTTTTGAGGTAGCTTGAGTAATATCTTACAGAGAGTTTATAGTTTTGAAAAACCTAGTGAATGGGAAATAAAGTAGAGAAAAAAAATTGTAAAAGCTATAAGGTGAGCCCTATTAGGTTACCTTATTAAAAGAAAAAATATTATATCTGTACTTGTAATGTTAGTTGTATCCTTGGCGATTACCCACATTTAATTAAAGTCCCTTACTTTCTATGTGGGGACTAAACATAAAATATTTTAGTCCAAATTAGGATAAATCAGTTGTGTGAATATTTCTCTTCCCTATTCTATTTACTTTGTATTTAAATCTTTTATCTCAAAGAGTAGGAACAAGTTCCCGAGGAACCTAGCAATACTTAAAGGAATCATAAATATGAAAAAAGAAGGAAAAATAATTTTAAAATCCAATTCAACCCCTTTCTTGGATTACTTCTAGGCTAACATTATTCTACAAAATTTATAGGTTATTATTCTTGTCTTGAGCAAAACTAGGGAAGAAAAAGAAGGTTGTTGGATAATCAAATTCTAACATAATTTAGCTTGAGAAGGAAGGAGGAGAAGAAGAAGAAGAAGAAGAAGAAGACGAAGAAGAAGAAGGAGAAACATTTAATAAAATCTTTTTTTTATTTAATCTACTATTTTGATTGAAATTGATAAAGATATGGAAAGGGAAGAAAAATTATGTTAGCATCAAATTTTAATTAAGAAAATTAGTTGTAGACATTGAGTAATTTGCTTGAAAATTAGAATTTAGGAATTAGCAAAGAGTAAATAAGCATTTGGACGAAAGAGGAGAGAAAACATGCATTGGAAAATTAGGTAAACTTTGTAATTTTGGAACTTTATATGCAATTGCTAATATCACATCTAGCTACTTTAACCATGGCTATGTATATGAATTAGGAAATCTTTTAATTGTATGAAAGGTGTTGCTTTTGAAAATACAATTACTTGCACGCAAGTATACTTATCACAGCAATAGTATAAATATGAGTAAAGTATCATTCCATAAGGATTTGTTGGCCAAAAAGTGCCAATTACTAAAATATACATCCTAACATAAATCAAGCAATAAATTACAAATGCTTGTGGAAACTAAGTTAAACTTATAAATATTGGAAACAAAACTAAATTTGGATTACCAAGCAAATTAATGGATGTAATATTACTAATCCTCAATTATTTCATAAAGACTTAATTTAACCCTTTTTGCCTTGCTATTAAAGAAGATATATGCTAACCTATGGTTTAACTTCACCTATAAGTATTTTTTTCAAATCTCTTATAGGAATAATCTTAGCTAATTTCACAATCCTTTATAAAATTAAACCAAGCAAACATTTAGTAACATAATCCCTTATTTAATTATTTGAGACTAATGAATATATTCTTATTTCATTAGCAAAATCATCCACTCATCCTAGCAAGTTTTAAATACTCATACAACTCAAACCTAATTCCAATATCCCTTTTTCAAGTTAAACTAAAATACCCTCTCATTCCAATCAGTGGCCAATCAATTAGAAATCATGAAGCAGAGAGCTAAATCAACATAGATATACCATTAAACATAAGGAAAAATGGAAAAACAAACTTTCATCTATACAAGAGTTCATAATAATCATTGATACAAAGGTTTAGCTACTCATTATAATATAAACCATCATCAAAATCATAATAAATATCAACAACCACTATAACAAAATGGCAAAATAGTAACTATAGTGTTAATAAGGAAAATTGTAAATTTAGATATAAATGTATTATTTTCAACTAAAAATGCAATTGCCTCATCAGTCAAATTTTGGCTAGTTAGTAAATTGTTACCCATTAAATTAGAGTCATAAAATAGTAGTAAACAGTAACTCTACAAGCATTTGATTCCTTGCAACTTTTTTTTTTAAATTTCCTATTGCATTTTGGTTGGTAGGAAACTATAAAAGAAATGGGGGAAAAATGTTTTTGACTAAAAGTCAATGGGAAGCTATTTCTTCCCAACTTTTGGTTGGATCAAAAACTATTTCCTACTTACTTTTAGTAGGAAATAACTTTCTTTTTTTCATTTCTTTTATATTTATTTTACTTTATAATTAATATTAATTTTTTTATATTTATTTTATTTCATTTGCTTTGTTAAAACAAAATAATATCTTTATTTGTTTTATTTTCATTTTAACTTTTTACCAACTATATAGTATTATATTGTTTTTGTTATTTTTTAGCTTTTGTTTTAAAATTTCCATCTTCATCTTTCTCTTACATGTTTTTGTGTCTTTCATCTTTGTATTTTTCATCTTCATCTTTTTCCTTCATCTTTCTATATAAAATTTGCAAATTTTCAACGTACATTAATGTATGAAAATACTACAACAAATATTACAAATACAAAACTCAAATTGTTTCACATGAGAGTAATGATTAGAGGAAAAAAATGAAGTAGTTTAGATGAAGAACTTCAAATTATAAAATTTTGATAAACATATAAAAAAAGAAAAAAAAAGAGGAAAGAGAAGAAGATTAGTTGAGAACCACTTTTAGATGAAGAACCATCAAAGGAAGGGAAATAATTTCACATGATAACAACTACAGAATAAAAATGAAGAGAGAATCCTTAGAGATTCAAACAAAGAAAAAAAGAAGTTATGTATTTATAAAAAGGAAAGAATGAAAATTTAGCAAGTTTGTGTGAGATTAAAATTTGCAAGCTTCTGAAATAATTTGTGCATTGAAAGTAAAATAAGTTTATTTATAATGGAGAAGAGAAGAAAAAAATTTGCATATTGACTAAAGTTTGGTTCACTATGGCCAACAAAACTTCAATCCATAGCCTAAAATCTTCCTTTAGGCGACTAAAAAAAAAACTATGATGTGTAATTTTTTACATTTTTAGCTAGAAATTACATTAGAAATTGAAAAAAAAATTAGTCAAAAGCTTTTAGTTGATATTTATTAATATTGTCATAGTGAATATCAAAGGAATACAAAGAGAAGATAAGTAGAAAAAACTAGAGGTGGATCTTGTCTTCTCTTCAACCAAATTCTTTCCTTGCTCTTTTGGATGCTTCTCAGCTCCATCAACCCTAAAAAATCCCAGAGTGACAACTTTCTCACAAATTGTTGAGAACCTTACTTTAAAGCTCCCAAAATTATAAGAGAAATGTAGCTATTTAATGCTTTCATGAATGGCACCAACTTTGGCTTTTAGTGCCATAGTTCCATGCCATTTTGTGCTACAGGGAAAACTTTTAAAGTGATGCCATGATTATGGCTTTTAAAGTTGCAACATTGACCCTCTTAAGCTTTAAGAAAGCTTTTCTAATGCTCTTTGACTATAAGTTTCTAGCTCCAAGATGACTCTAGCTTAAATTTTCCTACAACTTAAAAAAGTAATCAAAGTGTGAGCAAATATTGTTCAAGGGAAAATTAAGCTTAAACTTGTTCAAAATTTAAGTATGGAGATATGAACAATAGTTATGCACATTTTTCTTAAAAATAGTTATCTTAATTTTAAAATTAGTAAACTAACTACCAATCTTCTAACAAAAATTTGCAAAATAACATGAATAAATAGGAGTTAACAAAAAGAATTGAAATTAAAAGCCAAGTCTTGTGTGAAGTTGTATAGAAAGGGAAGATTGGTACATCAGCTGAAAGTAGGTAAGATGTACATTTGGGTTTTAGGAATTCCATTAAAATTAACTACTCAAATTTTGTGTGACATGATATTAATATGTGTTTGGTTGTGTTTGCTTGAACTGGAAAATTAAGCTTGTTGGCATAATTGAAGAATTTGAAGCTTCCATAAGTACAATACGTGCTTTGGACTAAAAGGTAATTAGTATATTTATTCTTGATATATCTCCTTCAAACTAGATTGGTTATATTGTTGTATATTCTTGTTATATGTGAATTTACTTATTCTTTAAGCATGGGATTTAAGACAAAGGTTGCTCAAGAGACAAATTAAAGTTACTTATCCTATGTGTTATTGGTAATAACTGTGATAATGATGACATTAATTGCAAGTATGAAATTGCAATTTATATGTAATCAAATTGGAATACAAAAGTTGATTCTTATGTAGCCCATAATACTGATTCTAGTTCAGAGTTGTGTGTATGTTGATGCATGCTTCTATATCTTGATATAATGTATTAACTACTGAGATATCTTATCTTACTCTTTTTTTTATAACTAAATATTCCCATGGAAGAATTAATATCGAAACTATCAAAGGCAAGCAAGTGGTTGAATGAAAAAGAGAACCTTGTTATTGTGATACTTAGAATTGCATATGACTAAATATGATGTTTGTATGAAGTATGATGTTACGTAAATAGGGTTTGTGTATGTTATGGCAAAGAACTAAGTTTATAATTACTTGTTTACAGTCTAGGTATTAAGTGGTATCTTTGTACCTTGAGAATGTTTGGAACATGGTAACAATTCCTTATTATATTCTCAAACAAGGATAGAATTGGATGTTTGTAGTCAATGTCCAAATCCAATGCTGTCTTAGAAGTTTTAAATCCAATTAAATAGAAGTAGATCTAGTCAGCTAAAACTTAAGATCCAATGAAATGAAAAATAGGATCTCATTAACTAAAACTAATTAATGTAAGTTTACCTAGAACTAATATTAACTAACTAGAACCTACAAGTTGAAAAAAAAAAGGTGATAACTTGAAGTCTTGAACCGAGTATCAATTAACTATAAACTAGTACAATGTTAACATATATATATATATATATATATATATATATATATATATAAAAGAATACGTAGATTCTAATTACATTCCTTTAAACTAATATCATGATATATAATTGTTTAAAGTTAGCTATTTTGTAAGATCGAGTTATTACACTATTCCATCTCCTTTATAACATAATTTCTATGGGTATATGTGTAAATTTTACAATCCTCTCATTTGTTATGAAAATATACACAAACATTTCTTGAAGCAAAAAATGACCAAAATACCCCCAACAAAAGTATTGATTTCTTTTATTAAAAATATGACTTATAAAAGTATTTTGGTTAAATTTTTATTTTAATATTATTTATTTTGTGTTGAAAACTATACATTTAATTTATTCTAATTTTTTTTTAAATTTGTCCATTTATATTGATCAAACATACATTTGACACTTGTTATATTATATAAATACTAAATAAAAGAGCATTTTGAATAAAATAAGTATAATTGCATATTATCTTTTGTTGTAAAAGATATTAATGTAGTTTTTTTTAATGTCAGGAAAGAAAAAGAGAATTTAATTTTTGAAAATAAAAAGACAGATAATGTAATTTGAATATCTATCAAGTAAGGAAAAAAAAGTAAATTACTCTATTTTTTGTTATATAACTGCTCCTTTTGGTAACAAAATTGATATCCGCATCTATAAACAATTGAAATGTTAAATATTCTTAAACTCTCAATTCAAACTTAAAAGGGTTGTGATATTCTGGGCCGAAGCCGAATTACGACCGAGATCCGTGTTTTTGGTCTAGTTTGGGTTGGGTCTTACTTTTATGACAAATGAAAAGGTTGGGTTCGTCTGGGTTTTATCAAATCACCAAGACCACCCAACTTGTATTACCAAAAAAAACTCAAAAAAATCAACAAGCGGCATTGAACTGAACTTTGTAGAACACCATTTTGTTAATCATTTTAGCCTGGGAAAAATTTAAGTGGTTTTTTTTTAATAAATACAAAGCATAACAGGAGATTAGGAAGGAAGATCAGACCATCCAGACCCTAACCTACTTACAGAACGAAAATTTTATATGATTCATTATCAGATTTTTTAATAAAAATAAAATAAATGAATACCCTTTTTTATATGATTGCATGTTATATATTTAGATCTTTTAAAAAGATTATTCTTTTTTCCTTTAGGTCGAATTTTACATAATTTCTCTAAATTTAGGGTCACATGCATATAATCATTCAAAGCTTAAAATTAACACCCTAAACTCTTGATTTCATTTTATTAAAAAAAAAAACTTCTATCGGGTAAACCGTTAGTTCATTAACAAACCTTTTCCACTTTGTCAAATTTGTGCATAAAGTCTATTTAAGGCCTAGTCATTATTTTCTATTACTTCTCCTTCCTCTCTCTCTCTCTCTTATCCTTCATTCCATGATGCTTCTTCACCTTCCTTCTGCGCCATCTGCTCTTGGCCTCCTTCCTTGTACGCCTTTATTGAAATGCTCAAATTTCAACTTGTTCCTGCACTTAAAATCTCTTTTGTTTCCCCTTAAAATAGATGCTTTTTGGCCTCATGGCTCTGAAGATTTTGAAATCAAACTGCTGAACGTTGAAGATCATTCTAGCTCAGCTTAAATTAATAATTTGTTTATTTGGGATTTTGTATCTAGATGATTAATGCATTCAGTTTTCCTCTTTTCATGTTGGGTTCTGCATTGTCAATGGAACAAAAAATTGCTTCGACTTCAGTTATGCCCGCAAGATGTTTGATGAAAGGGGAATTCTTTCATGGAACTGCGAATTCAGTACCATGGATGGGAACTATATGTGGCCCAATCAAAAAGCGATTCTTTAGCGCCGTGTGGATTAGTATGCTGAGTGGGAAACAAGTTTCCAAAATTGACAAAGAGCCCAACAAAGTTAGAAATAAATTGTAGTTTTTACATTTTAACCCCTGATGTTATTTAGTTTTTGTCTATTAATCCAAATCCTTTACTTTTTAGAATTCACAACTTACCCTGTCTCTATTTTTTTTTAATATTTTGTCAATAACCCTCAAATCCCATTCCCACAAAATCCAGGAGCCAAAGGCATTGTTAGATCATTGAAACTTTCACTAATATAAAATTGTGGATACTTTATTAATAATTTAGTGGGCATTGTTCAGAAATCATCGTTACAAGAAAAATGGGAATTAGAGTAAAAAAAGTTCATCTTTAATTTGGCATAATTTCATCTTTAGATAATTAGAAATGGAGTTGGAGATGAAAATTTTTTTGACTCTGAAAATGATATTTCTAAATTTTGAGACAAAAAAAAAGTTCCATATTCAAATTAGAGAAGGAAAATTCCGTATTTAATTCATTTGATTAGAGATAAAAAATTTTTGTTAGAGACAAATTTTTTGTCTTTAATTTAGAGACAGACACAAATTCCATCTTTGACCCATCTTAAATTTGTTTTATAAATTTAAAAAAATATGCAGCAACAGTTGTGACCGCTGCTAAATGTAAATAAAATTAGTAAAAAATAAAGTACCCTCCATTTACAAATACTGCATATATTTTTTCGTCAAAACAAAATGAAATATACAATGCCCAACATCTAGATTCGTGGGGCAATATTGTTAAACTTATAAATTGATACTACAAAGTCAAGCTATATGGGAAGGAAAAGGAAAGATAATAAGAAAGAGGATTAAGATTATACATAGCCAAGACATTTAGAAATCCGAATGTAAAAATAATTTATGTGCCATACACATTCCAGTGAAACAATTGTTGCTTTAATTTTAAAGAAAAAAAAAAGAATGGGAGAAGTAACGAATGGGAAATCTTGTAAAGACTTAAAGATATACTTATAAACAATGTAATAAAAATGGAGAAAAATTGTCACACCCCACTATTTAAGTACTCTGACGCGGAAGCGAAAGCATAAAGAAAATACTTATGGGCATCAATTTGAATCATATAAAACATATAAGCTTCTTTTTAAAGGACATTTGTAGAAATTTCGGCAGAGTCTCCTCTATAAATTAGACCTCTCGATATTTCTACAAATTGTCAGCCAGCACAATACAACAAAAGGGATGACCCATATCCAATCAAATCAAAAGAAATTTCCAGGGGGTGGGGATGACCCATCCATGAGTCAGTGGAGCTAACTTTACAAAGTTTTACAAAGTTTCAATCAAAATACACATACAACCAAACTACACCCACATGAGCAACTGCAGGCTCGTCAAAAGAAGTACCCAAGAAATCGACACTAGAAAGCTGCTGGGGGTAGGGTAGGGCCCGTACTGCTCTCTGAAAAAAATAATTTAAAAAAAATGAGTTTGATACTCAATGAATAAGCAATGCCGACCATTTTTTAAAATAAAAGTAGGGTCACGGATATATAGGTACATTTTTATAGATATACCGCGTAAAACATGTTTTATGCAAATTCTTTCGTACAAATGTACTGAAAGTATCTAAGCAGAACCAATTTAAGCAGACGCAGAGCACACAGCTCGCGGGGAAAGGTCACTACAGACGCAAAGCATTCAGCTTGCAGAAATAACATGACTCCACGTGTGGTGGCCTGCACACGAGGCTAGCACCACTCCTGCTAGCTGAGGTACAGATCATGGTGCACCAGGGCTAACATCCACTACTGTTAGCTACAGGGTTCTGAGCAGATAACTTCATAAAACTATGTAATTTCTCCATTTAACATCTCAGACAGACTACCTTCCGGATCAATTTCATAGTAAAAATTCCAATTAACTCAAATATCCATCAATTTGCAAAATTTCCTGTTCGAATCAATTTTTTTTTTTGGTAAACATATATATTACAAAACATTTAAATAGGTATCTCAATAAATAGATTGCCCAATTTTAGAACACTGCAAGGAAACTTAATAGTAAAATAGTAATTTCTCGTTTACTCATGGTTCGCATTACTTACTCACCTTCCAAGATTTTTATAGAGATTTCCTGAACCTTTCTCAGCTATGCCTCAACTTTCAGAATTTCCTACAATACCCGTTCATTAGATTTTTAGAGGAGGCATCATTCCAATGATCCCATACAGAACTTATCTGATTTTAAAAACAATTATTCCGCTACTAATTTTTTATGCCTTCCAAACTCGTACAATATCTACCATCTACCTATATTGTGCTTTCTTTTCCTTGGTTCTACTTAGGAGCTAAACCCAAATTCAAACTAAAGGAAATGCATACCATCTTTAATCTGCAGCCACACTTTAAAGGGAAGTTTATTCTACATAAATATAATTTAACAAGTAAGAAAAGAGCACAGTGGGGTTTGGTCTTTAATTAAAATAGGTATATATATATATATATATATATATGCAGAATTTTTGGGAGGAATTAACGTATAGGAGAATAGACATACAGTTAAGCATGAATGAAGTCAGAATTTTATCCAACTAAGATCACTTCCTGCACCACATCTTCTCCTGCGCAGAACCTCTCCAAGCTGACCACTACAGAAACGCATCACCCAATTAAGAAACAGAGGAGGGACGTATGAAAAATTGACCAGAAAAGCAACATATACATCAGAAATTTCCAGGCCCTAACTCACCATACAGCGTTGCTCCCCTACCACACACACACCACCACGAAGCTTAGCTCAAGCAAAGAGGAAGTGGGCTGTACTGGACATCAAAACAGCAGCACAAAGTAACGTAAACAGAGGGGAGAAGGTGAACCCAGCAAAAGCAATTCATATGGCAGAATTTCAGACTTGGGAATTAATTTTTCTGGCTTGGCTTCACCAGCAACCAGCAGTAAAAGCTTAACAAAATTCAAGGAGCAAATCTGCAGCTATAGTTTGAACCAAACCAGCGCTGAACAGGGGAGAAGGAATGAAATTTTCGGTCAGCACCAGTCTTCATCCAGCAGAAGGAGTTATGCGCCTGAATGAAGCAGCAAAACTAAAACAAATTCACAGCGTGAAGAAGCAGCAAAACCAACGTCCAGCAGCTCGAAGAAGCAGAACAACCTAGCGTCCAGCAGAACAGGGGAGGAAGATGCAGAGTTTCTGGTCTGTCTCTGCGATTTTCTCAGCTGGAAGTGATATGTGCTGCAGAGGTTTGGGTGGTAATGACCGAAAAACCAGCTTAAAGTAAATGGAAGGAGGACATATCCGTAAAGTTGAAAAATGAAGAAAGTTAATACGTGGCAGCTGCAAGGATCTGCATTGACAAGTCAACTCCATTCCCTTCCCTTCCCATGCATGCATATTCACGTTGGGTTTTACAAAAATACATTAATACATAACTCATCATGGAAAGTTACAACCATGAAAAGGAAAAAAACAGAGTTTGAACTTCTGAGCATTGGCCAGAAATTCATTCAATCACTAGATCAAAAAATACTCACCAAGATATCATACCCTTTACATCAAGAAAGCACCTCCTTCTTTTTGTATTCGACCTCAAGTTGCCTTTCAAGAAGAGCTTTTACTTCACGAATGTGATCAATGTCATTCTACAAGTGCCAAGAAACACATTAGACACAAATGCCACATGGGCTGCATTTATTTTGAGATTTAGTGCCATAAAAATCGTAAAGAAATCTCTTTTTCTCAAGATATTTCACACTAACTAATTAGATCAGTGCTTGCCTATGCTTCAAACAATTCACCTTTTCAATTTGGTCAAAGACAAATCATCATACTTAGACTAAAATAATCACAAGAAGATTTCTCATAACCTCCTTGACCTTAAATAATTGAAATAGTTAGGGCTAATCAGTAACAATATATCAAATAATACATTACATTTTATTTGAGTTGTTATCAGTGCCTGTGCCTACTTATTATGATTATACACGAATGCATATATTTCAACATGGTTCACAAAAGTGAATGTTTACACTGACTTGTACTTAATGGATTTTGCTACAACAATTAAGCCTAACTTTGGATAGAAGAAGCTACAAGGGGAATAAGAATGCATAGCAAGAGAAAGACAGAAACCCGATCTCAGAAATATGTAGAAGTCAATTCATTTTAGAAACATCTATTACGAGACACCTTGATTTTTCTTTCATCTTTCTAATATATAATATTATAGTAAGAATAAAAATAATGAGTAATAGAATATCGTTTATATACTATTATACTTTAAATGGATTTTATATAAAAAAACATATAAATAAAGTATGAATACAAATATAAAATTCACTTTTTAACATAATTTACTCTATCTATCTCTAAAAAATTCAATTTACTTAAAAATCTCTTAAAAAAGATAAAAACTAATTCAAAAAGAAGTTACCCAAAAGCCTAAATAGATATAAAGATAGTTCAAAGATTGAACATTTGAAATTGGATTCTTATTTTCCGTCTTCAATTAGATAGTTCGAGTATAAACAACCATTGGCCCTTAGACTTCTACCTTCTAATGTCCACACACCTCTCGAATGGGGATCTTTTGAAGCAGTGATCTCCTCTGAAGTGAGACGTGACTTACTTTACTACTTCTCACTCGTGGCGAAGTGAGAAGCCTCACCTTAACACTTGTAGAGGAATCCTCACTTCAAAATGATCCAGTTATACATTTTTCATATTGGCTCAGTTATACATTTGCAGAAACCTATCAAAATATCAAAATTATATTTTTCATATTTCATAGCCATCTTTAGAGATTACTAAGGTATACCTCAAAATTTTTTTAGTCTTTCATATTTCTGCTTCAAACAAAGCTCCTGTTTTGCATATATTTTATGCCAAGCAAATAGTAACTCAATACACACCAAGCACGTAGGTCTTAATAACAGTAACAGTAACATAAGACCAAGAGTAATTTCTTCCAGAATAAATATACTTGCCTTAAGCCAAAGCAAATTCCCATGTCACAATATGACCTCTTGGCCTCGTGGGGAAAAGCAGCAGGGCTCACTCATTTAGTCAAATCGTAGACAAACAAGAGACATAGCTTCTTGGATTATGATAAATAATACACGTTTGCTCATAATCAAGTGCTTCCCAACATGAATTAATCAACTAGTGTCCCAGAAGCATGAATTCCCTAATTTACTCACCATACCATACACGCAGCAGAAGACTGCGTACTCATTTGAAAATTCCCAAGCATAAACAGAACAGTATAGCCAAGACACATTAAGGTAAATTTAGACCCAAATTTTTATACCAGCGACAGCCCCCTAACGAGAACATCAAAACATATTGAGTTGAATTTTTTATTTTTGCAAACAGTTTAACACAATAAGGCAGGGCATAAGCATGAATGTGGACCCAAATTACATCAGGACGGAATTTCAAACATTAACTCGATTCTATGTGCCAACCTAAATCCAGAATTATCATGCATCAAGCAAGCATGCCTCAGTAGCACAACAAGAAAGAATGTAAACACGAATTAATATTCCAAGTTTCAGCTTGTCAATTATCCAGAATCATAATTTACCAAGCAAATGCATCCTTCAATAACTGTAAAATCAAGAAATTACCTAATTGCAGTATACAAGTTTTGTTAGCAAGGGATAGAATTCTCTAAGGTGTCTTTTGAAAATCTTATAATGCATATAATAATTGTTTTTAAGAACCTGAAATAGCAAGAGGGTTAGTAAATATAAGTTTATAACTTAACAGAACTGAAAATATAGAGGACAAAAGCAAACAATTATTTCTCATGACACGAACCATCAGATGAGAAGGTAAAATGCATTGAAACCAACAACTATTAATAAACCACTTTTTTTTTTTCTTGTCTCACTTAATTCTACAATTTCTAAGATGAGCAAAACACATCCATCTACACAATATAGCTTGAGAACACAAATGAACAATTTTTATGTTAGAATCAGAGCGACTCCGCAAGTCCCATCAAAACTCAAATCCCAAACATCATTTTAATCAAATAGCGTATGGATAAGCTGACAACGCAGAAAACAAGTTTCTCATTGAAGCAAGAAGAGACAAGTATTTGCTCTTATACTGGTATTAAAATTTTATCAAACCTTATCTTATATAATATACCAAATGAGCCTTAAATCATTAATAAAATACCCACCATTTTAGATTTGTAAAAGTTTCAATGATCTAAGAATACCTTTGGTCCCGGGTTTTGTGAGAATGGGATTAGAGGTTATCAGGAAAATATAAAAAGTAGAAGGGGGTAAATTATGAATTCTAATAACTAAAGGATTTGGGTTAATAAACAAAAACTAAATAACATTAGGGATTAAAATATAAATATCATAATTTATTTCCAACTTCGTTGGGTCATTTTTCAATTGTGGAAATTTGTTACCCAATCAGTAGACTAATCCATGTGGCACTAAGGTGTCATTTTTTGATTGGGCCACGTGTAGTTTCATCCATGGAACTGAATTTGTAGTTCCATGGAAGAATTTACTTTGATGAAAATATCTAGTTAAAAAAGATTAAAACTTTATATTAAACTTTTCTTGCTTTCTTGAACTTTGTAAGTAATTTGTAAGGATAGAGATTTACATGGCCTCATGTTAAATATGAATAATTTAGTTATTTTAGTATGTTTTTTAGAAGTTAAGTTTGCTTTAATTTGGATTGTAAGGGATAAAGTTAGTGTTTTAGCCTTAATTTCAATTAAGTTGCATATAAATAGTGTTAATTAAAATTTGATTTAATCTTTGATAATTTGTAATTAACTAATTTCATGTACTTTTGTAGGTTAATGCTGTGTTTGGAAAATCGTTACCCCATCTCCAAACCACGTTTCAGAGAAAGCAAGAAATTGGAGCTTTTATTCAACCGTGGTTTTTTAACGTGCTGCCAAACGGGCTATAAAAGTTCCAAATAAACAGAGTTTCGGTGACTTGGACAAAAGTTGGGAGATAGAACTACCAAAAAAGGTTGCAAAATACAAGCTTTAAGTCCACATTGCGACTGAAGAAGTTTCAGTTGCAACCAGAAAAATTCTAATAGCGACTGGAAAGTTTAAGTCACAATTAAAATGTTAGAAAAATTGACCTCAGCCCTTGTATGCTCAAGTGTCGTGATTAAAAAAAATGTTGTAAAAATTGATCTTAGCCCTGGTATGCTATAGTGCCGCGACTGAGAATTTCAAATTAGTTGTGGCACTATGCCGAAATTGGTATGAAATTGTTTTTTGGCCTTGTTTTTGCTAGTTTAAAAGGGACAGAGTTCTAGGCATTTTTGGGGCAAAAAGGAGTGGGATTGAACTTTAAAGGTAAGGGGAAAGCTTGGATTTGGAGGAGACTTGCCAATTAATTATGTTTTTCTCTTCTTCCCTTGCTTCTTTTTTGTATTTCTTTACCCATTTGAATGATTCTTTATATTTCATGTCGTTTATTCTTGTAATTATGAGTTGAACTTGTTGATTTGGAATTGTGATAAATGTTAGCATGTATTAAGTTTAAATTACTCTCTTTAATTGTAATTAATAGTATCAATCAATGCTCTATATGGTTTTAAATGTGTAGAAACCATTAAATGATGTAGGTAATTTAAATGAATTTAGAAAAAAGATTTTAAGATTAGATCATAGATTAGGTAGCATGAATTCATAAAACTTGTAATATTGGGTGGATTGATTAGCCTGTAGGATAAAAATATACCTATGATTTCTTGTAGCCACATTAAGACTCATTCTTAACTATATCTCTTAATTAATTGCATAAAAGATTATAAATTGGTTTAAAGGAAATAGCTATAAGTAATTTAAAAGATACTTGTAAATAGATTAAAGTCCTTAGCTAATCATCAATAAGAGTAAGGTAAAGAGAGATTAATTAGTTTCTTAATCATAATCCTAAATCTTTTACTTCTTGATTTATTTTGGAATTTTATTTTTTTTATTTTGTTATTTTTATATCTTTAATTCAATTTTATTTCCATTTTTATTTATATTGTTGGCTTGATTTGGATTATAAAATGAATTTTAATATTTAATTATTATCTTAATAACAAATCTTTATAGAAATGATTTTTTTATCATTATATTGCTTTTCATATATATATATATATATATATATATATATATTTACGTGTACGCTCTTGTAGAGCAGCACCTCACCCCCACAACTTCCTAACTTTTGGTATTATCCATATTATGTTCATTCCTCTAATAATAACTCTGCTATTTCGAAGCTCGATCTTCAGTGGTTCAAAACTAATCTAGGTAGCAAAATTAAAGTGAAAAAAAAAAACAGAATCTCAACTTGAAAGGGAAGAAACCAGAGATTCTGCCCAGTCAATTTTCAAGTAATAATGGGTTTATAATGATTGATTACCAATCAGCATTGGAGGATTCTAAAGATGAAGAGCGGAAAAACGAGATAAATGGAATAAAGGCCATATCTGTCAAGAGATTTTTTTTTTCTATGTCTAATTGTTAAGAAAGTTCTAGTGTACTACTCGCAATAGGATCTGCCATTTATGCAATGCTATAAGAGGCCACAGAGCAGGTCTAATAGCTTCCAAACACTAGAGCTCACCTCCAGAGAACCAAAAGGTGTAAAAGAGAAGGAAAGAGCGAGGAAGGCCAAAATAGAAGAAGCAAGGAACAAAAGGAGAAGAGAGAGAAGAAAAGAGAGAAAAAAATAATGATTAGAAGGAAATTTTTTTAGGTGCTCCAGGTGCACCTAAAAAAATCAAGGGTTAAAATTAAATTTATATAGATAGAGTTCACGCGTAATATAGGTAGGGTCTATGTGTAGAATAAATCTTAACCGCTGAGTGTATAAATGATGTGATGCACCAAGTGTATGTAAGAATTGTTCGACTAGAAGACTCTGCGTGGATATAAGCTTGCCGATGTGGAGGATATCTATTAATAGATTGACTGTTTGATTGATAAAAAGGGTTCTTCTGTACGAAATTAAGAGTTTAGGAGATTAATTTTAAATTTTTAAAGAAAATGGAAATTATTAGTACATGACATTAAATTTAGGAAATTTTGTGTATTTTTATTTTTTAATAAATATGATACTTTTATCTAAATTTATATTTTAAAAGAACTATAATGTGATGGGAAGAGGTTGGTTAAGGCTCTACATATTTTCAAGAGCCAAGAGCAGAACAAATTGCAAAAAGAAGGAAACGGTTACATTAAAAGTAGCTTACGAGGTCCACCCAAAAAAAGAAAAACCCACAAAAAAAAAAAGTTGCTTGCAAGGTCCTCTAAAGATATTATATTATAAAGCAAGCTTCCAACTTCCAACTATTTATTTAATTATATAATATTGATACTAATATATATAATTTTAGTTTCTTTTAGTCATTAATTCCCAAAATCATATACATATTTGAGCAAAATAAAATAAAATATCAACCATTAACTAGATTATTATAAAACAAAAAAATCATTTACCATTAATCAGGTGTAAGAAATAGAAGTTAAAATGCATGTGCAAAAATTTCTCACTACTATCTTTTATTTTTTTTAAAATACAAAAATTACTAGAATCTAATTTTATATTAAAAATTTATTTAATAATAAATTTAAAAAATTAATAAGTACTTTAATACATACCAAACCAGTAATGTATAATATGGTGGTGACCAGTGTGATATGCTCTGTAACAAATATTATGATATTCAATTGATCCCACTGTTACCTTATTAACGTAATTTCAAGTTACTGAGAAAATGAGTTTTATTATTGCTTATATTTTAATAAATAAATAATTTTTAAAAGTTTAACTCAATTATAATCTTAAAACATTACATATTTTGACCCAAAAATTATATTACAATATATACATAATTATAATATTAACCACTTCCCTACTTATTATTTCTAGTGAACATGGAATACTTTTCATGACGAAATGTTTGTGCATGTTTCTTGTGTTTATTAATTAATGAAACATGTGTTACGATTCATATATTGAAAGACAGATACTAGGGGTAGGCATAGGCCAGGACGGGTCAGAATTTGCTTCAACTCAAGTCCTAACTCGATTTCAATTTCACGACGAAAAATTCGTTTTGGGACTAGCCCCAACTTGGCTCGATTATAATAAGGTTAGGTTCGGGTCGGGCCCGAGCCAATTAGGCGAATTTTTTTTAATTTTTTAAGAAAAAATCTTTAAATTTTAAAAATTTATATTTTTATATTTGTTTAATTATTTTGGGCATATAACCATTTTTTAATATATTTTTTAAAATTTATGCAATGGATATGAAAAAATATGAATTCAAGGGAGAAAATAGAAAAAAAAAAGCAAATATAGTAGCTAAAATTTGAAAAAATATGTATTTTTTAATTTTCTTTTTCTTACATGAATGTGATAATTATATTTAGAAGAGCTCTAACATAAATTTTGACCCTTCTAGTTATTTATAATTTATAAAATATATTTAAAAATTTTTGGCTAAAATTATAAAAGACCCTTAAAAAAAGAATTTTTTTCAATTTAGTCTCTATCTTTTTATATATAAATAAATATATATAGAGGCTTTGGGTCGGGTTGGGCTTGATAGGGCCAAAAGGTTGTTCCAAATCCCGTTCCGACCTGAAGTATTATCCTGACCCGATCTTGTTTCAATTTTTTATTTTTATTTTCTCGATCTATCCCATCCCAATTATGCATCAGACCAGGACAGGCCAACCCTATCGGGACAATTTTGCATACCCCTAGCAAATACCAAAAGCTAAAAGAATTTTGGAAAGTGAATGTAAAACTATTTTTATTTCTCTCTTTTATCTTAAAATGAAAGACAAATATATTTTTAAAAAGATTAAATATAATAAAAGATGAAATTGGATTTATAGTTTTAAAAACTTTATAGTCATGTTATTTTGTAATTATTGCTACAAAAGGATATTAGGATTAAAATTGATAAGGTAGTGTATCTTTTCTCCTGTAAATGTCTACAACAATACAACCAAGAGCCTCTTGGCTCAAGTGGTACCTCCCTTGGCCTAGTGTTAGGGGGTCTATGGTTGTGGGGTGGGGGGTTTGATCCCCCTAATGCCCCCTGCCCCTTTCCCCAACTAGTGGAACCTATTGGGTTCACTCCCTTGAATCAATGCATTTGAATTTTAATAGTACATTTCAATTGTCAACAATTTGAGTATATTTTTTTATTTTTTTTAATTCTCATTTTTTATTGACAATTAGTTGAAATAATAATAATAATATAAACCCAATCCAACTGCAGCATTGTATTATTTTCCTTTTTTATTTTAGTTTATTTACGAGTTCATATTGCAGCATAAATTTATTATTTATTACTTTTTTTTCAACATGACGCATGTTTATTTTATATATTTTAATTTATAATGCAAAAGGCCGCCTTTGCTTTTTCTAAATAAAAGAACTTTTAATTAGTCATTTAAGTTGCTAACCGTTCATTGATTAATGCAAAATCTAATTTCTTAAAAAACATTTTATGATAATATATCAACATATCACACCAGTTTTAACTTTGTTAAGTGTCATATCTCTGAGATCATAGCTAATTAATTAAGATTAAAATAATTATTAAAAGTTATTAATATGAATTCTTAATAAAATCTTTGGAAATTTAAGTAAATTATGAGTTCTAGACATTTTAAAATTTTATTTGAACTATCAAGAATTTTTAGGAAAATTTATGGATTATTAGGAATTTATTTAAAATTTATAAGAATTAATTGGGATTAATTCTTAATTACCAAATAATATGTAATTATGGAATAAATACTTAGAAAAGAAATTTTAGAAAATTTCTTAGACCTCTAAAGCTTTAAAAATATAAAAAAATTATTTGAAAAATAAAAATATTTAAGTAAAATTTAGAGTTCAAAATATAATAACTAAAGGTTTGAGATCCAAAGTACAATTTCAACTAAAGTCAAATTACAATATTCCCTGTGGTTAAAATATAATTTTTTCAAAATAAATACAATAAAGTTTGGGAGAGATTTCTATATGAAAACAACTATGTCAACGATTAAAACAACTTTTATGACTAGAGCAACCTAAAAGGAGAAACTTTGAGTCAAAGTTTGATTGACTATAAATACCACCCCTATTAAATATGGGCTTGTTGGAAAAGTAACTGTTGGAGATTGGGGCTTTGGCCAATTATTATAATATGAACATTGCATTTTATTAAGAAAAAGGAATTTCTCTTTTATTACATTTATTATATTGTTTACATGTTTACTATAATAATATCTTTGGATAAATCATATTAATTATCCTAAATATCCTTAGTCGATCATCTTTGTAGGAATGATGATAAATTAATGTTAGTATGATTTTAATTGATGATTATGTGTTAACCATGTATAAAGATACAAATCAAAATCATAAGCATTTGTTAGGAAACAGGGTGCTAGATCGACTTGTCATGAGATAACTACATGGATCAAGTCATAAGTGTATCTCATATATAGTCATGTCACTGAACCCTCAGACTTGAGATTACCATAGATTCCTACATAAAGAATACTGTACTTTGACATAGTCAAAAGTCAGCTTTAACCGGGTGATCATAAAGGCTATGATTGGTTATAGTAAAATCCATGTAGAGGAAGATAAGTGGTTAAAATAGAATTTTATCCCTCTCATTTGTGGAAAGATATCTCTAGGCCACTCGATGAGTGAGACTGAGAAATACATGGCTATGCTTGGATGGAAGGATTTTTCATTTATTCTATCAGTCTGCTCGAAGATCAAGGAAGTGATGGTTGAGTAAAATAAGGATTGTAACACCATACTTTTAAGACTCGATTCATACAATTCTTATGCCTCATTCCATGCTTGTTCTATAGGAGGCAACACAATGTCATTCATTTTCATGGATAAGTTACGCTTTTCTATGGGTAAATTTTTTTTTTCAGAGTCCTGTGGGCCATATAGACTCATATATCATATTTTCATATTTAATTATATGAATACAACTCATTTTCATCATTAAAAGTAGCCTATATCTTGTGGAACTCAAAGGGAAGCATAAAATGCATATATATATATATATATATATATCGGCCAGATTTTTCTCTTTTTTGTTATAAATTTTGGAAAATCATAACTAATTCTAGAAATATTGAAATCATGCATTCTTGGCCACTCTGGAAAGCTACACATGTCTAATTCATGATAAAAATATGTCTAGACCATAACATCCATCACAGAAGGCATTTTACATTCAAAAAATTCTAGAGGTCAGGCTGTTCACTGGTGCTGTCACAAAATTCTGTAGTAAATTTAAAAAATATCCAATTAATTTCACAAAAATCCAACCTATGCAAATGATACTAATCTAGAAAGCTGTAGATGTCAGCTAGAGGAAAACAAATACTCAAAACCATTTCAGGCATGTCTAGACCTCCAAATCTAATCAAACAATAACTGAGGTCAGCTGAAGTTCTTGATACTAGATAGGTTCTTTGAAAATTCATATCTCCCTCTCTAGACATCCAAATGGGTGCTTCCAGTTGGCCCAAGTCACTAGAAATGTCTAGTTTCTACATATAAAATTTTGTAGCAATTGGACATTATTTGGGCCCTGTGTGAAATATTTTATTTTTGGACTAGTATGAACAGTGACATGACCAAAACTAGATAATTTCCTAACTTTGAAAATTTACCAAATATTCTCTAGATCTCTAAAAATTCTATTCTTTATCTTCCTAAAAATCTCTCAACAAGATCTACTTTCATGCCAAATATCATATTAAGAAGAGCTCATTTGGACAAAAAGTGATATAGGGTTTAATTATGGTCAATTTTGGCTCCATATAGAATACCAAAATGTCCAAATGGCTTTCCTTGGGGTTTGACATCTCTTGGGCAAGTCTAAAAGCATAATTAGGACTTATGTGAGTTGCCCAAATAGTCCTAAACCTCTTGCATCTTATTTTGGCTATTCTACTCCCATTTATACATATTCTTCCATAATGCAAATTGTAAAGTCTCACATTGGATAGGAAGGTCCTGGGCTAAGGCCTTATAAGTGGGGGCGAAGCTTCTCCCACCAGACGCGCGTTTTCCTTGAGCGAAGGCTGGGTAACCAAGCCCTCGAAACTCAGAAGGCGACAAAACCCTTGGGAAGGCCGGGTAAAAGACCCACGAACTAGGGGACAATATGTCTGGTGGCTCTGTAAGTGTGTTGGTATCAGAGCCGGCCTAACCGCATGTGCAACCCGAGGACGGGTTGGCTCCAAGGGGGGTGGATTGTAAAGTCCCACATCAGATAGGAAGGTCCTGGGCTAAGGCCTTATAAGTGGGGGCGAAGTTCCCCCCACCAGACGCGCGTTTTCCTTAAGCGAAGGCCGGGTAACCAAGCCCTCGAAGCTCGGAAGGAGACAAAACCCTTGGGAAGGCTGGGTTAAAAGACCCATGAACCAGGGGACAATACGTCTGGTGGCTCTGTAAGTGTGTTGAAATATGGCATCATGCCCCGAGGATGTCCTGGGTAAACTCATGACAAAATCCATGGCTATGCTATCCCATTTCCACTCAGGGATATCTAGGGGCTGAAGTAACCCAGCTGGCCTCTGGTGTTCTATCTTAACTTTCTGGCACACTAGACACCGAGATATGTACTCTGCTATATTAGATTTCATCCTAGGCCACCAGAACATCTTTTTCAAATCTTGATACATCTTGGTACTACCTGGATGAATCGTGTACTTACTTTTGTGTGCCTCATCTATTATACCCTTTTTAATCTCAGAATTCCTAGGTACATAGAGCCTATCTCTGTATCTCACTAACCCATCCCCAGACAGATTAAAGTCTGGAGTGCTACCCTGGGATATTTGGGCTTTAATTTTTCTCACTTGTTCATCCTCTAGCTGGGCATCCCTAATCTGACTCCTCAGGTCATTTTTTATCTGGGTTTCACTCATCAATAGTTTCCTTGAATGCACTACACATGAGAGACTCATATCCTTGAATCTCTCAATCAATTCCTGCTCTCTAATCATCATATAGGCCATATGTATAGATTTCCTACTCAATGCATCTGCAACCACATTTGCTTTTCCTGGGTGGTATTTCAAAGTGAAATCATAATCTTTTAGGAACTTTAACCACCGTCTCTGCCTCATATTTAACTCTTTCTGCTTAAACAAATACTTAAGGCTCTTGTGGTCACTAAAAATTTCTATGGTTGCTCTATACAGGTAGTGTCTCCATATCTTAAGTGCGAACACTACCGCTGCTAGCTCTAAATCATGTGTGGGGTAATTTTCGTCATGTGTTTTGAACTGTCTAGAAGCATATGCTACCACTCTGCCTCCCTGCATAAGAACACATCCTAACCCTTTCTTTGAGGCATCACTATAGACTATAAAAGTCTCTCTAGGGTCAGGAAGTACTAAAACTGGGGTTGTGGTTAACCTATGCTTTAGCTCTTAGAAGCTCTTTTCACACTTCTCATCCCACACAAAAGGTACATTTTTTCTAGTGAGCCTAGTCAGCGGTATAGCTATCTAAGAAAAGCCCTGAATAAACCTCCTATAGTATCCTGCTAAACCTAGGAAGCTCCTGATCTCTGTCACTGTCCTGGGTCTCTCCCACTGTAAAACTGCCTCTACTTTATGGGGATCTACTGCGACCCCTGTTTAGGAGATCACATGGCCTAGGAACGGGACCTCAGTGAGCCAAAAATCACATTTACTAAGTTTAACGTACAACTGATTTTCCCTCAAGGTTTCTAGGGCTAATCTCAGGTGCTGGTCATGTTCTTCTCTACTCTTTGAATAGATGAGAATGTCATCTATGAAGACTACTACAAACCTATCTAAGTATGGCCTAAAGACTCTGTTCATGTAGTCCATAAATACTGCAGGTGCATTCGTTAACCCGAAGGGCATCACTAAGAATTCATAATGCCCATATCTAGTCCTGAAAGCTGTCTTAGGAATATCTTCAGCGCTAATCTTAAGCTGATGATACCCTGACCTGAGATCTATCTTGGAGAATACTGAGGCTCCTACTAACTGGTCTAGGAGGTCATCTATTCGAGGAAGAGCGTATTTATTCTTAATGGTTATCTTATTGAGTTCCTTATAATCTATACATAGCCTAAGGCTCCCGTCTTTCTTCTTTATGAATAAGACTGGAGCTCCCCACGGTGAAACACTGGGTCTAATGAAACCCTTTTCCAAAAGCTCTTCTATCTGTCTCTTTAACTCAGCTAGCTCAGTGGGAGCCATTCTGTATGGGGCCTTAGACACTGGACCTGCCTCAGGTACAATATCTATAGGAAATTCTAATTCTCTCTCTGGGGGTAGGCCACTAATCTCCTTTGGGAATACCTCAGGGAACTCTCTCACTACTGGAATTTCCTCTATTCCCTATTCTACCTCAACCTGAACTGAAAAGAAAACTAGGAATCCCTGGCAACCATGCTCTAAAGATCTCTCAGCCTGGGAGGTAGTCATAACAGCTAGCTCAGTCCTAGTACTAGGCACAATTCCACATTCTGGCACAGTAATACATCTGCGGCTACAGTCTAGTGTGGCATTGTTCACAGACATCCAGTTCATACCAATGATCAAATCAATATCAATAAGGGGCATACAAATCAAATCAAGTGTGGTATAACAATGATTGAACTGGACTACACAATTTAAGTAAGCATGGGAGGTTATGGCTCTGTTTCCAGTGGGAGTGGATACATGCAAGTCATATGGTAATTTACAAATACTCAGACCCAACCTCTTAGCACAGTCATATGATATAAAAGAATGGCTAGCGCCCGAATCAAATAATGCAGTTACAGAAAAATCATTTATCTTAATAGTACCTTGGATCAGACTCGGGGACTAGCTAGCCTCCTACTGTGTCAGGGTGAAAACTCTACCCTGGGTCTGAGGTCTGGGTGCAAGAGCCATCTCCCTCTGCTGGGTCAACTGCTGTGGAGGTTGGGTGCAGTCCCTGGCCATGTGCCCTGGCCTACCACATCTGTAACAGACATTCTGCCCCACATAACACGGTCTGTTCCCATGATTTCTACCACACTGGGGACAAGCTGTGGGAGCAGTGCTGACTTTGTTGGGCAGAACTCTTCTCCTCTTGCCTCTTCTACTCCACTGACTCTTACCACCTCTATAGCTAGTAACTACAGTTTGGGAACCCTTTCTAGGTCTTCTGGGTGCAGGGAAGGGAAGGGGTGGTTTGACGCTGGAGGTAGGCTGCATCATCCTAAGGTTTGTCTCCGTTACTTTGCATACCTTGACTAGGGTATTAAAGTGCCTGATTCTCTATGGCACTACCCTATCTTTGATCTCAGGGAGTAAGCCCTTCTCTAATCTGTCTGCCCTCCACCTCTCATCATCATGTCTCTGCAAGTAGGAGGAATATCTGGAGAGCTCAACAAACTTCGCCACATATTGGTCCACGGACATCCCTGGAGTCTGCTTAAACAGAATGAATTCTGATTCTTTTTCATCTCTGATGGAATCGGGGAAATATTTCTCATGGAATGCCTCGAGGGATGCCTTCCAGGTGATTGGGGCATTCCTTGCTCTCAAAATAGGCTCAGTGCCTTTCCACCAGTAGATTGCTTCTTTCTGTAACTGGAACGCAGCCATCTTGGCTTTTTGCTCAGCCGTGCATTCCATCACCTCAAAGATTTGCTCTAGTTCCATAATCCAGGCCTCAGCTTTATCTGCATTCATCTCACCATCAAAGATGGGAGGCCCGAATTTCCTGAACTGTGTAATCACCTTTCTGGTCGAGGGCTGCTGTTGTGTAGGAGGCGTTTGAACTGGTGGAATCGAGGCAACAGCTTGCATGTGTGGCTGTGCATCTGAATGAGTCATCCCTGAATGCTTGAGACGGTCTGAGGGCTGTGGTGGCAGTGGCGGAGGAGGAGTAGGCCCCTGGCTGTCTCTCTCAACAAGCCGTTCTTGAAGTTGCATAATCACAGCTTGTTGTTGATCCAAGCGAGCTATTATAGCTTGTAGGGCTCCAGCCACTGGATCACTGGGCTTGGCTCTATCCTCAGCACGAGCCTCTCTAGACTCTGGTCTAGCTGTTCTGGGGGGCCTGCCTCGACCTCTTCGTGTGTTCACCATATTTCTGAAATATCATAACATAGTTTAGTATAAAAGGGGAACACACACCACCACACTATACTCAAATCATCCATAAACATCTCATATACAAGGGCAATCACATAATTTCAAGCCACAACTCAAAGCAATATGCCTGAATCGATGCTCTGATACCAATAAATGTAACACCATAATTCTAGCTCATCTCACGCCTTTGAATAGCATAATTATCATAAAACATACACGTAATTCTCATAAAGGAGGCATGAAGATTTTGATTTCTATTTGCAAGTCATCATATCCAAAAACCCATTCGGTGCCACGTGGACTGTGTGAGCTCGTTCTATGCATCCTCATATTTATTTTCATGATTAGAACTCATTTCAATCATAAAAACTAGCTTTAAACCCATGGAAACCAAAAAGGGATATGAGACATGTAGATTCATTTTCGGCAGACTTGGCCTCATTTATGGGCAAAGTTTGAAAATTCACAACTAAATCCAGAAAAATCAAAAACATATAATCTCAGTCATTATAGAAATATTAAGACATCTACTTCATGGAAAAAATATGTATAAGTCTTAAAATCTCATATATAATTCGTTTGACACGTGAAATCATCTACTGGTCGGAGGGGTTCCTGATAATGTCACAGTTTACTGATATGGACTTCAAAAATGTCTAACTAATTCCAAAAAATTCCAATGCTTGAGAATGATATCAATATGGAAAGATATGGATGTTAACTAGATAGGAAAAATATATCCAGATAAGTTCATTAAGCCAAACTCCCGGAAATCAATGAAATAGTACCTCGGGTCTGGCAAGATGTCTGATACTGGGCAGAACCTTCGAAAATGCATATCTTCCTCTCTAGACCTCCAAATGAGGTGATATCGGTGGTCACAGAAAGCTTATGACCTCTAGTTTATGAATATAAAATTTCATAAGCATTGGATACCATTTGGCCATCGGGTGGCAGAATTCAAAACTGCCAGTATGAACAGTACCCATACCAGAATCCATGAAAAATCCCAACTTTGAAAATTCATCAAATATTCTCTAGATCTCCAAAAATTATGATCTTTAGCTTCCCAAAAAGATCTTAATGAGATCTAATTTCATGCCAAGTTTCAGGGCAAGAATAACTCATTTGGCAAAAAAATGGCATAGGATTTCATTATGGTCAATTTTGGCTCCATATTGGGTACCAAAATTGCCAAATGGATTTCCCTTGGTCTTGGCACCTTTTGGGCAAGTTTAAAAGAATATTTAAGACTTGTGGGAGCTTCCCAAATGGTCACAAACCATTTGCATCTCATTTTGGCCTCCTCACCCTCACTCATACACATTACACCAAGCTTTTCTCAATTGCATACATTGGCATAAACACTCACATTATGATCTAGAATACATACACCATACTCATTCATTTATCTATCACGTAATACCATTTTTACATTTGTCCAAGGGGTCATAGACTATTTACAATCATAATATACATCATGAAGTCTCATTATGAGTCAAAAACACAAAAATCAAGCATAAGGGTGGCCATCTTCTTCCTTCAATGTGATTGGCTCCCATTGCCATGTCCACCTAGCATATTAGGACATTTAAAAGGGGGGAGTGAGATTCAAGAATCTCAATAGCTCATCTCCCATTCCATCACACATAATATGTGTAAGCAAGTTTTATAAATGCATGTGTGGAAAAAATGGAAATCATGAACATTTAAAATCAAGCTTGGCATAGAAACACATCGTACAAGGCATTCAAGAGCTCACCAAGTATTTGGATTGGCCTCACACTTCTCTCCATGGTGTTTGGACTTGCCTCACCCATTCTTTGAAATCTTTAAACTCAACCACACTCTTTGGGAGTCCACTTTGCTTTTGGGAGACTCTTTACTTTGTCTGAACCAAACTCAAGGGTTTTTGGCTCATTCTCACCATGGGGAAGAGTTCTTGGCCTCTCCACACTCAAGCAAGCTCAATCACACATCATATGTTCATTTGAAAGCATAATGTGGCATCAAGAGTCATGGTATATAAGAGCATGCTAGTATACTTTTCATAGCTAAAAATACACATACACACATCATAAAACAAGCTAAACACACATCCAAGCATGAGAGAAGGTGGAGAGAGCTACCTTGTACAAATTCACACACTTTTCCCTTTGAATTTAAGCTCCTCTTTTCAGCTACACACCCACAAAAGTGTGGGGAAGGTTCCTCTTGGCCTAGACATGATTTAAGGAAGCTAATTAGGTTCATGAAACAATTTCTAAGGTCACACCACTTGCTTAGACACTAAGTTATCCTATAAACCTCATTATGGTCCATACAAGCACCTAATGAAACAACACCCCTCAAATGACTTCTAGCCCTCATCCTTTCCTTTCAAATATGATTCTTGACTCCTTTTAAGCCTCTTGGAGTCATCACATCATTAAAACAAAGGGCCTAACATCATGTTGCTTCTTTAGGTGACAATATGGAACCTAAAGCACTAACTCATTCTCTAAGCTTCCTAAATTTTTCCCAAAGCTTCCTCTCAAATTCATGCATCATATATGACTCAAAAATGGGCTTGAAAAAATTTAAAACTCTTCCTAACTATGCCATCCCTACTTGGCCGAAACCTAGAGCATAAATGGGATTTAATGGCTTCTTGATTTTTCCTTGATGGAGGAACCATTTAGGGAGGTTGTTAAGAGTTGTAGGAGGTCAAGGGAACACTTAAATAACCAAGGTAACTTATAGATTAAATCAGTTTTTACAATCCCCTTAAGTGCTCTACACTTTTCCAACTTCTAGGTTCATGACTTTCAAAGGGGTTTTGTTTGATTTCATGGAGGAAGAAGCATATGGGGGACCTCTTAGGGATCTTAGGAGTACATTTAAGCATTCATTTAAGCCTAAGAATATTCATGTTAAATCAGATTTGCAAAGGAGCATTTGGATCCCTAATGGTTCCATCTTGTTTCCTAATGCCCCTTTCTTGATTCTCTTGGTTCATTCTTAATCTTTGCCACCTAAAACATCTAATCCCTCCATGAATTGGACAGAAAACAGCCCCTAAGACTTGGGCTCATGGTGGCTAAATTCGTGCAAGAGGGAGGGGGAGGAAGAAACTACTAAAGAATGGAAGTTTTACCTTGTTTTCTTGCTTTTCTTTGCTTGCTCTTCCACTTGGTTAGCTTGCTCCCTCAATTTTCGAAATTTCCCTCCCTGTTCTGCCCCCAAAACAGCACCAAACTCTCCATTAAAACTATAGAAAGAAAGCTTGAGAGGAGGGGAGCAAGTTTCAAGAAGGAAGGATATGGAATTTCTTAAAGTATTTTACCTTTTTCTTGAATTTCTTCCTCCAAAATCCTCCTTCTCTTGTGCGCCTAAGAAGCTGGAGTTTCTCTCTGAAAATGGGCAGAAGCAAGTCGGTTTAATGAAGGAGAGGAAGAACGTGACTTATAAAAAGAGTTTGGAAGCTTCCTTTAACACTTAAATTCCATTTTTGCCCTTTCATACTTTGCATTTTCGTTTCTTCTTTATTTTAGCTCCTTTTTGAGAACCGTCTTTTCCATCATAACAAATAGGTTCCCAATTTAATAAAATGGCTTTAGAATCACTCAAATTGGAGCTAAAACCTTTCCGAACGAATCAGTCAAAGTTTGGGTCAATCGATATCAAAAAGAGTACACCGAAGGGGCTTTACCGGTCCCAGGGCTTCCCATGGTTTTTGGGGCCTCTGAAAACCCTGAGCAACTCAAAATTTCTATTTAAAAAGCCCTCCTAGGTGCTTTTCTAAAATTACACTTATTTACGAAAATGCCACTGGCCTTTCGGCAATTTGTTTGAATCACTCCGACCCTGGTTTCTGGGCAACTCAAGGCTCAAATTCTCATTTTCTATTATTTAAAATTTTCTCCCAATTTTATTTGGCCTTGAATCATTCATCTCAGGGGACTTGCTTTGAAAACGGACTCATTTCGGTGTTTTACGAAAAATCAGACGTTACACAAATTTGCCATTATATAGCCAAAATGTGCATATCCATACATACAACCTTAGTTCTCATTTATACATGATACATAAACATAATTATACATATTCATAACATCATAGGACATATAAAACCATAGGTTACATCATTTGCCTTTCATAAGACCTTAAAGTAACAAATTTAAGGCATTTTGATGTCACATTTCTATCTCTCATGTGGTTACCTCCCATTTTCTTGCTCTCTTGATCCACCTAACATGTTAGAACATTGGAGAGGAGGGGATGAGATTTAAAGAATCCCAATAACTCTTCTCCCATCCAATCATACATAATGGATGCAAACAAGTTTCATAAATGCATGTATGGTCATGTTGACATATGCAAATAGTTAAGAGGCATTTTCATCATTTGAGAAAGTCATACATAGCATACAAAGGTTTGCCAAGAAAGTGAATTGGCCTTACTCAATTTCTTGTGAATGTTGGACTTGCCTCATCCATTTTTTAAGAGATTCTAAGACTCAACCATGCTTTTGGGAGTCCATCTCATTTTTAGGAGACTCTTTACTTTGTCTTAACTATTCTTAAGGGTTCTTGGCTCATCCTCATCATGGCTAAGGGTTTTTATCTTCACCACATTTAAGCAAACCCAAGCACACATCATAAACATCACATGCAAACATATTGTAACATCATGGCACCATGGAATCAAAGTCATGCTAAAACACTTTTCATGGCTTAAGAAAACACATAGACACATTCAAAGACAAGTAAAGCAAACACTCATGTATGAGAGAAGGTGAAGAGAGCTACCTTGCTTGCATTTACACACTTTTTCCTTAAGCCTTGAATCCTCTCCCTTGACCTCACACACCCAAGAGGGTGGAGATCATTTCTCTTGGCCTAGACACATCATATGGAAGCTAATTATACTCTTGAAATAAGTTAGGACATTAAACTTATACTTAAGAACATTCTTGATTCCATAAGTCACAAAATAGTTCTATAAATGGCCTATTGAAGCAACCATCATGATTCAAGTTCTTGGCTCCATTCTCTTCTCATTTTTAGGCCTCTTGACCTCATTTAAGGTCCTTGGAGCCATTACATATTCATTTACAAAAGCCTAGACATAAGTTACTTTATAAGGTCACGTTATGGAAGCTATTACTTCATCTCCTAATCAATGGCTTCTAAATTTTTTCTAAGGGTTTCTCTCACCTTCTACCATCATATGAAGTCCCAAACCAAGGCTAGAATAAATTAAAACACTCTCTAACCCCTCCATCTATCCTAGGCCAACATTTTGGAAGCATTTAGGGTTCAAGGAATTTTCAATTTTTCCTTGATAGGAGAGCCACTTGGAAGGCTTTTTAGAGGTCTTAGAAGCACAATGGAACGTTTAAATGGCCAAGGAAATTCATAGATTAAATCAATTTTTACAATTCCTTCAAATGCACTACACTTTTCCAACTTAGATTTCATTAGTTTTTCTTACAATTTCTTTGCTTTCTTGGATAGGAGGTGCATGTGGGAAGCTCTCAAGGGGTCTTAGGAACTCATACAAACATTCACATAGGCTTGAAAACTCTTAGATAAAATCAGATTTTTGCTTATGTCTTTGAATCCCTAACTTCCCATTCTTAGTTCTCTTTTGCTTCTTAATTAATTCCCCTTATATCTTCCTAATTCTTACATTATAGAACCCCTAATTCTACCTTAATATGGTCAGAATTTATCTCCTATGGAATGGGCCCTAAGGTGAATGAAAATTCCATGGAGGAAGCAAACAAGGAGAAGCAATAAAACAAGAAGGAATACCTTGGTTTCTTATTTCCTTCAAAGCCTCTTTCACTTGGTGTAAAATCCTCCTTGAATTCCTACTCTTCTCCCTCTGAACCAGACCCAAAAATAGCCCCATTTCATCAAACAAAACTATAGAAAGGAAGGTGGGAAGGAGGAGAAGAGAGTTTCTAAAGAGAGAACTAGAAAAAGTCTTTATTTCCATACATTTTCTTCTTGGTTTTTCTCCCTCCTTGAGCTCTCTCTTAGTGCGTCTCTCTTCTCTAGATTCTCTCTCTGGTTTGGATAGAATGAAGGGTCTGTTATGATGAAGGAGAAAGGGGACACTTCATATATCAAAAGGAGATACATAAAAGCTTTTTAAAAATGCCACTTTTGCCCTTCATTTTTGGCTAATTCATTTGAGGCTCATTTTAGCTCCTTTTCGAGAACCATATTTTCCATCATAAAATTTAGGTCATCAATCTTATAAAATGCCTTTGGAATCACTCAATTTGGAGCTAAAACTTTCTTGAATAATCCAATCAAAGTTTGGGTTTATCATTGTTAGAAAATGTATATCGGAGGGGCTTTAATTATCCCAAGACTTCCTATAGTTTTTAGGGCCTTTAAGACACCTGGAGAACTCAAAAATTTCATTTAAAAAGCCCTTATGTGAGTCTTCCAAAAAGTGCCCATATTTACAAAAATGCCACTGGTCTTTTAGCAAATTTTTTGAATCACTCTACTCTTGATTTTTGGGCAACTTAAGACTCAGATCCTCATTTTTTATTATTTAGAATTTTATTATAATTTTATTTGGCCCCAGTGCCTTCTATTTCAGGGACTTCCTTTTGTATCTGGCTCATTTCTAACGTTTACGGAAAAACTAAACATCGCATTTCTCACATTTACGGAGGGTCTGGATGTTACAAGGATGACATATCCATGTCTCATACTTGACCTAGATATTGTGTGACGAAAAGGTTATGATAGGGTTGGATGATAGGTTACATCGGATCACGGATCCTCATATGATTTAGGTAGTCATAATATCTTGCTAGAGGCCACTTGCAACTTGTAGGTAGAACAGCTTTATTGGCCTACTGCCAATGTCATATAGGCCTACAGAGTTGCACACAAGAACGGACCAACTCAAGTTAAAATATCCAGATTTATTGAACCTAAAAATATGTCTAGATTTAATGAATATAACATTCAATTTAGGCTGGAGGAATTTTATAAATATATTTGATATATATTATAAAATTTGAAATATATAATTTATATATTATATTTTGAAATATATATATCATCTAATTAATTTAAATAAATTAGTTTTAAATTTAATTCTATATGATAGATTTAAATTTAAACTAATGTGATAATTTGAATTTAATTTATGTGATAAATTAAATTTAAATTTGATTCTAGATTTAGATTAAATAATTAGTTTAAATTTATTTTATAGGATATATTTATATTTAAACTAATTTATTTAATTATGATTTAAATTAATTTAAATAATATATTTAAATTAATCAAATCTATCCTAAAACCCTAATATAACACATCTCTATAAATAGAGAGGTTAGGATTTTTTAAGATGATTTTTTTAAGAGAGCTGTCTCCCACCCTAAAGAGAAAAAATGTACAGACTCTTAGAGAGAGAAAGTATACGGATGCTTAGAGTGAGAGAGAAAGAAGAATGTCTTCTCTCCTTTAACGTGTAGACGTTCATGTTCAGTGGCACTAGCATGTCGTTCGAATTGCAATTATCATTCGTGTGGATGCTGGTAGAGGAAACTAGTCTGAAGCGTTAGTTTTTGAGATTCAACGGTAGAAAGAAAACCTAAAGAATCATGTAACAAAGATAAAAGTCTCTAGCCTTACTCTATTTAAACAATATTAATGGATCCATGGGAGGGATTTGAATTTTTTTTTTAAATTTTCATTGTGCGTGTCCCAAGGATCCCAACAGTAACATGTTCTCACAAAATAAGAAAATGAAGGCTTCTTGAAGAAGCCACCTCCTTCTTTATAAATAGCCTCTCTCAACCTCACACCCTTACACACACATAAAAAAGAGAGAAAGAGAGAATAGAAAAAAGGAGAGAAAGAGAGAGATAATGCAGCCAAGAAGAAGGAGGAGGAGGATAAATACTTGGGAGAAGCTAGAGGTAAGAACATACCTTCCTTGTCTAACATATGAAGGTAATATGCTTTCTGTGATTTGTGAATATTGTTCTCTTTGAAACCTCCATAAAAGGCTAGGATGAGAAAGGAAGTTAAAAGAGAAGCTAAATATCCATACACTTTTAGGACCAATATATGCTTACTACTTCATGCTTATTTATCATATAAACATGTTTATTTTACTTCTAGGAAAGAAATTGGGTTAAAAGCTTGAAAAAGGATAAGTTGTACTAATAAACGTGGAATATGTGTTGTGCACAACCTCCTTGCATGAATGAACATAGGGCCATGTGACCCTTAAATTTATGCACCATGGCCTTACCCACTGAGAATTGCATAACCTGGCTATGTAAATATACACAAAACCATGTATTTCTCAGCATTTTAACCTTGTTTTTAGCACAAAAATTGCACAACTTAGCTATGTGAAACCATATGAACTATATGAGTCCTAAGCAAGTGGGAAGGATGAGATTCTCCTAATTTAGGAACTAAATGTTTACTAATTACTTTTGCATAAATATTTTTCCTGATTGAATCATACAAAGTGCCTGCGTGTTTGGTGTGCTTAAGAAATTGTGAACTATTATATACATGTATGCATGTTGATGAAAATCATAAAGATACTTGGTTCATCATATTATAGGCATGCCTAAATTCTTATGAATATACATGCATGATCTATGATATGTATATACACATATGTATGTATGATACTTGATGAACATATATTTGTTAGAATTTAATGATTGTTGTAGAGAATATTCATGCTTAATGAATTTGACTTTAAATGAAATTAAAATTGTGCGCTACTTATATGTATCCATATTCTTATGTAGCTACATTATGTAGGGTATGTGCAAATTGTATGTTGACATTCTTAGAGTGCCTTGATTGTGATTATGTAGTTTGCATATGTATCATTTATTCAAATTTAAAAGAGTAATTGTATATTGACTATGAAACATGACCTAAATAACCTAGAATATAAATTTAAGTAAAATATGACTATATGTGAGACTTGAACCATGACTCTTATGTGTTAGCCCATATGTATGATTTTGATGATGAACATGGATTATTCACCTTTCTATTGAATATGCCATTATGTCATAATTGTGAAACATGAACTATGAATGAGTCATTTATAGTTTGTCTATGTTTATTTAAATGTGGGCTCCTAATTATGTGTATTAGTATCATTCTGCTTGTTCACTATAAAAAATGGTTAGGATAACTTGGCATGTAATTAATAGGTTAGATGATTATGAATGTGATGTTGATTTAATGCCAAAATAGAAAATAATATTTTGATGAAGATAGGATGCTTGAGGAATGGACTCTTATGATGAGATGGTCTTTGGAGAGGAGATTTTATGAATTCTCAAGTCCCCAAAAGATCAGGTTCTTAAGAGATGAAATTCGAATGATATGGTCTTCATCAAACAGAGACAATATTTTTGACTATATAGAAAGAGACCGCTCTCCATCTATATAAAAGGAAAGGATATGATCATATGGGAACAAAAAGGGTTAGAGCCCCTCTTAAGTTAATGTCCTGTTCCCTTAGGACAATGTTATGCTAGAAGGATCACTAAAAGTTAAGAAACTTTCATGTGACTTCTAGTTTTAAGTTATGATTTATGGATTCACACTAGATGGATGCCCTAACTATGTTACTCTTGCCTGTGATGATGTTATGTTTTGATGATCATAGTCATTAAGAAAAGCAATCTTTTTCTTTGGCAGCACTAAAAACCTAGGTTTCACACTAAGTAATATGGAATACTTGGTGGGTTACCTATGATTGCAAAAACTTAAGTCTGTACGAAGTAGTATAGGATGTTTAATATGATAATTAGGAAATTGGTTTTTGTATGACCAACACTTCCAAGGCAGGATGATTTGCGTCTTCTTAGAAGGCATGTACAATGATATGATAGGATAATGTTATGATATCTTTGTTGGAGTACTATGTTATAAACCATGGAAAAACCTTAGAAACATAGTGATGAAGCATGCCATTATGTAACAAGTTTACGTGGTGTAACATATATGATTGATGCATTGAGCTTAATGTAATTAAATCAATATTGCTTGAGAAGTGCTCGATGAAAGCACATGGTATTGTGCTTCATATATGTGTTATAAAATTTTTACAATTTCATATTGACTATCATGGATACATTTTACATAGATATGGTAAGTTTAACATGTCACTTTAATGTAAAAATGATCTTATTAAGAATATATATAGTTGGAACATGGGAACATGTTAAGTATATATACCGATATATATATGAAATTTTTTTTCTTTTAATGTATATGTATGCTGAGTGTTTTCTATATGCTTTGATATGCTACAATCTTTATATGTTTTAGACAAGGGGACAAAAAGAAAATGTTTTCTATATATGTTGCAACTAGATAATTATTAGTTTTCCAAACTATGTTTTTACTGAAAATATAAATTCACATTACAATTGGCAATGCGTTCAGATAAGGAATCATGTTTTATGGATTTTATGTTGTTAGCAGATTAAAGCGCTTTGGAGTAGGCTAGTTGTAACATCCAATCCCTCCGTAAATGTTTGGTTTCTCCATAAACGTCAGAAATGGGTCAGATACAAAAGGAAGTCCCTGAAATAGAAGGAATTGGGGCCAAATAAAATTATGATAAAATTATAAATAATGAAAAATGAGGATTTGAGCCTTGAGTTGTGCAGAAATCAAGGCCAGAGTGATTTGATAAATTTGCCGAAAGGCCAGTGACATTTTCGTAAATATGGGTACTTTTTGAAAAAATCACAGGAGGGCTTTTTAAATGAAAGTTTTAAGTTCTCTGGGGTTCTCAGAGGCCCCAAAAACCATGGGAAGCCCCGGGACTAGTGAAGCCCCTCCGGTGTACTCTTTCCGATGTCAGTTGACCTAAACTTTGATCGATTTGTTCAGGAAGGTTTTAGCTCCGATTTGAATGATTCCAAAGGCATTTTATTAAATTGGGAATCTAAATTTTATGATGAAAAAGATGGTTCTAAAAAAAGAGCTAAAACAAAGCCAAACCGAAATGCCATTACGAAGGGCGAAATTAGAAACCATTTTAAAAAGGAAGCTTCTTTCTTCTTCTTTATATGCCACGTTCTTTCTCTCCTTTCTAAGACCAACTTAATTCTACCAAAAACTAGAGGAGAAGCTGCCCTTCTTAGGCGCACAAGAGAAGGAAGATTTTGGAGGAAGAAATTCAAGAAAAAGGTAAAAATCTTTAAAAAATTCCATATCCTTCCTTCTTGAAACTTGCTCCTCTCCTCTCAAACTTTCTTTCTATGATTTTAATGGAGAGTTTGGTGCTATTTTGGGGGCAGAAGAGAGAGGAAAAATTCGTGTTTGGAGTGAGGCAACCAAGGAAAGTGAAAAGCAACAAAAAAAGAGCAAGAAAACAAGGTAAAACTTCCATTCTTTGGTAGCTTCTTCCTCCCCCTTCCTCTCGCACGAATTTAGGCACCATGAGCCCAATTCTTAGGGGCTGTTTTCTGCCCAATTTATGGAGGGATTAGAGGTTTTAGATGGCAAGGATTAAGAAGGAACCAATAGAATCAAGAAAGGAGTATTAGGAGACAAGATAGAACCATTAGGAATCCAAATGCTCCCTTGCAAATCTGATTTTATATGAATGTTCTTAGACTTAATTGAATGTTTAAACATGCTCCTAAAACCCCTAGAGAGCTTCCCACATGCACCTCCCATCCAAAAAAGCAAAGAAATTGCAAGAAAAATTAATGAACTCTAAGTAGAAAAAGTGTAGTGCATTTGAAGGGATTGTAAAAAATGATTTGATTCATGCATTGCCTAGCATATATGAGTATTTGATTGAGGTCCTAAAACCTCTAACAAGCCTCCCAAGTATGTCTCCCATCAAGAAAAATCAAGAAGGCCATGAACTCTTTTTCCCCCTATAGTCTCAGCCTAGGCAAGTCCCTATAGTTAGGGAGAGTTTTAAATCTTTCTAAGGCTATTCTTGAGTCATATGTGATGAGTGAAGATGAGTAGAGGCCTTAGAAAAAATTTAGAACTCAAAGAAAGTAAATTGGTACCATAGGTTCCATATTAGGACCTAAAGAAGCAACATGATGCTAGGCCCTTTGTTTTAATGATGTGATGACTCCAAGAGGTTTAAAAGGAGTCAAGAATCATAATTGAAAAGAAAGAATGAGGCCTAGAAGTCATTTGATGGGTGTTGCTTCATTAGGTGTGATTATGGACCATAATGGAGCATATAGAGTAATCTAGTGTTTTATCAAGTGATTTAGACTTAGAATATGTTTCATAGACCTAATTGTAACACCATAATAACTTAACTCCAATTTATCTCCCTCTAGGCTTGATTCCATATGATTTCTCAGAAAAATGACCGAAACTATGGTATTTCACTACTTTAAGTCGGGGTTTAACCGGTTATATTTTGCCCCGTGGATCCCGTGAACCCATCATTCATATTCTCTACTCAAACACCATGTATACAACTTGTACATAGTCTCAAACAACTCATAAACCATGGATATGAAGCCAAAACCAAGAAAATACAAATTCACAAATGAGCCCATAAGTCATATTTTTGGCTCTAACTTTGGAAAATCATAACTAATTATAGAAAAATGGGAATTAAGAAAATCATAGCTCTCTAAAAATATTTGGATGTTAAATTTACATAAAAATAACTCCCAACCACAATCTCAACGTTTAGACCATCTTTGACATCGAAAAAGTGACAGATGTCCGACTGTCCCTGATACTGGTGCAGTTTACTGTCATGAACTTTGAAAATCCGTAATTAATTCCAAAAAAATCCAATCTGGGCAAACTATACCAATTTGGAAATCTACAGATGTTAACTAGAGTAGAAAAATAAGTCCAGATCAGTTTAGGAGCTCTTGGACCTCAAAAACCAATGGAACAGTAATGAAGGTCAGAAACTTCCCTGATGCTGATATAGAACTTCAGAAAGTCATTTCTCTCCCTACAGACCTCCAATTGAACTGCTTCTAGTTGGTATAAGTCACTGTGGATATCTAGTTTATGCTCATAAAATTTCATGACAATCGGACACCGTTTGGTCCATGGATGACACAGATTCATTTTCGGATTTGTTGCACAGTACTGTGACTAACCCATCAAATTTTCCCAACTTCAACAATTCGCTAAATATTCTCTAGACCTCCAAATATTACCTACTTTAGCTTTTCAAGAATCTCTCAATGGACTCTAGAGGCATACCAAATTCCATATCAGGAAGAGCTCATCCAGTCATACTTTGACGGAGCTCACAAAATTGGCAGTTTTGGCACCCGCAATGGTTCATAATGGGTCCAAATGACCTCCTACAAGTTCTAATATCTCTTGGGCAAGTTTGAAAGTACAAACATAGCATATATGAATTACTCAAGTGATCCTAGTTATCATACATTTCAATTTTACTATGCTACAGAACAAAATACATCATTTCATATAAGCCACAAAAGGGCCACATTTTACATTCTCATTGTTTGGCTCTTTCCACAGTTCATACATCATTTATACATGTGTTTGCATATGCTTACATATTTACAACTCAAAAATGATAGGTGCATATTCATTTTGGCACCTCCTTACAACAAAAGGACTAAAAGAACTATACAATTCTCTACACATTCTCAACTAAACTCCTTGGTGTGCACTTGATTCTCCTTAAGCTCCGCCTAAGATGTTAAGATGGGAGAGGGAAGGGGGTGAGATTCAGGGAATCTCAATAACTCATACTCATTCAAGAAACAATCAAGATATATAAATCAGTCAAAGTATGCAAGCAAACCACAATGATACAATATATGTGTTTCATGCCATGAATGACATATCAATGCCAAGAATAGGCTCCAGGGACTTTCGGTCTAGCCTCACCCGAGCTTTGGGACTTTTGGATTGGCCTCACCCTTGGTTTAGGGACTTTTGGCTCCACCTCACCCGTCTCAATGGACTTTCGACACCACCTCACCCGAGCAATTTCCACAATTCATATCATAAACATATTGGTACCAATGCATCAAGGCAACATCAATGGCATATCTCATCATACAAGCACATACACAAGCATACAATGACTATTATACATCCAAGAATGCAACAAGAAAGAGTAGAGAGCTACCTTATCGGCCAACACAAATCTTCCCTTTCAATTTCTCTTCTCCCGTCTTGATTTCACACTCACAACTAGATGGAGTTGCTTCCTTTGAGCCTAGGCACAACAAGAGCATCAAATTACTCTCTTATAACTTAAATAAACTCTCACAAAGCTAAAGAGGCTCTTCATCGAAGTAAACCCCAGCTACACATGAAAAAGCTAGGGATTCTCTCTCTAGAACTCTACTCACTCTCCTTCCTCTCTCAAGCTCTCAAGGAAGAAAGCAAAGAAGAAGAAGTGAAGCTATATGAGTTCTACCCTTATTCTAGAGTAATTTTCCCACTTCCCTCTTCTGAACCAAACCCAAATCAACTTCTAAAATCATAGAAAGAGAGGGCAAAAGGAGGAGAACAACATGCTAAGGAGAAAAGCTATGGAAATCTAAAGATTACTCACCTCTTTGCTTGGTCTCCTTGCTTCTCTAGGTCTTTCTCTCTCTTCACAGCTCTTTTCTCTCTCCTTGGTCAAAGCTTAGGTCAGTTCTAAGAGAAAGGAAAGTTTGGAAGCTTTTAAAAAGTCAAAATCTCTCTTTTTACTCTTTTTCGGACTAAGCCTCGCTATAACCCTCGCTACGGCGAGCTCGTGTCAGTCCCAGACCTTCGCCTTCGCTCTAGCGTACGCTACGACGAGCTACTCCCTGGTTTTTGTATGGAATGCCCGTACTCGCTATAGCTAGAAGCATTTTTGCTATAGCGAGAAGGCATTCTCGCTATAGCTAGCCCATTTCTCGCTATAGCGAACAGGTACATTCGCTATAGCTAGGCTGTAGCTAGCAGACTTAGAAAATTTTCAGCCTTCGAAAATTTTCAGCTTTTCTTTTCTTTCCCTTTTCTTTTCTTTTCTTTTCTTTTTTCTAGTTGTTACACTAATTGGCTACCATAAATTGTATCTAGGCCAAGAGAAACTATCTCCACCAAATTGTGGGTGTGTGGCCGAAAGAGGAGGCTTGAAAGCTAAGGAAAAAGTGTGTGGAATTGTGCAAGGTAGATCTCTCCACCTTCTCTCATGCATGGATGTGTGTTTAGCTTGTTTTAGAATATGTGTATGTGTATTTTCAAGCTAAGAAAAGTATGCTAGCATGCCTTTATATGCCATGATGCTTGATGCTATGTTATGTTTTCAAATGATTACATGATGTTTATGTAAGTTTGTTTGAGTGTGGAAAGGCCAAGAACTCTTCCTTTTGGTGAGGATGAGCCAAGAATCCTTGAACTTGGTTGAGACAAAGTGAAGAGTCTCTCAAAAGCAAAGTGGGCTCCCAAGAGTATGGTTGAGTCCAAGTGCTCAAGAATGGGTGAGGTAAGTCTAAAATCCATGAGGAGAAGTGTGGGGCCAATCCAAACACTTAGTGAGCTTTTGAATATCTTGTATGATTGATTCACATGCCAAAGTTGCTTTTAAAATGCCTATGATTTCTACTTTCTCCATGCATGCATTTGTGAAACTTGCTTGCACATATTATGTGTGATGGAATGGGAGATGAGCTATTGAGATTCTTGAATCTCACTCCCTCCTCTTAAATGTCCTAACATGCTAGGTGGACCAAGCAATTATGGTGAAGGGAGCCAACCACCATGAAGAGGGACAATTGACAAGTTTATGCTTATTTTGTCTATTTTGGAACCATGATAATGGTCAAAGATGTATATGATGTTGTATATGTATTATAAACCTTGAGATAGATGTAAACATACTATTATGTGATGTTTAGATGTATGGAAATGATATATGATCATTAGCACATTTTTTGAGTATGAAATGCCATGGTATGATAATGTAAAGTTTGATGAATATATGTATAAATGTGAGTTGAATGGCTAAAATGAGATGCATGAGGTTTGTGACCATTTGGGCAGCTCACATAAGTCTTAAATATCCTTTTAAACTTGCCTAAAAGGTGCCAAGACCAAGGGAAATCCATTTGGCAATTTTGGTACCCAATATGGAGCCAAAATTAACCATAATGGAACCCTATGCCATTTTTGGCCAAATGAGTTAGTCTTGCCATTAAACTTGGCATGCAATTAGGTCTCATTAAGAGCTTTTTGGGAAGCTAAAGATCATAATTTCAGAGACCTAGACAATATTTGATGAATTTTCAAAGTTGGGATTTTTCATAGATTCTGGTATGGGTACTGTTCATACTGGCAGTTTTGAATTCTGTGTCACTCGATGGACAAATGGTGTCCAATGCTTAATCCTCTTGGAGTATGTGAAATTGTGCAAGGTAGCTCTCTTCACCTTCTCTCATGCATGGATGTGTGTTTAGCTTGTTTTAGAATGTGTGTATGTGTATTTTCAAGCTAAGAAAAGTATGCTAACTTGCCTTTATATTCCATGATCCTTGATGCCATGTTATGTTTTAAATGAATCTATGATGTTTGTATGAGTTTGCTTGAGTGAGGAGAGGCCAAGAACTTTTCCCTTTGGTGAGGATGAGCCAAGAACCCTTGAACTTGGTTGAGACATAGCAAAGAGTCTCCCAAAAGCAAAGTAGACTCCCAAGAGTATGGTTGAGTCCAAAGCTCTTAAAGAATGGGTGAGACAAGTCCAAAATCTATGAGGAGAAGTGTGAGGCCAATCCAAACACTTGGGGAACTCTTAAATATCTTGTATGATTGATTCACATGCCAAGGTTGCTTTGAAAATGTCCATAACTTCCATTTTTCCATACATGCATTTGAAAAGCTTGCTTTGTACATATTATGTGTGATTGAATGGGAGATGAGCTATTGGGATTCTTTGAATCTCATCCCCTCCTCTCCAATGACCTAACATGCTAGGTGGACTAAGCAATTATGGTGAAGGGAGCCAACAACAATGAAGAAGAGAGATTGATAAGCTTATGCCTTGTTTTGTTTATTTTGGAACCATAATGATGGTTCATCATGTATATGAGGTTGTATATGTACTATGAATGTTGAGACATGTGTAAACACCCTATTATGTGATGTTTAGATGTATGATTATAATATATGACCACTTGCCTATGTTTTGAGTATGTAAGGCTATGGTATGAGAATGTAAAGTTTGATGAATATGTGTATAAATGTGGGTTGAATGGACAAAATGAGATGCATGAGGTTTGAGACCATTTGGGAAGCTTACACAAGTATTAAATATGCTTTTAAACTAGCCCAAAAGGTGCCAAGATTAAGGAAAATCTATTTGGCAATTTTGGTACCCACTATGGAGCGAAAATTGACCATAATGGAACCCTATGCCATTTTTGGCCAAATGAGTTAGTCTTGCCCTGAAACTTGGTATGCAATTAGGTCTCATTAAGAGCTTTTTGGGAAGCTAAAGATCATAATTTTTGGAGACCTAGAGAATATTTGATGAATTTTCAAAATTGAGATTTTCCATGGATTCTGGTATGGGTACTGTTCATACTGGCAGTTTTGAATTCTGTGTCACCTGATGGCCAAATGGTGTCCAATGCTTATTAAATTTTACATGCATAAACTAGAGGTCATAAGATTTCTGTGGCCACCAAGATCATCTCATTTGGAGGTCTGAACAGTGAGTTATGAATGTTTGAAGTTAACTGTCAGTATCAGTAGCGCCCCATGAGTCAGGTTATTGTTCCATAGGGTCCAGCTGACTAAATGTATCTATTTCACTCTAAAATTATTTTTACTATCAAGTTAACATTTGTAGATTTCTAGAATGACTGAATGTGTGTGATTTTGATTTTTATAGAATTAGTTATGAATTTCAGAAATTTGTATTAGTAAACTGAACAACAGCCCAGGCAACTAGCAACTTTGTAGCTTTTTGGATGTCAAACGTCCTGTGTGATGAATTTTATGACCTGGGCGTATTTTTAGTGTGAAGTGGACATCCTAAGATTTCCATAATGACAAAGATTGCATGATTTTGAATTTTTTAGATTTAGTTATGATTTTCCAAAGTTGGGTTAGAAAATGGAGCAAATCTAGTCGAAAATGTGCTTGTTTATTTTGAGCTCCATTTTGGTTTTCATGGGTTGTAGGCATATTTTTGTGATACAAATGAGTTGTAATAATGAAATTAAATATGAGGAAGTATAGTATAAGCTCACACAATCCACGTGATACCAAATTAAATTTTTTTGACATAGCGCAACGCGAAAAAGGTTTATTATTTTCATCCCCTTTTCATATGATCTTGTGGGATTGATAATACAAAGCTTATAAATGGCATCAAATGAGCTCGAAGTTATGGTGTTACAGAAACTACCAAAAAATGAAAGTTTTACCTTGTTTTCTCAGTTTCTCTTGGTTGTTTTTCACTTTCCTTAGTTGCCTCCCTTCAAACACGAATTTTTTATCTTTATTCTGCCTCCAAAACAGATTTAAAAATACCATCAAACCCATAGAAATAAGGAGGAGAAGGAGGAGAAGTAACTTGCTAAGGAGAAAGCTAGATTTTTCATAGAATTTCTTACCTTTTCTTAGCTTTTTTCTCCTTCTTGTGTGCATAAGAGAAATGATTCTCCTCTCTATTCTGGGCAGAAGAAAGATAGTGGAACATGAGGGCAAGAGAGGGCGTGAGTTTAAGAAACTTCTTGTTAAAATTATTTCCAATTTTGTCCTTCGCAATGGCATTTCCGGTTTGACTTTGTTTTAGCTCCTTTTTGAGAACTGTCTTTTTCATTATAAAATTTAGATTCCCAATTTAGTAAAATGCCTTTGGAATCACTCAATTTGGAGCTAAAACCTTACTAAACAAACCGGTTAAAGTTCAGGTCAACAGACATTGGAAAACGTCCACCGGAAGAGATTTAATTGTCCCGAGGCTTCCTATGATTTTTAGGGCTTCTGAAAACCCTGGAGAACTCAAAACTTTTATTTAAAAGGCCCTCCTGCGTGTTTTTCAAAAGTGCCCATATTTACAAAAATGCCACTGACCTTTCGACAAATTTTTCGAATCACTCTGGCCTTGATTTCTGGATAACTTAAGGCTCAAATCCTCATTTTCTATTATTTAAAATTTTATTCTAATTTTAGTTGGCCCCAATTCCTTCTATTTTGAGGACTTCCTTTTATATTTGGCTCATTTCTGACGTTTACGGAGAAACCAAATATTGTGTTTCTTACGTTTATGGAGGGATCGGATGTTACACAAATTCAACTCTTTCAAGTTAGCCAAAGAATGGATCTTGGCTTAACTTCTCAAACATATATATACACTATTGATTACTCCACCCTCAATGGAACAAGAACTGATGTCATTTAATAATATAACTATGAATAGTATTCAATATAAATTATGGAAGGTATTAACTTCTACGCCAATGTGAGGAAGTAAATATTTTTCTATATTAAAGTAAATATGTATTATCACCCCAAGTGCTAGAATCTATTCTAAAGTAGTTAAATGTGCAATAATTTTAGCAAATAAAATTTCATTCCTTCCCACAGAAAGTTGCATAAAAAATGATGAGAAAAGCCCCTGAACCTGTAATGCATTTGGCAGACTGATATGTAGCAACTAACAACAATGAGAAGACATTCAAGGAGCTAAAAACCTGTAGGGGTAGGCTAAAATCCAAGAAGAGTGGGGAACAGTGCTGCAAGGTGAAGAGAAAATTCTAATTTGGGGGAAGCTTTGTGAAATCTAAGGAAAAGGGTGAGCCTGGCAAGGAAGAGGGGAGATGAATGAATAATGCAAACTACGGCTCTAAAATCACACGTTTTTTTCTTTTCACTTATCTATAGGTATGACATAAAGAGGGTGTGACTAGTGGATTAGGTAATTTCGCCCTTACCGTATCTGACTGAATCAAGATTCTGTGATTGTAAGAGAATGCATTGGTTGATATCCTATCACTATTCTCACTTCATTATGTGCCTTTTTTTATTTTTAAAGTTTTAATTTTTCATTATTCATATATTTAGTTGCACTAAGAGAACTTTTCGTGAATGTGTAATGTTCAAAATTTTTTCCAAATTAAAATTTATGACTGTTGGAAGTTAAGGTGATTAGGGTGCAAATTCTCTACTACTCGTCACTGACCAGTATGTAACACCATAACTTCTAGCTCATCATATCATATATATACATGCCTCACATCATTATATTCATGAAGATATAAGGCAAAATAAAAAAAATAGTGACTTTCTTTGCGTTGCGTCGTACTTTAAAATTCCATTTAGGGTCACATGGACCATGTGAGCTCATGGCTTCTTGAGGATCGCATGATAAGAGAAATGATTAAGATTTTGCGAGCAGCATGGCGTACTGTGTAACATTCGGTCCCTTCGTAAATGTGAAAAACGCGATGTTCGGTTTCTCCATAAACGTCAGAAATGGGCCAAATATAAAAGGAAGTCCTCGAAATAGAAGGAATTGGGGCCAACAAAAATTATGATAAAATGTTAAATATTAGAAAATGCACAATTTAATTATATCTTCCTAACGCTAATTTTTTGAAGCTGTCTTCCTCAGTAGCTAGCAACACTTCTCTCATTTCTCAGACCTATCCTTTCACTAGGACAAGTTTCTTTCTCATGGTCAATCTTGCTTGTTGTCACAGAATATTTCAAATTATCATTTGCATGTCTTTGTCCCTGTCAGCAACATAAGATAAATCCAATTATAAAAAACTCATTAACACAGGGATACAAGAAATCCTGCATTATGTTAAAGAACATTTAGCTAGAAGATAAACCAGTGATAAACCAGTGGATTTCTTAGACTGAAAGATGAATCCTATGTTATCTTGGATTCATGTCTCTATTGGTGTTTTTTGAGTACTAATGTAAACAAAGTAGAGAAGAGGAAGGAGAAGAAGATAGGAAAACAGAGAAAAGAAGACTCAGTTTTTTTGGGTTGAAAATGGAAATGGAATAAATTTGATGGGTAGAATTTTTTGTACAAGGATTGCTATTTCAAATGAAGGGTCTTTCTTTGATTTGGGATCCTTCTTTCTTTCTTCTTTCTCTTTTCAAGAAAAGAAAGAAGATAACTTTAACTTTCTTATTCCTGAAACAAAACCATTCTTCTCTAAAGCTTTTAACATTTGTCTTTGAAAAAAAAAATAGCATAAAACAAAGAAGATTTTAATGCTTCTGAGTAGACTGAGTATTTCCTTTTCCTTGATTAAAATTTGGGTTTTAGTGAGCACCATAAAAATAAGATCTTAAATGTATGTAAAATCAGAACCAAGAAAAATAATAATAATTTCATATGAAGCCTAATAACGGGAAAAAAATGGGATTCTGCGTTATCTTATTTTTGGCATTAAACTTTTTGTATGCCTTTAAAGAAGTGGCATCAGGTAATTATAGAAATGATCTAGATTTCTAGTGCCTTTAAAATAGAAGCTCTTGCATATGACGTCATGCCCAATCAATCCAACAACAGCAACATTCCAAATATATTAAGAAAATGAGTTTAGAGCTTTTCAAAGATAGTTCTATGTACAATAGCATGGGCTAAACAACACTACATTGTTGCTAAGGAAGGCAGCTTTAAAAATGCAGCATCAGGAGGCCATAGTTAATCAGTGTTGGGAGGATATAGTTAAATTGTGCCTTTTAATAGTTTGGGAGACGTGGCTTCTTGAGGATTGCACGATGAGAGGAACGGTTGAGATTTTGCCATATTAAATTAGATGCATGTGCAGCTAAAAAGATCAGAATGATAATAGTTAGAGTATCCTAAAATAAAAAAATAAAAAAAAGAGAAAAAGAAATAAGGAAAACCATATCGATTTGTGTGCTTATGAATCATTAACCGCATTTGTTTAGCCTAGATTGAGAAAGTATATAAGTTGGTGCTTGGTGGAGATTATAGACTCGAATGCCATAAGCCATTGGGTGGGGCATCTCGGGGAATATTATGACAGATTTTGACAATGATAACTTATTTTAAAATAAAATGAAAGTGCAAAGTTGTTTTAAAAAAATAAAATTAAGGAACTAAATTAAAAACTCAAACAAAGTAAATCAATTTTTTTATGAGAAAAGTAACTAAAATAAAAGTGAGAGAGAAGAGCATTTTCATGCTTTAAAATATTGTGTAAAAAAATTAATTTTATTGACAATAAATAAATGATAAATACTTTTACAATATATATATGTCAACTAACTAGATAATTTTTAAATAAAAAATATATTAGATTTAATGTAGGATATGAATGTAATCTATTCTAATATCTCTTAAATCTAATTCTCTAATTTTGTTAATTTTATTTTATTTTAAAAAAAGGTGCAAAGTGAGTCTTATTTTTTTAAAAAAATAATTTTATATTTTTTAAAATATTCAAACATTGATCGCCATCCTAGCCTACATATTATTCAAAAGCATAGACCTCAAATTTCCTCAAAGTTCTCAATGCCAAATTTCAACAATTAATCAATATTCATAACACAGGATTTTTAGAATATCAAAAAGAAAGTATGTAAAGGAAATCATACATGCATGTTGTAACGTCTGATTTTTCGTAAAATACTGAAATGAGTCAGTTTTCAAAGCAAGTCCCCTGAAATGAGCGATTCAAGGCCAAATAAAATTTGGATAAAATTTTAAATAATATAAAATGAGGATTTGAGCATTGAGTTGCCCAGAAACTAGGGTCGGAGTGATTCAAAAAAAATTACTGAAAGGCTAGTGGCATTTTCATAAATAAGTGTAATTTTGGAAAAGAACCTAGGAGGGCTTTTTAAATGGAAATTTTGAGTTACCCAGGGTTCTCAGAGGCCTCAAAAACCATGGGAAGCCCCAGGACCGGTAAAGCCCTTCCGGTGTACTCTTTCTGATGTCGGTTGACCTAAACTTTGACCAGTTCATTCGGAAAGGTTTTAGCTCTGATTTGTATGATTCCAAAGGAATTTTATTAAATTGGAAAACTAAATGTTATAATGGAGAAGACGGTTCTCAAAAAGGAGCTAAAACAAAGGAGAAACGAAAATGCTACGAACAAAGGGCAAAAGTGGAAATAAATGGCAGACACGTCCCTACTTTCCTCCCTTTAATCGACTCTCTTCTGCCCAATTTCAAAGAAATTGTCCAGCCCTCTTAGGCGCACCAATAGCAAGGGAAAAGAAGAAGAAAAAGCCAAGATTTTGGTAAGGAATTCTTAGTTTTTTAAGCCTTTCCTTTCACCAACTCTCTTTTCCTTCTTTCCCTCTTCTTTTCCATGGTTTTCTTTAAGTTTTTGCTGCTGTTTTTGGGCCAAACCAGGGAGGAAATTTTTGTGTTTGTGGAGGAGTGTCCAACCAAGTGGAAGAGCAAGTAAAAAAAAGCAAGAAAACAAGGTAAAACTTCCATTCTTTGGTAGTTTCTTCCTCCCCCTCCCTCTTGCACGAATTTGGCCACCATGAGCCCAAGTCTTAGGGGCTGTTTTCTGTCCAATTCATGGAAGGATTAGATGTTTTAGGTGGCAAAGATTAAGAATGAACTAATAGAATCAAGAAAGGGGCATTAGGAAACAAGATGGAACCATTAGGGATCCAAATGCTCATTTGCAAATTTGATTTAACATGAATGTTCTTAGGCTTAAATGAATATTTAAATGTGCTCTTAAGATCCCTAAGAGGTCCCCCATATGCCTCTTCCTCCATGAAAACAAACAAAATCCCATTGAAAGTCATGAACCTAGAAGTTAGAAAAGTGTAGAGCACTTGAGGGGATTGTAAAAACTGATTTAATTCATAAGTTCCCTTGGCTATTTAAGTATTTCCTTGACCCCCTACAACTCTTAACAACCTCCCTAAATGGTTCCCCCATCAAGGAAAAATCAAGAAGCCATTAAATCCCATTTATGCTCTAGGTTTTGGCCAAGTAGGGATGGCATAGTTAGGGAGAGTTTAAAATTTTTCCAAACCTATTTTTGAGTCATATATGATGTATGAATGTGAGAGGAAGCTTTAGGAAAAATTTAGAAGGCTTAGAGAATGAGTTAGTACTTTAGGTTCCATATTGTCACCTAAAGAAGCAACATGATGTTAGGCCCTTTGTTTTAATGATGTGATGACTCCAAGAGGCTTAAAAGGAGTCAAGAATCATATTTGAAAGGAAAAGATGAGGTCTAGAAGTCATTTGGGGGTGTTGTTTCATTAGGTGCTTTTATGGACCATAATGAGATTTATAGGATAACCTAGTGTCTAAGCAAGTGGTGTGACCTTAGAAATTGTTTCATGAACCTAATTAGCTTCCTTAAATCATGTCTAGGCCAAGAGGAACCTTCCCCACACTTTTGTGGGTGTGTAGCCGAAAAGAGGAGCTTAAATTCAAAGGGAAAAGTGTGTGAATTTGTGCAAGGTAGCTCTCTTCATCTTCTCTCATGCATGGATGTGTGTTTAGCTTGTTTTACGATGTGTGTATGTATATTTTTTAGCTATGAAAAGTATGCTAGCATGCTCTTATATACCATGACTCTTGATGCCACATTATGCTTTTAAATGAATATATGATGTGTGATTGAGCTTGCTTGAGTATGGAGAGGCCAAGAACTCTTCACCATGGTGAGGATGAGCCAAAAACCCTTGAGCTTGGTTGAGACAAAGTAAAGAGTCTCCCAAAAGCAAAGTGGACTCCCAAAGAGTATGGTTAAGTCTAAAGATTTCAAAGAATGGGTGAGGCAAGTCCAAATACTATGGAGAGAAGTGTGAGGCCAATCCAAATACTTAGTGAGCTCTTGAATGCCTTGTATGATGTGTTTCTATGCCAAGCTTGATTTTAAATGTTCATGACTTCTATTTTTCCCACACATGCATTCATAGAACTTGCTTGCACATATTATGTGTGATGGAATGAGAGATGAGTTATTGAGATTCTTGAATCTCACTCCCTCCTCTTAAATGTCCTAATATGCTAGGTGGACCAAGTGGACATGGCAATGGGAGCCAATCACATTGAAGGAAGAAGATGGCCACCCTTATGCTTGATTTTTGTGTTTTTGACTCATAATGAGACTTCATGATGTATATTATGATTGTAAATAGTCTATGACCCCTTGGACAAATGTAAAACTGGTATTACGTGATAGATAAATGAATGAGTATGGTGTATGTATTCTAGATCATAAAGTGAGTACTTATGCCAATGTATGCATTTGAGAAAAGTTTGGGGTAATGTGTATGAGTGAGGGTGAGGAGGCCAAAATGAGATGCAAATGGTTTGTGAGCATTTGGGCTGCTCCCAAAACTCTTAAATATGCTTTTAGACTTGCCCAAAAGGTGCCAAGACTCAAGGGAAGCCAAATAGCAATTTTGGTACCCTATATGGAGCCAAAAGTGACCAAAATGGAACCCTATGTCACTTTGAGCTAAATGATTTATTCTTAATTTGAAATTTGGCATGCTATTAGAATATGTTGAGAGGTTTTTGGGAAGCTAAAGTGCAGAATTTTTGGAGGTCTAGAGAATATTTAATGAATTTTTAAAGTTGGCCAAAATTCTTGAAAATGTCTGATGTACTGTTCCACTGGGTCCAAATTGTTTTTCTGTCACTCAGGGGACAAATGAAGTCCAATTGCCATGAAATTTTATAGGCAGAAACTAGAGGTCATAATTGAATTGTGCAACTAGAATCACCCTATTTGGATGTCTAGAGAGGGAGATATGATTTTTCGAAGATTCAGTCCAGTGTTAGGCATCCAACCAGACCTTAGTCACTGTTTGATCAAAATTTAGGATTTGGACGAGCTTGAACTGGTCTAGAGTGATTTTTCCCTTCTAGCTAACATCCTCAGATTTCCAGATTGGTATCATTCACTCGAATTGGAATTTTTTAGAATTAATTGGACATTTTTTAAGTTCATATCAGTAAACTGTGACAGCATCAAGACCCAGTCCGACCTCCAGATGATTTCTCATGTTAAATGCTCTATGTGTGGGATGTTATGACTTTATATATTCTTACCATAAAGTAGACATCCAAAGCTTTCGAAAATGACTAAGATTACATGATTTCTATTTTTCTAGATTTCGTTATGATTTTCCAAAGTTTTGGACAAAATGGAGGCAAATCTGGCCGAAATTCAATAACTTCAATTTATGCTCCATTTTGGTTTCCTTGAGTCGTGAGCAAGATTTTGTGATGCAAATGAGTTGCAATGATGTATTTAAATATAAGGATACATGGTATGAACTCACACAGTCCACGTGACACTCATTGTAAATTTTTAAGTATGACATAACGCGATTAAATCCATTATCGTTGTTTTATGACCATGATGATGATATGGAACTTATAAATGCCATGAATGGGGTTAGATATATATAGTATTACACGTGTCACAGGTGATTTGTATATATATATATATACTGTTCAAAATTTTGATTAATCTAGATTTTGATGAGTACAGAGTCTAGAGAATTGGGTTGGTGATTTATGGGGTATTGTAGAAGAAAAATTGAAAGAGATGGGACAGTAATTTCTTGAAAGATATGTGTACTATGGTGGCTTGTGAAGAATAATTTAGAAGTCACCAATACTAGAAAATTAAGTAACGTTTGATGCATAGAATGTAAAAAGGTTGAATTGTTAACAAAATAAAAAAATAATTTTAAGAATAAAAATAATTTTTATGTCTTTATTTTAAAAATAATAAAATAATATTAAATGATAATTACAAAAATATAATTAATATTACATTAAAATTATATAAAAAAAAGATTATCTTTACATAACAATTTTTAGATTTTGTTTTTGATGGAAGTTTCATAAAAGTTGCATGGAATTTTCTACTTGTAGATACACAATACCCTCTCAATTAGACTTTATTATGAGTCAAAAAACTTGCTTGGTTTCAAATATATATATATATATATATATATATATAAATATATATATGAGCTACAAAAAAGTATAAAAAAAGCTTATTTTTAAAAAGGCCAAATAAAATTTAGGTCAGCCCATCTTTTTTTTAAATTTTATATTATTAATCTATATTTCACTTATTTTTCCTTTTTATTTTTCTAATTCTTACTGTTCCCTTTATTTTTAGCATTGAAATAGTAATATTTAATGTAAAAGTAAAAAACAAATTGTAATATTATGTGATGAAAATTACTAATACCTAAATAAAAAGTAAATTGATGAGACATGATATATTAAATAATACAAAATTTGCAATATCTAATGAAAAATAGACTTTAAATTAATATTTACAATATTGTATATATTTTTCTATCAAAACATCAAGTCTTTTTAGGCCAAGTTGAGTTCAACCCATTTTTTATTAGGCTTGGGCTCAAGTTCCAATAGTGATGAACAGTATCAAGTTAAGCCCAAGCCTAGGTCTTATTTTTTAGCATTTTTTTTTGTAAACCTAGCTTATTTTACACGAGTTTCACTGAGATCAAATCTACTCTCAATACAAAATCTCATAAGTAGATATATGGTTATGATATTAGTACAATCTATGTATACATTAATTCATTGGCAATATGTCTGGTCCAATATAAAGGTACAGAGTCTTTGGTGGAAGAGGCACCAAAGCAATATCTTGTATGATGAGTTGAGTCTTTGTTGTACCTAAGTCATGAGTAAATTAAATGTAATTAAAATATTACTACATACAGTATGATTGTAAAATAAATTAAAAATATGTTTAAAAAATAAAAATGTTAACAAAATTAAAATTGAAACAAAATATGTAAGAACAAAAAAAATCTAATCAGATTAGGTTCTAGGTGGTGCCTCTCTCTCTCTCTCTCTATCTAAAACCAATTAAAATATAACTTCTACAATTATCTTTCCTTCGTCTTAGTAAAAATTAAATAATCAAAGATATTTGACCTAAATATAATAAGTCCTACACTTTTATTAGCACACTAAATTTTGTTTCGGGTAACTTCTATCTTATTTCTTAATACAGGATTTGTGAGTATATTATATTGAATTTGACAATTATAGACTTTTAAAATGTTTTCTTACCTGTTAAAAGATGTAACAGCCAAGGAAAAGAAAAGAAAAAGAAAATAGAAAAGAAATGAGAAAAGAAAAGGGAAAGAAAAGAAAAGCTGAAAATTTTTGGAAGCTGAAAATTTTCTAAGTCTGCTAGCTACAGCCTAACTATAGCGAATGTACCTGCTCGCTATAGCGAGACTGCCTTCTAGCTATAGCGAGAAAGCTTCTAGCTATAGCGAGTTCGGGCACCCCCATACAAAATCTAGGGAGTTGCTCGCCGTAGCGAACGCCATAGCGAAGGCAGAGTTCTGGGACTTATTCGAGCTCGCCGTAGCGAGGGTTATGGCTTGCTATAGCGAGGGTTAGTCCGGAAAAGCGTAAAAATAGAGAATTTGACTTTTTAAGCCATCCCAACTCATTCTTTCACTCTGTAACCGACTTAAGCTCACTTTAAGAGAGAGAAAAGGGCGGAAGAGAGAGAGAGAAGCTTAGGAGAGGAAGGAAGAACAAGAAAGGTAAGGAATTCCATGGCTTTTCTCTTAGTATGTTACTCTTCTCCCCTTATCCTCTCTTCCCACGGTTTTAATAGTTAAAGTAGCTATGTTTTGAGCTTGGTTCAGAGGAGGGAGAGTGGAAAACCACTCTTAAGGGAGGTTAGAAGTCATGTAGCCCTCTCTTCCTTGCTTTCTCTTCTTAAGAGTTGAGAGCTTGAGAGAAGAGAAAGAATAGTTAATGAATTCTAGTGAGAGAAAGAACCCTAGCTTAACATGCTTAGTAGGGTTCCTAGAAAGAGATCCCTAACTTAAGAATCATGTATTAAGGTATTAATTCCATGCTTTTGTGTGGTTAGGCTCAAGAGAAGCTCTCCCATCTAGAAGTGGTAGTAAAATCCATAAGGGAGGAGACAATTGAAAGAGCAAGTAGTGAATAGCTAATAAGATAGTTCTCTCCACTTTCTCTCATGCATAATTGTGTGTTTACATTGTCTTGCTTGTGTGTATGAATGATATGAGCTATGAGAAGTGTGTTAGCATGATTATGTGTTATGATTGAAATGATGTTTGAAATGATTGTTTGGTTTGCTTGAGGAAATGGAAAAGCCAATAACCCTATAGCCAAGGTGAGGATGAGCCGAAGCCCTAAGTTGGTTGAGACAAGAGTAAAAGGTCTCCCAAAAAGTGAGGTTGACTCCCAAAGAGTAAGGGTTGAGTCTAAGGACCTCTAAAGTATGGGAAGGTAAATCCAAAAGCCACAAGGGAATGGGTGAGGCTGATCCAAGTACTTAGCAAACTCTTAAATGTTATACATGGCCATTTCACATGTTTAAAATGTTTTTCATCATGGTTTATATGCTAACATGCCATACATGCATAATGAGACTTATTGCATGCAATATATGTATGATTGAATGAGAGTTGAACTACTGAGATTCCACGAATCTCACCCTCCCTCTCCACCATCCAACCATGCCAGGTGGCCCAAGTGAGATTAGGGATGGGAGCAACCACCAATAAGCATGAGGCTAGGGATAAAGATGAAGAAGAATGTAAAGTTTTGTAATACATTGTACATGAGCTATGAGATGTAAATGTTGTATATGATGTAACATTTATAAATGTTGTAAGACCATGTATGAATGATGTATGTATGAGAATGAGGGTTATGATGAATGAGAAAATAGATTTTGATATGAAATGCTCATGATAGCCTAGTATATATGGGTGCATAAGTGGGCATGGGGTAGTGAGTTTCCCCAATATAAGTTATGAGACACTTGAGGCATGATTGATAGCTCTTAAAGATGCTTTCTCATGTGCTCAAAGAGTCATAGAAGTAGAAAACTTAAGATTGGACCCCATTAGCCACACTTTTGGCTAAGAAAGGGCCATTTTGCACATGATGTCATAGAATAGCCATATGACCTATTCTAGTAATGAGATTTGACATGGAGCTAGATTATGTTTAGAGCTTTCTGGGAAGCTAGAGTTCATGTCATTTAGAGGTCTATAGCATTTTCTATGATCCATCAAAGTTGACATCAGAAATTCGGATTTCAGAAAATCACTGTTCATTTGGTCAGTTTAGGAATCATGTCATCCGAGGGGCAAACGTAGTCCAATGGCTACAAAATTTTATACACAGAAACTAGATGGTCACAGTGACTTGTAGGAACTGGAAGCACCTCATTTAGAGGTCTAGAGAGGAAGTTATGCAATTTCGAAGTTCCTGCCCAGAATCAGACGCCCAACCAGAGCCGAAGTACTGCTTCATCGGTTTCTGGGAAATTGGCTTGGTGAACTGATCTGGAGATATTTTTTCCTCTAGCTAACGTCCACATATTTCCATAGAGATATAGTTTATGAGCATTGGATTTTTGTGGAATTAGTTAGACATTTTCAAATCCCATATCAGTAAACTGTGACAGCAAGGAAGCCCCCTCTGACCAGTGAACGATTTTGATGTCAAACGCAGAATAGGTGAGAGATTGAGACTTCTAAGTATTTTTAACATGAATTAGACGTCTCAAGCTTTCTAGAATGACCCAGATCATGTAGATACGGTTTTTCTGCATTTAGTTATGGATTTTCAAAATTAGCCCAGAAATGAAACAAAATCTGCCCATAGCGAAAATGCATGTCTCCAATCCCTTTTTGCTTTCCATGAGTTTAAAGCATATGTTTGGGATTGAAATAAGTCTCGATAGTGTAATTGAGCATGAGGAAGCATAGAGAGAGCTCAACCGATCCATGTTACTTCTAAGTGGATCTCTACCCACATATAGTGCCATAGAGAAAGAAGCATAAGGTAGAGAGATTATCTCCCTTATGAGTTCCGCATGTGCATATGAGTAGCAGGGCATGTTGGGTATGAGCTAGAGGTTAAGGTGTTACAAAAGACATAGCTTCATAGCTAATTTAAAATGGTAAAAGCTTGATTACAAGATAATAAATTTGAATACTAAATGAAATAATCCTATTTCCCCATACAAATTATGTGATATCTTAGGAATTGGATCCTCTCCATTGTGTGATGATGGAGTGCACTTCAATTGATACTAAAACATGTCATTTCTTTCAATTGCTGTCACATTGCACAAACTTTTTTTCATTTGTAGTAAAAAAACATAGAAAACAATGCCTCATCTTTAGGATCGACAAGCATTTTATTGATTAGATGGAAATCATAATTAGTATACTTAAATATTTTTAAATTAAAGTTTTAAAAACCTTTTGATCTTAATCTCTTTAATTTTAAGTTATACAAAAACTTTTGTCTTTTTGATACCTTATTTTTAATTAAAGGGTTTTAGCATGCATTTCCTAAAATTTTGAAGAAACTTTTACATATTTAAAAATAAATTCAGAAAAATATTTTAAATAACAAAAAAAAATTGTAATACAAGGATGGAGATTTTGAGTTTTTTTTTTCTGGTTATTATTATTGCAAAAGGGGTACAATACATATGTGTGTGTGTGTGTGTGTGTATTAAATTGAACACAAAATGAAGTATAATACAAGTGTGACATAATAGATATAAAAAAGACTTAATTTTCCTATATTGAGCTGATTTTATACCATTTTAGAGCTAAGTTTACAAGAAAATGTTTTTTTTAAGATGTATACTTTAATTATTTAATCCTTAGGTCTTAAAAACATATAATTTAATTTTTGACAAATCTTTTAATGTTACTCATTAGTCTTCAAAGCATATAATAAATTGTGTATTTATAAGATTTATGACCAAATAATTGAAATATTTATCTTTTAAAATTCATAAAATATATTTTTTCCTATTTTTGGAGAATAATGTTTGATCTTGCACTACAAGAAAGCAACGAATTTGTCACGGAATATTCTCGCGGAAAAATTTCTGTCACAGCTTCTCACGGAAATTATCACCAATTTTATCACGGAGAAACCCTTTTCACGGACTTTTCTCACGGAAAAATATGCGAGAGAGGAAATAGATATAATTCCGTGAGAAATACTGTCAGAATGGTGGCGCGAAAAGGCGGGAAAAATTTCTCGCGGTAATTTTCCGTGAGAAAAACTGACAGAAATCCGATTGGCTTTTTTTTTAATTTTGGGATAGTTTTCTCACGGAAATTTTCCGTGAGAAATTTTTCTCACGGAATTTTTCCGCGAGAAAATTCTCGCGGAATTTTCCGCGAGAATTTTCTCGCGGAAAAATTCCGTGAGAATTTCAAAAAAAATTCTGCGAAGCCTCGGGCACCTGTTCTTGTGGAATTTTCCGTGAGAAAATTCCGTGAGAATTTCAAAAATTCTGATGCCACTGATTTCCCACAGAATTTTCCGTGAGAATTTCAAAAATTCTGCGAACCCTTGCCACTTATTTCTCACGGAATTTTCTGTGAGAAAATTTCGTGAGAAAAGACGCTATTTCCCCCTACCCTGTGCTTCGATTCATTCTGTTTCAGCTGGGCAAACGGCGCTTCTTCTGTTGGGTTTCGTTCAGGCGACGCTGCAAGGGAGCTTGGGGAGAAAAGGTGCTATATTTCTAAACCCTTTACATAGATCTAGGGGAGAAGAGGTACTTTATTGCAAAACCTTGCTTTGATTCATTTCAAATAAGCTGGATTACCTCCATTGTCGCACAGATCTTGCTTCATTTTTGCTGGGTTTTGGTTGCTGCTCCATATGCGAACAGAAATTTCTGACGGAAAATCAATTGCTCCGTATGCATATGTCGATTTAAGGCTGGTTGCTGCTCCGTGGGAAAAATTTTGAAGGAGATGGAGAAAATTTGATTGTTGCCTCAATTTTTCCTATCATTCTAAAGTAAGTGTCATTTTCTTGAGCTTTTTTTTATCTGTTACATGCAAGTATCATGTTTCATTGTCTTGTTTATTAGTTTTTTTTTTAATTTTTTTTATATATAAGTATGATAATAGTTATATTTTTTTTTCTGAATATATTACTGGTCTATTTGTTGCTTTCTGCTGCATTTTTTTTGTTTTTATTTTGTTTATTGTATATAATATCATACTATTAAAATTTGGATAAGTCCAACAAATTTTCATGTGTCAGAGTACTAACCAATGAGTATGATAATTCATTTTTAGCTAAAAAAGATAGTGATATAAACAGCTTAATAATACAATACAGTGCAATACAAAGTTAAAGATGATAGAGTCAGGTTTATTAAAACCCCCTAACTTTAGAAAGTGGCCACATTGATTGAATGGAGATTATAAAAATCAATGTTAAAGAAAGTAGCCACATGGGTTTGTCCTATAAAATTGAGAAGCTCATCGCTTAAGTTAATTTTATATGAACTTTATGTTAAGTTATATTATTCATTTTCTTAATTATTTGTTACCAAGACTTATATAAAAATAAAATTTTATAAAAAAAATTAGGAAATTAAAATAGAATATTAAAATTTTAAATAATTAAAGTACAACAAAATATTGTATTATTTAAAAGACTACAATTTGAATTCACTATTATTCACATACATGAAAAGTAGTGGAACATGTAGTAAAATGAAGGTGGAGATAACACATTACATATAGGCACATGACCATTCCGACTTGTCGTAAGGATTATCAAATGGGGAAGCAAATTTTATTAATTTGGAAAAATTATATTTTAGGATCATCAATTAAAAATATTTATTTTACATAATTTTATATTTTATAATTATTTTAGAGAACAAAAAATTTAGTATTTTAAAATAAATTTTATGTGTGGAGAAATCATATTTGATGGTGATAAGTTAAAAATATTTATATTAAATTATTTTAAATTGTAAAATTATTTCAAAAGGTGTAACTATTAAAATTTTTACTCTAAACTTGTAAGTTATAATTTTTTATACAATTTAAATTGTTAAGTTTTGAATTACTTTAAACAATTTAAAATTTTTTATCATAAATATCTTTAAATTAAAGTTTGGTAACTATTCCTTTTTGAGATATGGACTGATGTGATAATTTTTAGATAATTATTATGTTACTTTTGTATATACAATTATTTTTGGGGTGATTATGTCTATGGAGATTGAGTAAGTTTTATTCTTTTTTTTTTTTGGGTTTATGAACTGAACTTTTATTTTCTATATTTAAATATTTAATTTCAATTTAATTTATTTAAAAATTGTACATAATTCAATTTATAAAATATGCCTACATAATTTAGTTTAAAAAAAGTTATTTTTTTAGAATTTAGTTATTATCTTATTTTTTAAGTATTTTAATTAACATTTAATTGGAAAAAACAAAAATCAAGAATATAAGAATATACTATTTCTAAAAATGAGTTATTTGAAGAAAGAATAAGAATTGATGAAGTTTTGTTGTCATCCTTAGATTACTAAGGTAGTATTTAAATTCTTAGACAATATACCACTAGTCACTATCATTGTTCTAATTTATGATGTCAATTTTTGTGTTTTTGTTTTTTGGTTTCATTTAAGTCTCATGGATCTTCCTGAACATCGACGTTGGATGTATAATAGAACAGAGGGTAATCGTCAAAGGATTACACATGAGTTCTTTGCAGGTGTAGAGGAGTTTATTCAATTTGCAAGTCAGTTAGATATATTTAAACAAGAAGGGAGGTTTAGATGTCCTTGCGTGAAATGCAAATGTATGAGGTATCATACGCCAGATGAAATTAGGATGCACTTGTATAAAAAAGGATTTATGCCTAATTATTATTATTGGCATAATCATGGAGAAGAATACCCACCATCAGCTCCAATTGAGACTAGCATTCATATGGATTTTAATCCATATGAACAAATGGTTAGGGATGTGGCTGATGCATCATTCGAGAGATATGATATGCCTGAAGACCCAAATCCAAGTGCTGCGATAGTTTATGACATGCTAAGAGCTGCACAGGCTCCATTGTGGGATGGGTGTCAAAATCATACAGTGTTGTCAGTGGCTGTAAGATTGTTGAGTATCAAATCTGATTATAACATTCCAGAGGCATGTACTGATGAGATTATCACATTGATGTCTGAAATTTTACCTTCTAATCACCGAATGCCTGCTAACTTGTACCAAACCAAAAAATTAGTTTCGAAACTTGGCTGTGGTTATCAAAAGATTGACTGTTGTAGCAACAGGTGTATGTTGTACTATGGTGATGCAGCTAATGATAGGGCATGTCAATTTTGCGATGAAGCTAGATTTAAGGAGGCAAGAGTTGGAAAAGGAAGGTTTAAGGAGGTTCCCAATAAACAAATGTGGTATTTACCGATTATTCCAAGATTGCAGAGATTGTTTGCATCTAATGCCTCAGCTAAGTACATGAGATGGCATCATGAAAATCATCGTGATGAAGGTGTGTTATCACATCCATCGGATGGAAATGCTTGGAAGCATTTTAATCAAATTCATCCAGAATTTGCATTAGAGCCAAGAAATGTCAGATTGGGTCTTTGTACTGATGGGTTCACTCCATTTAGTTTGAGTTCTAAGCCTTACTCTTGTTGGCCTGTAATTGTTACCCCATATAATCTTCCACCCGGTATGTGTATGTGACGAGAATATATGTTCTTGACAATCATAATACCTGGGCCTCATAATCCAAAAAGTAAAATTGATGTTTTCTTACAACCTCTAATTGTAGATTTGAAGTTGCTTTGGGGAGAAGGTGTGCAAACATATGACATTTCTATGAAACAAAATTTCAAGTTAAGAGCTGCCCTTATGTGGACTATTAATGATTTTCCAGCTTATGGCATGTTGAGTGGTTGGCAAACTGCAGGAAGATTGGGTTGTCCCATTTGCATGGGTTGTTCAAAGGCATTCCGATTGAAGCATGGAGGAAAAACGTGTTATTTTGATTGTCATCGTCAGTTTTTACCAATGAATCATCCATTTCGTCGAAATAAACAAAACTTCCTAAAGAACACCACAGAGACTTCACCACCACCATTGAGGTATTCAGGAGAAGAAGTGTATGAGCAAGTTCAAAGATTTCCTAAAATAACTAAATTTTCGACCCTATCTTTAGAAGGATACGGGCAAGATCATAATTGGACTAAACGTAGTATCTGTTGGGACCTACCCTATTGGCGTGATTTGTTGAATCCACATAATATAGATGTAATGCATACAGAAAGTAATATTTTCCATAATGTGTTTAACACAATAATGGATGTGAAAGGTAAGACAAAAGATAATGTGAAAGCAAGGTTAGATTTGGCTGTGTACTGTAAACGGCCTACTTTACACATAGAGGATAAAGGGAATGGTAAAATGACAAAGCCAAAGGCAGCGTACACATTTAATATGGACCATAAAAGGGCAATATGTGAATGGATTAAATCTTTGAAGCTTCCAGATGGTTATGCATCTAACTTGGGACGTTGTGTTGATGTGAAGAGTTGCACTTTAATAGGGATGAAAAGTCATGATTGCCATGTGTTCATGGAGAGGCTATTACCAATCGTATCCAATGGGTTACCAACCTCGATTTCCAATACTTTAACAGAGTTGAGTCATTTCTTTCAAGATCTCTGTGCTCCTAGTTTACAACTAAATAACCTTAATGTGATGGAGCAAAATATTCCTATCATTTTATGTAAACTTGAGAAGATTTTTCCTCCTGGTTTCTTTGATGCCATGGAACACTTACCTATTCACTTGGTGTACGAAGCAACAGTGGGTGGACCTGTACAATATAGGTGGATGTATCCATTTGAGAGATTTCTGCATACACTAAAGAGAAAGGTTAAAAATAAGGCACATGTTGAAGGGTCTATTTGTGAAGCATATATACTTGAAGAAACTTTAACTTTTTGTTCTTATTACTTTGAGTCACATGTTCACTCAAGAACTAGGAGAGCTCCTCGAAATGATGATGGTGGGGAGTGCAATGATCATCCTCCCATTTCAATTTTCAACTATCCTGGTCAGCCTCATGGAAGATCTACTGGTAACACTCGTTATCTTACTGATAATGAGGCTAATGCTATAACATTGTATGTTCTTCTCAATTGTCCAGAGGTTAAACCTTTTTTAAGGTAAGATTCTTTCATAACTTATGTGCATATATAGGATTAACTTTTTTTCATAATATTTTCACTATCCAGGATTAATTTTTTTGTGGTATATTGTAGTTTGTATGTTGAGACATTACTTTCCAAGAATTCTACCTTATCCAATGAGGCAATTGATAAGTATATTTCATCTGAATTTCATGATTGGTTCAAAACTCATGTAAGTATATAATTCAATTTATGAATAATTGGTTATATAGTTATGGAACTAAACTTCTTATATTATATTTTCATAATATCTATTCTTTGATTAGGTTTTGAATCCTACAAATGGAATACAAGACGCTTTATTGGTTTCATTGGCTTGGGGTCCTTTGAGACTTGTACATACATGGGATCAATGGTCTGTTAATGGGTATAAGTTTCATACAGCCTCTTGGGCAAAAGGAAGGAAGACAAACAATAGTGGGGTATGTGTAAAAGGGAATAGTCATGGTGAAATTGAATTTTCATATCATGGTGTGTTGAAGGAGGTTATACAGTTAGAATTTACTGGCCTACCAACTAAGCGATTAACAGTCTTCAACTGTGATTGGTATGATCCTACCAACCAAGGAACTCGAGTTTGCTCTAAATATGGTATTATAGAAGTCAAGGCTAAAGGAACATACAAGGGTAATGACCCTTTTATCCTTGCCCAACAAGCTGATCAAGTATACTTTACACCATATCCAAAATCGATATCCAACAAAAATGGTTGGCTTGTTGTGATTAGAACAAAAGCAAGAAATAGGATTGAAGCCCCTGCTGATGATAATGTAGATGCACCATTTCAAGACGAAAGCAACGGTTTACCTCAGTTAGTTGATACTGACATTAATGAGCAAGATCTAAGAGACAATAATGGTCAAAGCGAAGAAGTGGATGGTGTGCATGTTGACTCCTTTATTGATGCAACTGATGAAATTGAAGAAGAAAATGATGAAGTTTTAGAAGAGGAACTATTAGATACCGACTCATCCGATACTCAAGAGGATCCTCTTACTGATTATTCTTTAACAAGTGATTGATAGTGTTCGGTACTAACTTGTTATTGTTATTTAACATTTATTTAACTTACTTAATTTATTTTCTAACATTAGTAATGATAATGTTTTGCTTTTTTTTTTTAGATGTCAGATAGAGGTCGTAATAAGGGTGGAGGATCAGCTGCACCCAAAAAAGGAAAAGGAAAATTTGTACGACAGTCTGAGCCGATTCACATACCATTACCTGCTGTACAGTCATCATCTCCGCACTTATCTCCCCATACTGGGACCCCTCCTGGATTAGCATCTGCATCATCTTCTTTTCCGTCTCCACACATCTAAACACCACCTGATTCCTCAACCTTCATTGGTTTAGAGATACCTTCTACACATATTTTGAGTACAGATGCAGCTGGCTCATCTTCTCATCCCATTAGATATGAGCCAGGGACGAGGTTGAGTGATGGACGACTAGTTATCAGACCGCATGGAGTTGATGAGTAAGAATTCTTTAAACGCAACCTTTTTTGTATTGTAGTTATTTCATTATTTTTACTTTTATTGCATCATTTTTTCATTTACAGGTTTTATCCACATATCCCACCCGTCACCATATTGTCTCAGATTATTCATAGTAAGTTTGAGCATGGTTGGCCAACATTTACTAAAGTACCTGATATTGTGAAGAATTTATGGTTTGCAGAGTTTAAAGTAAGCAAATTTTATAACCTTATAAGTTATAATACATATAGTTTATGTGTTACTCTGATTATTTATAATATTAGCTTTGCTTATTTTTAATATAGAGATTGTGTGCTTGGGATCCATCTACTGAGCGACGAATTTACAAGATATGGAGGAAGAAATGTAGCACTATTATGCGTGCATCTTTTAGAGACATTCGTACTGGAAAAACCAAAGGTGATTGGTTATCTCTAACAGCTCGAGCTGAGTTAGATGAGTATTGGCAAAGTGATGAATTCAAAACCAAGTCTACACGTAATAAAGCAAATAGGGCTGCAGATACTGGAGGATGCCTACATAGGGGAGGGCGTGTTCCATTTTCAGAGCATAAGAGAAGAATGGTAAATATTCTTTATATGCGATGGTTTTTTTGAATTATTGTTTCTTTTAAAATATTTCCTTTCAAATATTATAATTCTTATGTATTTTAACTAAGTGTTGTAGGAAATAGAGTTGGGTAGAGAGGTTCAGATCCCAGAAGTATTCAAGAGGATCCAACACAATGAGAAAAAGGGAGGTTGGATTGGTAAAAAAGCCTCTGACACTTATGTAAGTCATTTAACTTGTTTGTTAATAAGATTGTTACTATAATTTGTTTATGTATCTAATATTCATTTGTTCTTTGTTGTTACAGAGCCAGTATGAGCAGATAAAGCAAACTCAAGAGTCAGGATCAGATGATACTGATTCTTCTATATGGCTCAAAGTTGTCGGTGGAAAGAACAAAAGAGGTCGTGCTTATGGGTTTGGGTCAGAGGCTGGTCTTCTTACTTTTGATGGCACACAACACTTTGGATATGGCCCTGGTGAGCTTTCACAAATGAGAGCGCACTTAGAGGCCTCATTTGAGAAGAAATTAGAAGAGAAATTATCAAAACAAGCCCAAATTTATGAGACAAGTCTTGCCAAGATGCAAAAGGCGCACGAAGACAAGATGGAAGCTTTCATGAAACAAATTATGACTCACATGAGTATAGGAGCTGAAAGAGGTGGTACTTCGTATGATAAACCAACCCATGATGATGATGGTGACAATGGTGGTGGTGGTGGTGGTGGTGATGATGATGATGATGATGATGATGATAATGATGATGATGATGATGTGGATGATGCTGATGAACAGTGATCCCAGCATTCTTATTTATGTCACATTATGAAATTATGATATGCAAACTTGTAATGCTAAATACATTGATGTCTTAAGTTTAATGTATTTTCGGATATTTCTAACACAAATTACAAATTTGTGGTTTTGTTATTTGTTAGCTGAACATAAGCACTTTGCTTTTTAACTGTTTGAATAAGTTGTAACTATTCAAGCAGAGGTAAAACTATAAAAGAAGTGTGGATGACCAATTTTTTCCAGTTTTTCACGGAATTTTTTCGTGAGAAAGCTGCACAAATGAAATCTTAATTTTTCTCACGGAAAAAACTTTGTTTCTCACGGTATTTTTCACGGATTTTTCAACTAACATGATAGAAACACATAATAGTTTCATAATTCTCACGGTATATTTTGTGACAAATTTTCTCACTAATTTTCTCGCGGAATTTGTCCGTCAAAAATCATAGCAGCATTCCTTTTTTCTCACTACCTTGTTCCGTGAGAAAACTTCTTGTTTTCTCGCGGAATTTTTCAGCGAGAACATTTTCTCGCGGATTTTTACCGCGAGAAAATCCGTGAGAAAATTCACGGACTTGACATCAACTTTCTCTCTCATTTTTCTCACAGAAATTTGTTTGCGAGAAAAGTTTATCACGGAAAATTTCCGTGAGAAATTGTATTTCCTACGGCTAGTTTTTTCACGATTAGCTTTGGGTGAGAATTTCCGTGACAAAATCCTTTGTCACGAAAATTATTATTTTTTCTCACGGAAAAATACTGCGAGAAATTACCTGTTTTCTTGTAGTGTTGCTTATTTCACCCTTTCTATTTAAGTTTCCAAATTCAAATATCCTACTTTTTTTAATAATATCCATACCATTATTTTTTACTCCTCTTATTCACCACTTATATTATACTTCATTTTGCATTCAATTTAAAATAAATCAATAATAAAAGGATATGAACAAGATTATATATATATAACCCTTTTTGTAATATAAATAATAACAAAAAAAAAAACACAGAATCTCCATCTTTGCATGATTGTGTTAATTTTTTTGTTATTTAAAATATTTTGTTGAATTCTTTTTAAAAATGTAAAAGTTTCTTTAAAATTTTATGAAATGTATGTCTAAACCTTTGGCTTAAAATTAAAGTATCAAAGAATTTTTTTTTTATATTATGACTTAAAATTAAATAGTAGAGCAAAAAGTTTTAAACACTTCAATTTAAAAATATTTAAATATACTTATTATGATTGTCATCTGATTACTAAAGTGATCATGGGCCCCAAAGATAAGACCCTATTTTTTGTGTTTTCTAGTGCAAATGGAAAGAAAATTTTGTAATGTGGCAACAATTGAGAGAAATAGACCATTTTATCCTCAATTAAGGTGCACTGTACCTTCATGTAATGTGTAACACCTTCATTCTAGCTCATCTCATGCCTTTGAATAGCATAATTATCATGAAACATATACATAATTCTCATAGAGAAGTCATGAAGATTTAGACTTTTATTTGTAAGTCATCCTATCCAAAAACTCATTCGGTGTCACGTGGACTGGGTGAGCTCATTCTATGCATCCTCATATTTAATTGCACAATTACAACTCATTTCAATCACAAAAACTAGCTCACAACTCATGGAAACCGAAGGGAGACATGGGACATGCATATTTCTCCTCGGCCAGACTTGGCCCCATTTCTGGGCAAACTTGGAAAATTCATAAGTAAATCTAGAAAAATTGAAAACATACACTCTTGGTCATTCTAGAAATCTTAGACTGTCTACTTCATGAAAAAATATATACAAGTCATAAAATCCCACATATAATGCGTTTGACATGCGAAATCAACTGCAGGTCGGAGGGGTTCTTGATACTGTCACAGTTTACTGATATGAACTTTAAAAATGTCTAACTAATTCCACAAAAATCCAATGCTTGCAAATGATACCACTATGGAAAGATGTGGATGTTAACTAGAGAGGAAAAATATCTCTAGATCAGTTCATCAAGCCAAACTCCCGAAAATCGATAGAACAGTACCTCGGGTCTGGCAAGATTTTGATACTGGGCAGAACCTTCGAAAATGTATATCTTCCTCTCTAGACCTCCAAATGAGGTGTTTCCAGTTTCCACAAGTCTCTGTGACTGTCTAGTTTCTTCCTATAAAATTTCGTAGCCATTGGATTATGTTTGCCCCTCGGATGACACAATTCCATAACTGACCAAATGAACAGTGTTTCTGAAAATCCAAAATTCTGATACCAACTTTGAAAAATCATAGAAAATTCTACAGACCTCCAAATGACTTGATCTTTATCTTCCCAAAAAGATCTTAATGAGACCTAAGTGCATGCCAAGTTTCAGGGCAAGACTACTCATTTGGCCAAAAAATGGTATAGGGTTTCATTATGGTCAATTTTGGCTCCATATTGGGTACCAAAATTGCCAAATGGATTTCCCTTGGTCTTGGCACCTTTTGGGCAAGTCTAAAAGTACATTTAAGACTTGTGTAAGTTGCCCAAATGGTCCCAAACCTCATGCATCTCATTTTGGCCATTCAACCCACATTTATGCACACTTCCATCATACTTTCATATTGCATAATTTGGCATCTCATGCTCAAAATGTAGGCTAGAAGTCATACATCATATTCATACATTTAAACATCATATAATATTATATTTACATGTGTCTCAAGAGTCATGGTACATTTACAACAACATATACATCAAGAAACACAATTATGGTTCTAAAATGGCTAAAGCTAGACATAGACTTGTCATTCTTCCTTCTTCATTGATGTTGGCTCCCTTCACCATAGTTACTTGGTCCACCTAGCATGTTAGATCATTGGAGAGGAGGGAATGAGATTCAAAGAATCCCAATAGCTCATCTCCCATACCATCACACATAATATGTGCAAGCAAGTTTCATATATGCATGCATGGAGAAAGTAGAAATCATAGGCATTTTAAAGCAACTTTGGCATGTGAATCAATCATGCAAGACATTCAAGAGCTCACTAAGTGTTTGGATTGGCCTCACACTTCTTCTCATGGATTTTGGACTTGCCTCACCCATTCTTTAAGCACTTTGGACTCAACCATACTCTTGGGAGCCCACTTTGCTTTTAGGAGACTCTTTACTTTATCTCAACCAAGCTCCAGGGTTCTTGGCTCATCCTCACCAAAGGGAAGAGTTCTTGGCCTTTCCACACTCAAGCAAACTCACATAAACATTATGTAATCATTTGAAAACATAACATAGCATCAAGCATAATGGCATATAAAGGCATGCTAGCATACTTTTCTTAGCTTGAAAATACACATACACACATTCTAAAACAAGCTAAACACATATCCATGCATGAGAGAAGGTGGAGAGAGTTACCTTGCATAATTTCACACACTTTTTCCTTAGCTTTCAAGCCTCCTCTTTTAGCCACACACCCACAAGTTGGTGGAAATAGTGTCTCTTGGCCTAGACACAAATTATGGGAGCCAATTAAGTTCATGAAACAATGTCTAGGGCCATACAACTTGTTTAAACCCTAAATTACTCTATAAGCTCCATTATGGTCCATAATCATACCTAATGAAGCAACACCCATCAAATGACTTCTAGGCCTCATTCTTTCTTTTCAATTATGATTCTTGACTCCTTTTAAACCTCTTGGAGTCATCACATCATTAAAACAAAGGGCCTAACATCATGTTGCTTCTTTAGATCCTAATATAGAATCTATAGCACCAATTCACTTTCTTTGAGTTCTAAATTTTTCCTAAGGCCTCTACTCATCTTCACTCATCACATATGACTCAAGAATAGCCTTAGAAAAATCTAAAACTCTCCTTAGCTATAGGAACTTGCCTAGGCCGAGACTATGGGAGGAAGAAGAGTTCATGGCCTTCTTGATTTTTCCTTGATGGGAGACACACTTGGGAGACTTCCTAGAGGTCTTAGGAGCTCAATCAAATACTCACACATGCAAGGAAACTCATATATCAAATCAGTTTTTGCAAAGTGTTCAAGAGCTCTACACTTTTCTACTTAGAGTTCATTAATTTTTCTTGCAATTTCTTTGCTTTCTTGGATGGGAGGTGCATGTGGGAAGCTCTCTAGGGGTCTTAGGAGCATGTTTAAACATTCAATTAAGTCTAAGAGCATTCATATAAAATTAGATTTCCAAGGGAGCATTTGGATCCCTAATGGTTCCATCTTGTTTCTTAATGCCCCTTTCTTGATTCTATTGGTTCATTCTTAATCCTTGCACTCCAAAACCTCTAATCCTTCCATAAATTGGGCAGAAAACAGCCCCTAAAAATTGGGCTCATGGTGCCCAAATTCGTGCAAGAGGGAGGGGGAGGAAGGAACTACCAAAGAATGGAAGTTTTACCTTGTTTTCTTGCTTTCCTTTGCTTGCTCTTCCACTTGGTTGGCTTGCTCCCTCAATTTTCGAAATTTCCCTCTCTGTTCTGCCCCCAAAACAGCACCAAACTCTCCATTAAAACCATAGAAAGAAAGCTTGAGAGGAGGGGAGCAAGTTTCAAGAAGGAAGGATATGGAATTCCTTAAAGTTTCTTACCTTTTTCTTGAATTTCTTCCTCCAAAATCCTCCTTCTCTTGTGCGCCTAAGAAGCTGGAGTTTCTCTCTGAAAATGGGCAAAAGCAAGTCGGTTTAATGAAGGAGAGGAAGAGCGTGACTTATAAAAAGAATTTGGAAGCTTTCTTTAACACTTAAATTCTATTTTTGCCCTTTCATACTTTTCATTTTCGTTTCTCCTTTGTTTTAGCTCCTTTTTTAGAACCGTCTTTTCCATCATAACAAATAGGTTCCTAATTTAATAAAATGCCTTTGGAATCACTCAAATCGGAGCTAAAACCTTTCCGAACGAATCGGTCAAAGTTTGGGTCAACTGACGTCGGAAAGAGTACACCAGAGGGGCTTTACCGGTCCCGGGGCTTCCCATTGTTTTTGGGGCCTCTGAGAACCCTAGACAACTCAAAATTTCCATTTAAAAAGCCCTCCTAGGTGCTTCTCCAAAATTACACTTATTTACGAAAATGCCACTGGCCTTTCGGCAATTTGTTCGAATCACTCCGACCTCGGTTTCTGGCCAACTCAAGGCTTAAATCCTCATTTTCTATTATTTAAAATTTTATCATAATTTTATTTGGCCCCAATTCCTTCTATTTTAGGGACTTCCTTTTATATTTTACCCTTTTCTGACGTTTATGGAGAAACCAAACATTGCGTTTCTCACGTTTACGGAAAGACCGGATGTTACATAATGAAGAGAATCCACTTCCAATATCTTAATGTATATTATTGAATAAAATTGAGAGTTAATTTTGTGTTTAGAAATCAAAATGTTAGGTTATATTTAAAATGATTTTAAGAAATTAGCACTTAGAATAGTTTTTTTATAAACATATGCTAAATAAATATCAATGAATTGCTAGGAAAGAAGCCAAATAAGGATTTGGGTTTACATTGGTTTTGGTTGAGGGGTTGACTTTGATGCAATTAGGGATAAGAATTTTGATTTGTTCTCTTTGGACTAAATAATGTGTCCAAACTGCAAGTTGACCAATAATAAGAATCTTGATATAGTGTAACATAGTTAAATTAAAAAAAAAAAACCAAAATTCTCTTCAACCTTATATGGTTTGCAAATATTTCTTCCCACTTTTAAAAGAAAAATATTTTAAAATTTAAATTTAGATTTAAAATCTAAATATTTTGTTATTTAAATTCTTAAGTTTAATTTGCTAATCACATCTTTATTCAAACTGTTACTTCAAATTTAAAAATATTTGTAAATTATGTCAGAAATTCTATGGTTAAAATTTAAAAAGAATAGTTGCATTTCTAATCACAATATGATAATTATAAAATAAAATTTAGTTAAAATTTATATTATAAAATATAAACCATTATAACTGTGTGGAAAATCCTTTATCTAATATAATTTTTTATTGATTTTAAAGCTATAATAAACTTTCAAAATATTAATAGTTCAAAAATTTTCAACAATTTTAAATTTTGAAAGATGTGTTTGCAATCATGACTCAAAAGTAAAATATGTTAATAAGTGATTAATTTACTTTTATTAAGATTTTCAACATGGTTTTTTATGTGGAAATTTTTTTAATTTGAATTGCAAGTACATTATACTTGGTTTTAAACTTAATGCTAATAAGGAGATTAAAAAAAGTTATTTGAATATTTGTTCAATACTCTTAAATGTATTAGTTTAGATTTGTCTATAAAGCAAATTGGAATTTTTTATTTTTGTTTTATTTAATTTCAACCATTTAAAAAAAAATATATGTATGATATATTCATTTATGTATATATAGTATGAATATAAAAGTGTTCATGAATACTTTATAATCCTACAAAATAGTGTATAGTTGTGTGTTTTATATTTCAATATACTTCAGTGTGAAGATTAAACTCGAGTTAAATTGTTTGTAATCAATTTTCAAATTTTAAGAACCAAATCAAAATCGTGATTTGTTTTTATATTTGAATTTAATATTTCAACTCCTGTTTATTGTTTTTCAATGTTTAAGTTTCAATTCTTTTAATCTACATTGATGAATTTTTAGCGTACACAAATGACAAAATATATACTAATGTGCTATTTATCTTAACTATTCGAGTTGAAGTTTGCAACCACCACTAAGGTAATTCATAAGGGAATCGATTTGTTATTTCATACATTGTTGTAGTATCTTACATATTATGATATTAGATATCATTGAAACAATAATAGTCATATTTGGTATGACAATTAGTGGTATATTAGATTTTAATGACATGAGATATGAATGTTTGATTAAATTACACTTGATATGAATCCCCTAAACCTAAAATTATATGCAAGTAATCCTTTATTGTTAGTTAGTACATGATAACAAAAGCATGAAGGCCCTTGGTTCAAATATATTTGCATCACTTTTGCCAAAATCAAGTAGAAATATAAATTATAATATTATTTATAATTTAGATATATATAAAAAATATAACCATACATTATAATAATGAAAACATATTTAGAGATGACTTAAAAATGTAGTAATTAATTCATCAGTTTTTTTCCTCTGTTTATGCCAAAAAAGTAAGAACGATCTTTTGTGGTGATTATTTTTATATTGTCACAAAATAACATATTAGCAGTGACATAATTTAGACACTAAAAATATCTTTAGCGACAACAAAAACTACGGCCACTAAAAAATTTTTCACCAAAATTCTTATGAGGGTACTTGAAAATTTTAAATTGCTTTTGCGGCGACAATAGGCATGTGGTTGCAAATGATATTATTAGCGACGACAAAAAATTAGCCACTAAGAAAATCTTCAATGGCAAGAGAGATATATAGTCGTTAAACTTTTCACATCCAACATTTTTGTTGTTAAAAAAATTGCTTTTGCGACGACATTTGGCAGGTAATCGCCAATGATAGTATTAGTGGCGACATAGAATAGCCACTAAAAATATCTTTAGTGGCAAAAGAAATATGTAGCTGCTAAAATTTTTCCCATCAAGTTTTTTTAAATTTGCCAAAAAAATTCAAAGTACTTTAGCTACAAGGGGAATATAGCCACAAATGCCATTATTAGCAATGATGTCAAGTAGCCACTAAAAATATTTTTAATGACAATAAAAAAAATATAATTGCTAAAAGTTTTTTCACTACAATTTTTTTCATCTATCAAAAAAACAAAAAGTTCTTTTGGAGCAATAATTGATTTGTAGTCACAAATGAACTTATTAACGACGACAACAAATGGCCACTAAAAAGGTATTTAGTGACGACAGTGACATGTAGACACTAAAGCTTTTCTTACCAATTTTTTTTTTGACATGTCAAAAAAATTAAAAGTTCTTTTGTGGCGACAATTGGTATATAGTCGCAAATAAAACTATTAGTGACGACAAGTGGTGGCCACTCAAAATCTCTTTAGTGGCGAATGGAATATATGGTCGCTAAAAAGTTTCTTACCAAAAAATTAAAAGTGTTTTTACGACAAGTATTTATGTGTGGCCACAAATGATATTATTAGTAGTGATGTCATGTGGCTACTAAAAATTTCTTCACTGGTGAAGTGCATGTATGGCTGCTAAAAGATTTCAAATCAAATTTTTTTTTGTTTTGGTGAAAAAACATGAAAGTCTTTAGTGGTGACTATGATTGAGTGGTTGCAAAAAGTAATTTAGTGACAACTCTATTAGCCACTAAAAAAATATTTTCAAATGTCCCCATCAAAACTTTTTCATGACGACTTTTTGTTGGCCACAAAATATATATAGTAGCAACTTTTAAAGTATTGCAACTAAAAGTTTTAGCAGTAAATAATATATACTTTTAGTATCGACTTTTAGTGACAACTAACTATATTCATCTCTAAATCTTGGTTTTTTAGTGGTGACTTGTTTTGTTGTCACTAAAAGTCGTCACAAAAAACATGTTTTTTTGTAGTGATTAAGTATCTTATTTATGGTGAGTTTTCAAAAATGATATTAATTAAGTTGAATGAGTTATAGGAAAAATTTTTGAATGTCCATATAAGTGGAAAGAATCCTATAAATCTTTTTATGGAATGTTTTTAATTAATCTTGTGTGCAAATAAAAATATTTTAGAAAATTTTTTAAATTGTTTAGATCAAATTAATTATATGATAATATCTTATGTTGACCTTATATTGATGGATTATTCTATGTGTTTATTACAATTCAAATTAAGAATCTAAAAGGCGAGTTCATGTTTTAAGGAAGTTGTATGTGGAAGACTTGTCATTTGAAGGAAGCACAAATGCAATCACATTGATGAGAACCATTTCAAATATGCTAACTTCTAGAAACAAAATATGGAAAGAATGATCTAGATGTTTAATGGCTACTTCTTATAGAAAAGAGTCATTGATAAGTGATACAAAGACTTTAAGATAGATTCCATAAGTAGTGGGCATATATATGCAATCTAAAGAAGTTGCTAGCAATGGTCACTAAGTTGAAGGATAAGATATATTAAAGAACATTCAAAGAAGAAAAGAAGAAAAAAGGATTGAATGCTGATCATTTTGCTTTGAAGTTATTATAATGTGATATATTGTTCATTGTGGGCAAGTCATTGTATTTTATGAGAAATCATAAAGAGAATTCTAATGCTTAATCTAAATCTTTCTTTGATCTTGAGTTCCTAGGTGTCTTAGAAAAAAATTGAAAGAGAGTTTTAAGGTAGCTTGAGAAAAATCTCAAAGAGAGTTTAAGTTTGAAAAACCTAATGAGTAGGAAATAACTAGAGAAAAAAAATGTAAAAACTATAAGTTAAGCCCCATTACATTACCTTATGTAAAAGAAAGAATGTTGCACTTGTACTTATAAGGTTAGTTGTATCCTTGACAATTACCCATGTTTAATAAAAATTCCTTACTCTATATTTGAGGACTGGACATAAAACATTTTAGTCTAAATCAGGATAAATCAATTGTGTGAATCTCTCTCTTCCCTTTTTTCTTTACATGGTGTTTAAATATTTTATCTCAAAGAGTAGGAACAAGTTCCTTAGGAGCCTAGCAATGCTTGAAGGAATCATAAATACAAAAAATAAAAAATAAAAAATAATTGTAAAATCCAATTCAACCTTTTTCTTGGATTACTTCTAGGCTAACATTATTTTACAAAATTTATTGGGTTATTATTCTTGCCTTGACCAAAACTAGGAAGAAAAAGAAGGTTTGTTGAATAATCAAATTCTAATATAATTTGGCTTGAAAGAAAGGAGAAGAAGAAGAAAGAGAAACATTTGATAAAATCTTATTTTTTACTCCATATACTATTTTGATTAAAATTGACATAGATATGGAAAAGGAAGAAAAGTTATGTTAGCATCAAATTTTAATTAAGAAAATTAGTTGTAGACATTAATTGGCTTGAAAATTGGAATTTAGGAATTAGGAAAGACTACATAGCATTTGGACCAAAGAGGAGAGAGAACAAGCATTGGAAAATTAAGGTAAGCTTTGTCATTTTGAAACTTTGGTATGCAATTCCTAGTATCGCATCTAGGTACTTTAACTATGGCTATGCATATGATTTAGGAAATGTATGTTTTTTAATTGTATGAAACGTGTTGTTTTTAAAGATATAATTACCTGCACATAAGTATACGTATTGCAGTAATAAGATAAAATTGAGTATTGTTCCATGAGGATTTGTTGACCAAAAAGTGCCAACTACTAAAATTAACATCCTAACATAAAGCAAGCAATAAATTACAAGTACTTATGGAAACTAATTTAAACCTATAAATATTGGATATAAAACTAAATTTGGATTACCAGGAAACTTAAGGGACATAATATTACTAATCCCTACTTATTTTATAACCTTACTATTAAAGATTATATATGCTAGCTTATGGTTTAACTTCACCTATAAGCATTTTTCTAAACCTCTTATAGGAATAATCTTTAGAAATTTCACAAGTCCTTATAAAATCAAACCAAGCAAACATTCAATAGCATAATCCCTCATTTAACTATGTGAGGTTGATAAATATATTCTTATTTTATTAGCAAAATAATCCACTTATTAAGTACTCGCATAACTCAATGTCTAATTCTAATATCCCTTTTTCAAGTTCAACTAGAATACCCTTTCATTCCAATTGGTGGCTAATCAACTAGAAATCATGAAGCAAAGGGCTGAATCAACATAGATATTGTAACACCATAAATTCTAGCTCATTTCATAATGTTCATAAGCTTCACCTTATCATTTTCATGAAAGCATATAGAAAAGGGGACCGAAAATAATGGGTTTATTCGCGTTGCACCATGCTAAGAATTTTCAATCGGTGTCTTGGCCTAGATACAATTTATGGGAGCCAATTAGGTTCATGAAACACATTTTACGGCTACATAACTTGATGAACCACTAGATTACTCTATAGACTTCATTATGGTCCATAATTACACCTAATGAAGCAACACCCCTCAAATGACCTTTAAGCCTCATTCTTTCTTTTCACACATGATTCTTGACTCCTTTTAAGCCTCTTGGAGTCATCACATCAGTAAGACAAAAGGCCTAGCACCATATTGCTTCTTTAGATCATATTATGGAACCTAAGGCACCAAATCAATTTCTATGAGTTCTATATTTTTTCCAAGGCCTCCCCTCACTTTCATTCAGCAAATATGACTCAAGAATGGCCTTAGAAAAATTTAAAACTCCCCCTACTTACAAGGACCCCTTTTGACCGAGACATGGGAGCATTTGGCCTTTCATAGAGTTTTCAATTTTTTCTTGATGGGAGAGTCACTTAGGACGTTTCCTAGGGGTCTTAAGAACTCAAACAAATACTCACATATGCTAAGGAATGCATGAATCAAATCAGTTTTTACAATATGTTCTTGAATTCCTAACAATTCAATCTTCTAATTTCATAATTTTTACTTTGTCTTCTTTGCATAGTCTTAATTCCTATACTCATTTTCATAGGATTCACTCTTGATTCTATCAAAAACCAACCCCTCTTGGCTGGCCAGAAGTGGGACACAACATTCAAGAAGAGGGCAATGAAAGAACAAGCTTGGGATTTACCAGTTTACCTTGATTTCCTTGTCTTTCTTAGTTGTTTCTCCCTTTGTTTGGCTTGCTCTCTCCAATTTTGAAATTTCTCTTTCTTTTCTACCCCCAAAACAGACCCAAAAATTCAACGAAAGCATAGAAAGAAAGAGGAGAAGGAGTAAAACAACTTTGCTAAAGGAGAGGCTAAGAAAGTCCATTGATTTCATACCTTTATCTTGGCTTTTTTCTTCTTCTTCTCCCTCCTCCCTTATGCCCCTAAAGGTTCTGGTCTTCTCCCTATTTTTTTTCAGAAGAAAGTAGGTGAAGAGGGAGGGCAGATGGGGATGTTTTTATAAAGGGTTTCAAGAACCAAACAATTACAAAAATTCTCATTTTGTCCTTTCATCTTGGTATTTTCATTTTAGCTTCGTTTTAGCTCCTTTTTGAGAACCATATTTTTCATTATAAAATTTAGGTTCTAAATTAAGAAAAATGGCTTTCAAATCACTCAAATTGGAGCTAAAATCTTTTTGAACGAATCGGTTAAAGTTTGGGTCAACCAATATTGGAAAGAGTACATCGGAGGGGTTTTACCGGTCCCAGGGCTTCCTATGGTTTTTGGGACCTCTGAGAACCCTAGGCAACTCAAAATTTCTATTTAAAAAGTCCTCCTAGGTGCTTTTCCAAAATTAAGCTTATTTACAAAAATGCCACTGGCCTTTCAGCAAATTTTTCAAATCACTCTAACCCCGATTTATGAGCAACTCAAGACTCAAATCCTCATTTTCTATTATTTAAAATTTTATCCAAATTTTATTTGGCCTTGAATCACTTATCTCAGGTGACTTATTTTGAAAACTGACTTATTTCAATATTTTACGAAAAATTGGACGTTACATTTCTACCCCCCTTAAATAAAATTTTGTCTTCAAAATTTAAAAGACATACCTGAGGGGAAGAGTTTTAGATATTTCTTCCTCATATCATCCTCTAGTTCTCAGGTGGCTTCCTCGAGAGATAACCCCTTCCAAACCACTTTCACCAGCGGTATTGTCTTATTCTGTAACTGTTTGAGTCTAACATCCATGATCCGATCTGGTGATACTATGTATGATAGATCATTTTGTAACTGCACATTCTCATATTTTATGATATGTGAGGGGTCTGGCTGGTACCTTTTAAGTTGGGAAACATGGAATACATTGTAAACTTGGCTTAGGTTCTGAGGAAGGGATAGTCTATTTGCCAAAGGTCCTATTTCTACTCCGGGATATCTAGAGGCTGAAGTAACCTAGCTAGTTTCTGATGTTCTATGTTTTTTGTCACTCGAGCCTCAAATGATGTCCAATTGCCATGAAATTTCATACAGAGAAACTAGGCAATTACAGTGACTTGTGCCAACTGGAAGCACCTCATTTGGGGTCTAAAGAGAGAGATACGAATTTTTGAAGTTTCTGTCCAGTATCAGTCATCTTGCCTGACTAGAAGTACTATTCCATCTATTTCTGAGAGTTGGGCTCGATGAACTGATGTGGAGATATTTTTCCTCTCTAGTTAACATCCATAGCTTTCCATCTTGGTATCATTTGTATGGATTGGATTTTTGTGAAATTAATTGGACATTTTTGAAATTCATATCAGTAAACTGTGACAGCATCAGAACCTAGTTCAACCTCCAAACAATTTTACATGTCAAACACCCTATGTGTGGGATTTTATGACTTTTACATATTTTTATGTAAATTAGACATCCCAAGCTTTCCAGAATGACTAAGATTGCATGATTTAGATTTTTTTAGATTTAGTTATAATTTTTCAAAGTTTGTCTAGAAATAAGGCCAAACCTGGTCGAGAATGAAGACCCATTTCCAATGCCTCTTTTCGGTTTCCATGGGTTGAAAGCATGTTTTTATGATGCAAATGAGTTGTAATGGTGTAATTAAATATGAGGTTGCATAGTATGAGCTCACACGGTCTATGTGACACTGAAATGAAATTTTACCATGACATAACGCAAGAAAGTGTAGTAATTCAATGGAATTTCTCACTTTATTCTTACTATATATCACATGAACATGTAAAGGATGATGGATATATAGAAATGAGGTTACAGTTACAAAAATGCTACTGGCCTTTTGGCAAATTTTTTAGATCATTCCGACCCTGGTTTCTAAGCAACTCAAGGCTCAAATCCTCATTTTCTATTATTTAAAATTTTATCCAAATTTTATTTGGCCTTGAATCACTTATCTCAAGGGACTTGTTTTGAAAACTAACTGCCAAACCTAGGAAGCTCCTGATCTCTGTCATTGTCCTAGGTCTCCCCCACTGCAATACTGCCTCTACCTTATAGGGATCTACTACGACTCCTGCTTAGGAAATCACATGACCTAGAAACTAAACCTCAGTGAGTCAGAACTCACATTTACTAAGTTTAGCATACAACTGTTTCTCTCTCAGGGTCTTCAAGGCTAATCTCAAGTGTTGCTCATGTTCCTTTCTACTTTTTGAGTAGATGAGGATATCATCTATGAAGACTACTACAAATCTATCTAAGTATAGCCTGAAAACTCTGTTCATATAGTCCATAAAAATTGCAGGTGCATTCGTCAACCTAAAGGGCATAACTAAGAATTCATAGTGCCTGTATCTGGTTCTAAAGGCTGTCTTGGGAATATCTTCAACCTTTATCCTGAGTTAATGATATCCCGACCTGAGGTCTATCTTGGAAAATACTAACGCTCCTACTAACTGATCTAGGGGGTCATCTATGCAAGGGAGAGGGTACTTGTTCTTAATGGTGATTTTATTGAGTTCCTGGTAGTCTATACATAGCCTAAGGCTTCCATCCTTCTTCTTTACAAATAAGACTGGAGCTCCCCACGGCGAGACATTGGGTCTGATAAAACCCTTCTATAATAGCTCTTCTATTTGTTTTTTAAGCTCAGCTAGCTCGGTAGGAGCCATCCTATACAGGGCCTTAGATATTGGACCTGCCCCAGGTACAATGTCTATAAGAAATTCTACCTCTCTCTTTGGGGGCAATCCGCTAATTTCTCTAGGGAATACCTTTGGGAACTCCCTTACTACGGGAATCTCATCTATACCCTCTTCTACCTCAGCCTAAATTGAAAAGAAAACCAGATACCCCTAACAACCATGCCCTAGAGATTTCTCAGCCTGGGAGGCAGTCATAACAGATAACTCAACCCTAGTACTAGGCACAGTCTCACACTCAAATAAAGTAATGCACCTATGGCTACAATCTAGTATGGCGTTATTTGTAGACATCCAGTTCATGCCAATAATTGTAACACCATAAATTCTAGCTCATTTTATGTTAATCATAGGCTTTACATCATCATTCTTGAGAGTATATGAAAGAGGGAGTGAAAATAATGGGCTTATTTGCATTACGTCATACTTCAAAATTTTGCAATTGGTGTCATGTGGACCGTGTGAGCTCATGCTATGCATCCTTATATTTAATTACATCATTACAACTCATTTGCATGACAAAAACATTCCTACAACTCATGGAAACCGAATTGAAGTGTGGAATAAAGAGTTTCATTTTCGGCCAGAATTGCTCAACTTTCTGACCAAATTTTGGAAAATCATAACTAAATTTAGAAAAATCAAAATCATGCAATCTTGATCATTCTGAAAATCTTAGGATGTCTACTTCATGCTAAAAATATGTACAAGTCATAACATCCCACACATAGAGCTTTTGACATGCGAAATATTCTGGAGATCGAACTGGGTCCTGATGCTGTCACAGTTTACTGATATGAACTTCAAAAATGCCCAATTAATTCCAAAACAATACAATCCATGCAAATGATACCAATATGGAAAGCTATGGATGTCAAATAGAGAGGAAAAATATCTCCAGATCAGTTTATCAAGTCCAGATCTCAGAATTCGATGGAACAGTACTTCTGGTCGGGCAAGGTTACTGATATTGGACAGAAACTTCAAAATTCATATCTTCCTTTCTAGACCTCCAAATGAGGTGCTTCTAGTTGACACAAGTCACTGTGATTTCCTAGTTTCTTTGTATAAAATTTCATGGCAATTGGACATCATTTGAATCTCAAATGACAGAAAACAATTTCGGACCAATTGAATAGGGCAGCAGACCAAATCCCTAAAATTTGTCAATTTCAAAAAATCATCAAATATTCTGTAAATCTCCAAAAATTATGATCTTTAGCTTCCCAAAAAACTCTTACTGAGACCTAATTCTATGTCAAATTTCAGACCAAGACTAACTCATTTGGCTAAAAAGTGAGATAGGGTTCCATAATGGTCAAATTTCCATATGAGGTACCAAACTTGCCAAATAGTCTTCCCTTGGTGTTGGCACCTTTTGGGCAAGTCTAAAAGCATATTTAAGACTTGTGTGAGCTACCCAAATGGTCCCAAATCTCATGCATCTCATTTTGGCCATTCAACCCTTACTTATACACATATTCATCAAACTTTAAATTCTCATTCTATAGCCTTACATACTCAAAACCATGGGCTAGTGGTCATATATCATAATTATACATCTAAACATCACATAATAGGGTATTTACACATGTCTCAATGTTCATAGTACATTTACAACCTCTTATATATCATGGATCATCATTATGGTTCCAAAATGGACAAAACAAGGCATAAGCTTGTCAATCTTTCTTCTTCATTATTGTTGGCTCCCTTCACCATAATTACTTGGCCCACCTAGCATGTTAGATCATTGGAGAGGAGGGGATGAGATTCAAAGAATCCCAATAGCTCATCTCCCATTCAATCACGCATAATATATACAAAGCAAGCTTTTTAAATGCATGTATAGAAAAATAGAAGTCATGGACATTTTCAAAGCAACCTTGGCATGTGAATCAATCATACAAGATATTCAAGAGTTCCCAAGTGTTTGGATTGGTCTCACACTTCTCCTCATGAATTTTGGACTTGCTTCACCCATTCTTTAAGAGCTTTAGACTCAACCATACTCTTGGGAGCCCGTTTTGCTTTTAGGAGACTCTTTGCTATGTCTCAACCAAGCTCAAGGGTTCTTGGCTCATCCTCACCAAAGGGAAGAGTTCTTGGTCTCTCCTCACTCAAGCAAACTCATACAAACATCATAAATTCATTTAAAACATAACATGGCATCAAGGACCATGGAATATAAAGGCATGCTAGCATACTTTTCTAAGCTTGAAAATATACATACACACATTCTAAAACAAGCTAAACACACATCCAAGCATGAGAAAAGGTGGAGAGAGCTACTTTGCACAATTTCACACACTTTTTCCTTAACTTTCAAGCCTCCTCTTTCGGCCACACATCCACAATTTGATGGAGATAGTTTCTCTTGGCCTAGATACAATTTATGGGAGCCAATTAGGTCCATGAAACATATTCTAAGGCTACATCACTTGATAAAACACTAGATTGCTCTATAAGCTCCATTATGGTCCATAATCACACCTAATGAAGCAACACCCATCAAATAACTTCTAGGCCTCATCTTTTCCTTTCAAATATGATTCTTGACTCCTTTGAAACCTCTTGGAGTCATCACATCATTAAAACAAAGGGCCTAGTATCATGTTGCTTCTTTAGGTCCTAATATGAAACCTATGGCACCAATTCACTTTCTTTGAGTTCTAAATTTTTTCCAAGGCCTCTACTCATCTTCACTCATCACATATGACTCAAGAATGGCGGTTAGAAAAATTTAAAACTCTCTCTAGCTATAGAAACTTGCCTAGGCCGAGACTATGGGGGGAAGAAGAGTTCATGGCCTTCTTGATTTTTCCTTGATGGGAGACACACTTGGGAGGCTTCCTAGATGTCTTAGAAGCTCAATTAAACACTTACATAGCCTATGAAATTCATGAATCAAAACAGATTTTACAAACTCTTCAAGAATCCTACACTTTGCTAACTTGAAATTCAATAGCTTTTACTTGGTTTCCTTTGCATATTCTTATTTCTTATGCTTGAATATTCTTGTCTCTACCTTGTTTTGGCTTGAATTCCTTTCCCTCTCTAGTTTCTATCTCTAGACCTAATATGGAAGCCATTGGAATTCAAAGAAAAACAAGGTTTTCTAGTGCACATCATACCTCATTTGAGAGCTTGCTAAATGGTGATTCTCTTGCTCTATTTGGTTGCTCAAAACCTCCACTTTTTCTCATGAGGTCAGCCACCAAATCCCTCCTTTTAAGAATCTAAAACCATCAAGAGAAGGAGAATGAAGAAAAGAGAAAATTTTATAACTAACTTTTGCAAAATTCTATGTATTTTCATACCTTTTTGCCTTAATTTTCTTTCTCTCTCTTCTCCCAATTCTCACACAATTTTTGGTCTATTTCTGAGCTCAAGAGACATTCTTGGAAGGGTGGAGAAGCTGCCTAGTCATTTAAAAAGGTGGAGGATGATTTTTATAACAATTTCTAAAATACCGATTATGTCCCTCCACTTCCGTTGCTTCATTTGGGCTTGTTTTAGCTCCTTTTTGAGAACCATCTTTTCCATTATAAAATTGAGAACCACCTTTTCCATTATAAAATTTAGGCTCTCAATCTTATAAAATGCCTTTGGAATCACTCAATTTGGAGCTAAAACCTTTTCAAACAATCTGGTCAAAGTTTTAGTCAACTGACGGCCGAAATTGCTCATCGGAAGGGCTTTAATTGTCCCGTGATTTCTTATGATTTTCAAGGCCTCTGAGAACCTCGGAGAACTCAAACTTTCATTTAAAAAGCCCTTCTGTGAGTTTTTCAAAAAGTGCCCATATTTACGAAAATGTCACTGGCCTTTCGGCAAATTTTTTGAATCACTCCAGCCCTGATTTTTGGGCAACTCAAGCCTCAAATCCTTATTTTCCATTATTTAGAATTTTATCATAATTTTATTTGGCCCCAATTCCTTCTATTTTAAAGATTTCCTTTTTATATTTGGCCCATTTATGATGTTTACGGAGAAACCAAATATCGTGTTTCTCACGTTTCGCATTTCTCACGTTTACAAAGGGACTAGATGTTACAATAATCATATCAATATCAATGAGGGGCATACAAATCAAATCAAGGGTGGTCAGGCAATAATTAAACTGGATCACACAATTCAAGCAAGCATGTGAGGTAATGGCTCAGTTTCCTGTGGGGGTAAATACATGCAACTTATATGGAAATATATGCATACTTAGACCCAGCCTCCTAGCACAGTCATATGATATGAAAGAGTGGCTAGCACTCGAATCAAATAATGCAGTTTTAGAAATCACTGACTCATTTTGGTATTTTATGAAAAATTAGACGTTACATCACATGGACCATGTGAGCTCATAATATGCATTCTCATATTTAATTACATCCAAACAACTCATTAACATTACAAAATCATGCCTACAACTCATGGAAATCGAAATTGAGCATGGAAAATGGGAGTTCATTCTCAGCTAGAATTGGCCTCTTTTCTGAGCAAACTTTGAAAAATTATAACTAAATCTAGAAAAATCTAAATGATGCAATCTTGGTTACTCTAGAAAGCTTAGGATGTCTACTTCATACTAAAAATAGTCTAGATCATAACATTCAACATAGAGGATGTTTGACATCAAAAGTTGTTAAAAAGTCCAACTAAATTTTAGAATTGTTACAGAATTCTGCAAAAAACTTTGAAAATATCCAATTAATTCCACAAAAATCCAATCCATGCAAATGATACCAATCTAGAAAGCTGTGATGTTAACTAGAGAGGAAAAATATCTCAAGATCAGTTCATCAAGTCCAGACCTCAGAATTCAATGAAATAGTGCTTCTGGTCAGGCAAATTCACTAATACTGGACATAAACTACAAAAATTCATATCTTTCTCTCTAGACCATCCAAATGAGGTGCTTCTAGTTGGCACGAGTCACTATGATTGTTTAGTTTCTTTGTATAAAATTTCATGACAATTGGACATCAGTTGAGCATCGTGTGACAGAAAACAATTTCAAACCAAATGAATAGTGCAGCAGACCAATACCATAACTTTTGCCAACTTTAAAAAATCATCAAATATTTTGCAGACCTCCAAAAATTATGATCTTTAACTTCCCAAAAAACTCTCAATGAGCCCTAATTGCATGCCAAATTTCATATCAAGACTAACTCATTTGGCTAAAAAGTGACATTAGATTCCATTATGGTTAAATTTGGCTCCATATGAGGAACCAAAATTACCAAATGACCTTCCCTTAGTTGTGGTATCTTTTGGGCAAATCTAAAAGCACATTTGAGACTTAAGTAAGCTGCCCAAATAGTCCCAAACCTCATGCATCTCATTTTGGCCATTCAATCCACATTTATGCACATTTCCATCATACTTTCACATTGCATAATTTGGCATCTCATGCTCAAAATGTAGGCTAAAAAGCATACATCATATTCATACATTTAAACATCATCTGTTATCATATTTATATATGTCTCAAGGGTCATGTACATTTACAACAACATATAGATCAAGAAACACAATTATGGTTCCAAAATGGCTAAAGTTAGACATAAACTTCTCATTCTTCCTTCATTGATGTTGGCTCCCTTCATCATAGTTACTTGGTCCACCTAGCATGTTAGATCATTGGAGAGGAGGGGATGAGATTCAAAGAATCCCAATAGCTCATCTCTCATTCAATTATAGATAATATGTACAAAGCAAGTTTTACAATTGTATGCATGAGAAAAATGGAAGTCATGGACATTTTAAAAGCAAACTTGGCATGTGAATCAATCATACAAGACATTCAAGAGCTCACCAAGTGTTTGGATTGGCCTCACACTTCTCCTCATAAATTTTAGACTTGCCTCACCCATTCTTTAAGAGCTTTGGACTCAACCATACTCTTGGGAGTGCATCTTGCTTTTAGGAGACTCTTTACTTTGTCTCAACTAAGCTCAAGGGTTCTTGGCCTCTCCGTACTCAAACAAACTTATACAAACATCATGTACTCATTTAAAAACATAACATGACATCAAGAATCATAGCATATAAACACATGCTAGCATACTTTTCATAGCTTAAAAATACACATACACACATTCTAAAACAAGCTAAACACACATCCATGCATAAGAGAAGGTGGAGAGAGCTACCTTGCACACAATTACACACTTTTTCCTTGAAATCCAAGCCTCCTCTTTCAGTCACACACCCATAAATTAGTGGAGATAGTTTCTCTTGGCCTAGATACAATTTATGAGAGCCAATTATGTAATACCGTATCTTTCTAGCCTTCTGCATGCAATTCACATGCTCCATAACATGCATTGCTTAGGAGTTATAAGAAAATAGGATATAAATAATTGATTAAATTTGTGTTGCACTATATATAAAAATTCCATTCGATGTCATGTGGGCTATGTGAGCACATACTATATATTCTCAACTCATTTGCATCATAAAATCATGCCCAAAACTCATGAAAACCAAAATGGATCTCAAAATAACCAAGTGTATTTTCTGCCAGATATACTCCTTTTTCTGACCAAACTTTAAAAAATCATAACTAATTCTAAAAAAATTAAAATTACACAATCTTGGTCATTCTGGAAATCTATGGATGTCTACTTCACACTAAAAATATGTACAAATCATAACATCTACTACAAAGGATGTTTGACATCCAAAATTATCCAGAGATCAGACTGCATTTTGGAACTGTCATAGAATTATATAGAAAATTTTGAAAATGTCCAATTAATTCCAAAAACATCCAATTCATGCCAATGATACCAATCTGGAAAGCTGTGGATGTCAGCTAGAGAGAAAAAATATCTCCAAACCAGTTCATCAAGCACAAACCTCAAATTTTAATGGAACAGTACCTCTGGTCAGGAAAAATTATTGATACTAGATAGAAAATTCAAAAAATCATATCTCCCTCTTTAGATCTTCAAATGAGATGCTTCTAGTTGGCACGAGTCTCTGTGATTGTCTAGTTTTTCTGTATAAAATTTTATGACAATTGGACATCATTTAAGGCTCATGTGCTAGAATTCAATTTCAAACCAAATGAATAGTGCAGCAGACCAAAACCATTAAAATTGCCAACTTTAAAAAAGTATCAAATATTCTGTAGACCTCCAAAAATTATGATCTTTATTTTCCCAAAAAGATCTCAATGAGACCTAATTGCATGCCAAATCTCATATGAAGACTAACTCATTTGGCTAAAAAGTGATGTAGGGTTCCATTATAGTTAATTTTGACTCCATATAGGGTACCAAAATTGCCAAATAGATTTCTCTTGGTCTTGGCACCTTTTGGACAAGTCTAAAAGTATATTTAAGACTTGTGTGAGAAGTTCAAATGGTTTCAAACTTCATGCATCTCATTTTGGCCATTCAACCCACACTTATGCACATTTATATCAAACTCTCAAATTGCATACTTTGGCATTACATACTCAAAATATATGCTAAAACTCATACATCATATCCATACATTTAAACATCACATATTTTCATATTTACACATGTCTCAAGGGTCATAGACCATCTACAACACAATATACATCATGAAGCATCATTATGGTTCCAAAAAGATAAAAGCTAGGCATATGGTTGCCAATCTTCTTTCTTCAATGTTGTTGGCTCCCATTACTATAGCCACTTGGTCCACCTAGCATATTAGGTCATTGAAGAGGAGGGAATGAGATTCAAAAAGTCCCAATAGCTTATCTCCCATTTAATCATACATAATATGTGCAAAGCAAACCTTAAAAATGCATGTATAGACATAATACAAATTATGAGCATTCAAGAAGCAAGCTTAGCATGTAAATAAGTCATACAAGACATTCAAGAGCTCACCAAGTGTTTGGATTAGCCTCACACTTCTCCTCATAGATTTTGGACTTGCCTAACCCATTTTTTAAGAACTTTGGACTCAACTATAATCTTGGGAGCCCACTTTGCTTTTAGGAGACTCTTTGCTTTATCTCAACCAAGCTTAAGGGTTCTTGGCTCATCCTCACCATGGTGAAGAGTTCTTGACCTCTCCACACTCAAGCAAACTTAAATAAACATTATGTATTTATTTGGAAGCGTAACATGGCATCAAGAATCATGGCATATAAAGGCATGCTAGTATACTTTTCATAACTTGAAAATACTCATACACACATTTTAAAACAAGCTAAACACACATCCATGCATGAGAGAAGGTGGAGAGAGCTACCTTGCATATAATCACACACTTTTTTCTTGGATTTCAAGCCTCCTTTTTTGGTTACACACCCACAAGCTTGTGGGGATGGTTGCTCTTGGCCTAGATACAAGTTATGGGAGCCAATTAAGTTCATGAAACAATCTTTAAGGCCATACAATTTGCTTAGATGCTAGATTGCTCTATAAGCTCCATTATGGTCCACAAATACACCTAATAAAGCAACACTCCTCAAATAAATTCTAGATTCCATTCTTTCCTTTCAAATATGATTCTTGACTCCTTTTAAGCCTCTTGGAGTCATCACACAATTAAAACAAAGAGCCTAACATTATGTTACTTCTTTAGGTCATAATATGGAACCTAAGGCACCAAATCACTTTCTATGAGTTCTAAATTTTTTTCCAAGGCCTCCCCTCATATTCATTCATCATATATGACACAAAAATGGGCTTGAAAAAATTTAAAACTCTCCCTAGCTACTCCATCCATGCTTGGCCGAGACATAGCCCTATTTTGGCCTCTTTGGAATTCTCTTTGTTTTCTTGAAGGAGGAAGCATGTAGGGAGCATCTTAGGGATATTAAGAGTTCATTTAAACTCTTAACTAGACTTAGGAATCATCACATAAGGTCAGATTTTACAAGGTGCACAAAAAACCCTAAAATTTGCATCTTGAAATCTAATGGTCATTTTGTTCCTTTCTTGCATATTCTTAATCCCCACAGCCTTTTTCCTTAGATTCATGCTTGGTTCTGCCTAAAAATCATCTCCTCCTAGGGTTTTCCCAAGTGGGGCGAAATGGAGGAGGAGAGAACTAAAGATGACAACCATAGGAAGATAAATTACCTTGTTTTCTTACTTTTCTCACTTGAATCTTGTGTTCTTTGAGCTCCTCTCTTCAAATCCCAAATTTTCCCTTAATTTCTCCTTTAAAACAGACCCATATACTTCATTATAATCATAGGAAATAAAGGAGAATGAAGGAGAAGAGGTTTGGACTAGAAAGAACATGAAAAACCATGAAGATCCATACCTTTCTACCTTGAATTTCTCTTCCTTTTCCTCCTCCTCTTGTGTGCCTCATCTCTTAGGGTTTTCTTCTGGTTTTAGATAGAACATGGTCTTGCATAATGAAGAGAGAAGAAGGGTGCATCATATATATAGGTGGGAATAAGTTACACTTTTCAAAAATTTCCATTTTGCCCTTTGTTCTTGGTATTTTTGTTTCTCCTTTGTTTTAGCTCCTTTTTGAGAACCATCTTTTCCATTATGAAATATAGGTTTCCAATTTAGTAAAATGACTTTGGAATCACTTAAATTGGAGCTAAAACCTTCCTAAGCAAATCAGTCAAAGTTTGGGTCAACCAACGTTAGAAAACGTCCACCGGAGGGGTTTTAACTATCCCGAGCTTTTTGTGGTTTTTAGGGCCTCTGAGAACCCTTGAGAATTCAAAACTTTCATTTGAAAAGCTCTCTTGTGTAAATTCTAAATTTTGCTTAAAATTACAAAAATGTCATTACGTTTCGTATACTTTTCGTAATAAATTTTATCTTTATTCTAACTCCGTTTTTCTTTCAGTCTAAGCCTGGGATTCTCATATTTAGAAGTCTAGAATGCTTCTCAAATTTTTTAGGACCTTAACTACATCATCTTGAGGGACTTCCTTTTGTATCTAGTGAATTTCATTCGTTTATAGAGAATCGTACGTTTCTCATATTTTCTTCGATTTTTGGAGAATCAGATATTATAAATTAGGTTTATGAAATACATTCTAAGGCTACACAATTTGTCTATACTCTAGATTGCTCTATAACCTCCATTATGGTCCATAATTGTACCTAATAAAGCAACACCCCTCAAACAATTTTTAGGTCTCATTCTTTCCTCTCAAATATGATTCTTAACTCCTTTTAAGCCTCTTGGAGTCATCACATCATTAAAACAAAAGGTCTAGCACCATATTGCTTCTTTAGTTCATAATATGGAACCTAAGACACCAAATTACTTTCTATGAGTTCTAAATTTTTTTTCAAGGCCTCCTTTCATTCTTATTCATTCAATATGACTCAAAAATGACCTTAAAAAATTTTAAAACTCCTCTCACCTATAAGAACCTCTCTTGGCCGAGACATAGGCATCAATTGGGCCATATGGAGTTTTCTTTGTTTTCTTGAAGGAAGAAGCTTGTGGAGAGCATCTTCGATGTCTCAAAAACTCATGTAAACTCTTAATTAAACCTAGGAAGTATCACATAAATTCAAAATTTGAAAGGTGCACTAGAAACCCTAGGTTTTGCATCTTGAATCATAATGCCTATTTCATGGTTTTCTTTGCATATTCTTATTCCTCTCCGTCAATTACCTAAGATTCATGCTTGGTTAGGCTTGAAAATTAGATCCTCCTAGGGTTCTTAGTGTAGGCCAAAATGGAGAAGAAAGAGATATCAACATAGCTACCATAGAATACATTTTTACCTTGTTTCCTTAGTTAGTTTGGTTTGAATCTTGCTTTCTCCAAGCTCTTCTCTTCAAATCCAAAAATTTCCCTCGATTCTTCCTTCAAAACAGCCCTCAAAACTTCAAAAAAATCATGGAGAAGAAGAGGAAAAAAGAAGAGAAGAGAGTGGTGGAGAGAAAGCATGAAAAATAAGAAAATTTTCATATCTAAAGACTTGAATTTTTCCTCCTTCTTCCCTTCTCATTGTGTGACACTCTCCAAGGGCTTTGCTTTTGATTTGGGGCTGGAAAATCTGAAGTGAATGAGAGAGAGTGTGAGTTGCCACCTATATATAGCTAGGGTAAAGTGACTTTTTCAAAAATTCTAATTTTACCCTTCATACTTTGCATTTCTATTTCTCATTTGTTTTAGCTCCTTTTTGAGAATCATATTTTTTATTATAAAATTTAGGTTCTCAATTAAGAAAAATACCTTTGGAATCACTCAAATCGGAGCTAAAACCTTTCCGAACAGACTTGTCAAAGTTTGGGCACACCGACGTTGGAAAACATCCACCGGAGGAGCTTTAACTATCCTAGGGCTTCCCATGATTTTTAGGGCCTTTGAGAACCCTGGAGAACTTAAAACTTTCGTTTAAAAATCCCTCCTGTGTGAATTCTAAAAATTACCTAAAATTACAAAAATGCCATTATGTTTCGTAGGCTTTTTGTAAGAATTTGCTTATTCATTCTAGCTCCATTTTTCTTTCCATATAAGGCTAGGATTCTCATTTTTAGGAGTCTAGAATGCTTCCCAAATTTTTTGAGACCTTAACTACATCATCTTTGAGGACTTCCTTTTGTATTCGGTGGATTTTATTCATTTACGGAGAAACCCTACGTTACGTTTCTCACATTTTCTTTGGTTTTTGGAAAACTAAATATTACAGATATACCACTAATTATAAGGAAAAGTGGAAAAATAAGCTTTTATTCATACAATAGTTCATAATAATCTTTGATACAAAAGTTAAGTTACTTATTATAATATAAATCATCATCAAAATCATAGTAAATATCAACAACCACTATAGCAAAATGACAAAATAACAACTAAAGTGTTAGTTAGGAAAATTGTAAATTTAGTCAAAATTGTATTTTTTCAATTAAAAATGTAGTTGCCTCATCAATTAGATTTTTGCTAGTCAATAAATGGTTATCCACTAAATTAGAGTCGGAAAATAGTAGTAAACAATGACTTTGCAAGCATTTGATTCCTTGTAGCTTTTTTTCTTCTTCTTTAATTTCCTATTGTACTTTGATTGGTAGGAAACTATAAAAGAGATCAAAAAAAAAAAAAAAAAGAGCTGTCAACTAAAAGTTAGTAGGAAAGTATTTCTTCTTGACTTTTGGTTGGACCGAAAACTATTTCCTCCTTATTTTAAGTGGGAAATAACTTTCTTTTTTTATTTCTTTTATATTCATTTTATTTTATAATTAATAAAATTTTTGTTTTTATTTATTTATTTTGTTTCATTTGCTTTGTTAAACAAAATAATATCGTTATTTGTTTTATTTTCATTCTAACTTTTTACCAACTATATACTATTATATTGTCATTATTATGTTTTAGCTTCCATTTTAAATTTTCCATCATCGTCTTTCTCCTATATCTTTTTGTATCCTTCATCTTTGTATTTTTCATCTTCATCTTTTTTGTTCATTTGTTTGTATAAAATTTGTAAATTTTTAACATACATTAATGTATAAAAATTTTGCAACAAATATTACAAATAAAAAACTCAAATTGCTTCACATGAGAGTAATGATCAGAGAATGAAAATGAAGTAGTTTAGATGAAGAACTTCAAATCATAAAAGTTCGATAGACATATAAAAGAAGAAAAAAAAAGGAACAAAGAGATGAAGATTAGTTGAGAACCACTTTCAGATGAAGAACCATCAGGTGGAGAGAAATAACTTCACATGAGAAAAACTACAAAATGAAAATGAAGAGAGAATCCTTAAAAGTTCAAGCAGAGAAAAAAGAAGTTATGTATTTATATAAAGAAAAGAATGAAAATTTAGCATGTTTGTGCAAGATTAAAATTTGCAAGCTTCTAAAATAATTTTTGTGCTAAAAGTAAAAGAATTTTGTTTAAAATGGAGAAGAGAAGAAAAAATTTGGATATCGACTAAAGTTTCGTTAGCTAAGGCCAACCAAACTTCAATCGGTAGCTTAAAATTTCCCATTGGGCAATTGAAAAAATACTGACATGTAGTTTTTTTTCTATTTTATTATACCTTTTATGATTTTTTTAGCTAGAAATTAAGTTAGAAATTGAATAAAAAATAGAAGCTTTTAGTTACTATTTATTAATATTGTTGTAGTGAACATCAAGGAACTATAAAGAAAATAGAAGTAGAGAAAACTAGAGGTGGATCTTATCTTCTCTTGAATCCAATGTTCTTCTTGCTCCTTGGTAGCTTCTTAGCTCCCTAAACCCTAAAAAATCCTAGAGTGATGATTCTCGTAAATTGTTGGGAACCTTAATTGAAAGTTCCCAAAATTAGAAGAGAAATGTGACCACTTAATTCTTTCATAAATGGCACTACAACTTTGCTTCTGGTGTCATAATGCCATCCATTTCATGCAATAAGAAAAACTTCTAAAGTGGTGCCACAACTTTGGCTTTTAAAGTTGTAGCATTGACCCTCTTAAGCTTCAAGAAAACCTTTTTAATGCTTTTTGACTTCGAGTTTCTACATTTTTACCTCCAAGATGACTCTAGCTTAAATTTTCTTGTATTTACAATCTATAAAAGCAGTCAAAATATGAACAAATATTGTTCAAGGCAAAATTAAGTCAAACTTGTCATCTATAGTTTCAAACTTTAAGTATGGAGCTATGTACAATAGTTATGTACATTTTTTAAAAAATTAGTTATTTTAACTTTAAAATTAGTAAACTAACTACCAATCTCCTAACAAAAATTTGGAAAATAACATGAATAAATAGGAGTTAACAAAAGGAATTGAAATCAAAACTAGGCTTTATGTGAAGTTGTATAGAAAGGGAAGATTGGTACAATAGCTGAAAATAGGTAAGATATACATTTGAGTTTTAGGAATTCCAGTTAAACTAACTATTCAAATTGTATATGTCATGATATTGATATGTGTTTGGTTGTGTTTGCTTGAATTGGAAAATTAGGCTTGTTGGCATGATTGAAGAAGTTGAAGCTTCCATAAGTATAATACATGCTTTGGACTAAACAAAAATTAGTGTACTTATTCTTAATATATCTTCTTCAAACTACTGTATATTCTTGTTATGTGTGAATTTAGTTACTCTTTGTGAATGGGACTTGAGACCAAGGATGCTCAGAAGACAAATTAAGGTTACTTATCCCATGTGTTATTGGCAATGACTATGATAATGACGATGTTAATTGCATGTATAGAATTGCAATTTATATCTAACCAAATTGGAATACAAAAGTTGATTCCTACATCGCCCATAATGTTAATTCTAGTTTAGAGTTGTATGTATAATGATGCATGCTTATATATCATGAATAATGTATTAACTACTAAGATATCTTATCTTATTGTTTTTTATATAACTAAACATTACCATGTAAGAATTAATGTTAGAAACTATCAGAGGCAAGCAAGTTGCTAAATGAATATGAGAGCCTTGCTATTTTGATACTTGGAATTGTATATGACTAAATATGATGTTTGTATGAAGTATGATGTTAAATAAATAGGGCATGAGACTGAAACTTATTTTGTATATGTTATGGTAAAGAGCTAAGTTTATAATTAGTTTACAGTTTAGGTATTAAGTGGTATCTTTGTACCTTAAGAATGTTTAGAACATGATAACTATTCCTTACTATATTCTCAAATAGGACCAAAATCGGATGTTTGTAGTTAGTGTTGAACACTGTCTTAGAAATCCTAGATCTAATTAACTAGAACTAGATCATGTTAACTAGAACTTAAGATCCAATGAGGTGAAAAATAGAATTTAGCTAACTAAAACTAATGAGTTCACTAGAATCTAGAAGTTAAGATTCAATTACTTGAACTAGTATTAGCTAATTGGAATCTACAAGTTGAAAAAAAAAAGTAATGATCAAGATTCAATTAATTTGAATTGAGCATCAATTAACCATAAACTAGTACAATGTTTATATATATATATATAAAAGAATATGTAGATTCTGATTGCAATCCTTTTAACTAATATCATGATATATAATTGTTTAAGGTTAACAAGTTTATAAGCCCTAGTTATTACAGTATTCCATCTCATTTATAACATAAATTTATGGGTAAATGTGTAAATTTTACAATCTTCTCATCTATTACAAAAATATAGACAAACATTTCTTAAATAAAAAAATGACCAAAATACCCTCAACAAAAAATATTAATTTTTTTAATTAAAAATATAACTTATAAAAATGTTTTTCTTAAATTTTTATATTAATATTATTATTTTGTGTTCAAAACTATAAATTCAATTTATTCTAAAATGTTTTTATAAGTGTCTATTTTATATTGATCAAACATACATTTGACACTTGTTATTAAGTACTAAATAAAAGAGCATTTTAATTGGAATACGTATAATTGCATATTATCTTTTGCTGTAAAAGAGGTTAATGTAGTCCCTTTTTTTTTCATTTCAAGAGAGGAAAAGAGAGTTTAATTTTTTAAAATAAAAAGAAAGACCATGTAATTAGAATATCTCTCAAATAAAGAAAAAAAAAGTAACTTACTCTATTTTTTGTTATATAACTGCTGTTTTTGGTGACAAATTTGGTATCCACATCTATAAACAATTGAAATGTTAAATATTCTTAAACTCACAATTCAATCATAAAAGGGTTGTGATATTCTGGGCCGGAGCCCAATTACGACCGAATCCATGTTATTTGGTCTAGTTTGGGTTGGGTCTCACTTTTATGACACAAGAGAAGGTTGGGTGCGTCTGGGTTTTATCAAACCATCAAGCTCACCCAAGTTGTATTAACCAAAAATATATTAAAAAAAGCACTGAACCCAGCAAGTGGCATGGAGCTGGCCTTTGTAGAACACCACTTTGTTTTAATCATTTCAGCACGGGAAAAATTGAAGTGAAATTTTTTTTTTTAAATACAAAGCATAACAGAAGATTAGGAAGGAAGATCAAACCATCCAGACCCTAACCTACTCACAGCACGAAAATTTTATATGATTCATTAGCAAATTTTAATAAATATAAAATAAATGAATACTTTTTTTTATATAATTTAATGTTATATATTTAGCTTTTTTAAAAATAGTATTCTTTTTTCTTGTCAAATTATACATAATCTCTCTAAATTTAGGGTTATATGCATATGATCATTTAAATCTTAAAATTAACACCCTAAACTCTTGATTTCATTTAAAAAAGAAAAACCCATCCTACATCAAACTGTTAGTTCATTTACAAACCTCCTCCGCATCGACAAATTTGTATTTACATAAAATCTACTCAACGTCTTGTCAATATTTTCTCTTACTTCTCCTTCCTCTCTCTCTCTCTCTCTCTCTTATCCTTCATTCCGTGATGCTTCTGCACCTTCCTTCTGCGCCTTTATCAAAAAGCTCAAATTTCAACTTCTTCCGGCACTTAAAATCTGTTTTGTTTCTCCTTAAAACATATGCTTTTTGGCCTCATGACTCGAAGATTTAGAAATCAAACTGCTGACCGTTGAAGATCATTCTAGCTCAGCTTAAATTACTAATTTGTTTATTTGGGATTTTGTATCTAAATGATTAATGCATTTAGTTTTCATCTTTCCATGTCGGGTTTTGCATTGTAAATGGAACAAAAAATTGCTTTGACTTTAGTTATGCCCATAAGATGTTTGATGAAAGGGGAATTCTTTCATGGAACTGCAAATTCAGTACCATGGATGGGAACTATATGTGGCCTAATCAAAAAGCGATTCTTTAGCGCCATGTGAATTAGTATGCCAAGTGGGTAACAAGTTTCCAAAATTGAAAAAAAGCCCAACAAAGTTAGAAATAAATTGTATTTTTTACATTTTAACCCCTGATGTTATTTAGTTCTTGTTTATTAATCCAAACCCTTTAGTTTTTAGAATTCACAACTTGCCCTCTCTGTTTTTTTTTTTTAATATTTTGTCAATAACCCCCAAATCCCCTTCCCACAAAATCCAGGAGCCAAAGGTATTGTTAAATCATTGAAACTTACACTAATATAAAATTGTGGATACTTTATTGATGATATAATGCATGTTTGGTTTAGCGTTAGAAGGTGAGAAAACCATAGTTTGCAACTCACAAAATGCAGGAGCTATAGTTTATTGCTTTGGCCAAAACCACGGTTTGAAAAAAGAAAAAGATGAACCAAACATGCACATAGTGGGCATTGTTCAGATGCCTTTATTATAAGAAAAATAGGAATTGGCTACAAAAAAATTTCATCTTTGATTTGGCATAATTTTGTCTTTAGATAATTAGAAACGGAGTTAGAGATGAAATTTTTTTATGAAATTTTTTTTGACTCTAAAAATAGCATCTCTAAATTTTGAGACGGAAAAAAAATTTGTGCTCAAATTAAAGAAAAAAAATTCCATCTTTAATTCATCTGATCAGATATAGAAAATTATTATTAGAGACAAATTTTTTTGGTATCTAATTTAGAGACTCACAATTTCATCTCTGATCCATCTAAAAATTTATCTTTTAAATTAAAAAATATATATGTAGTAACGATTGTGACCGCTGCTAAATGTCAATAAAATTTGTAAAAAATAAAGTACCCTCCATTTACAAATGCTGTGTATATTTCTTTGTCCAAACAAAAAGAAATATGCAATGCTCAACATCTAGTTTCGTGGGGCAACATTGTTAAGCTTATAAATTGATACTACATATTCAAGCTATGGGAAAAAAAGGAAAAATAATAAGAAAAAGAGGATTAAGATTATACATAGCCAAGACAAATAGAAATCCGAATGTAAAAATAATTTAAATGCCATACACATTCTTGTGAAACAATTATTGCTTTAATTTTAAAGCAAGAAAAAGCATGGGAGAAGTAATGAATGGTAAATCTAGCAAAGACTTAAAGATTTAATTAAAACAATGTAATAATAATAGAGAAAAATACATTAATACATAACTCATCATGGGAAGTCACAACCATGAAGAGGAAAAAAAATAGAGTTTGAACTTTTAAGCATTGGCCAGATATTCATTCAATCACTAGATCAAAAAGTAAACTTCATGATATCATACCCTTTTCATCAAAGAAAGCACTTCATTCTCTTTGTATTCGACCTCAAATTGCCTTTCAGGAAGAGCTTTTACTCCACGAATGTGATCACTGTCATTCTGCAAATGCCAAAAAACACATTAGATTCAAATATCACATAGGCTGCATTTTTGTGTGTGGAGATTTAGTGGCCTAAAACTTGTAAGTAAATCTCTTTTTCTCAAAATATTCACACTAGCTAATTTGATCAGTGCTTGCCCATGCTTCAAATAATTTACCTTTTTAATTTGGTCAAAGACAAATCATCATACTTAGACTAAAATATTTCCTAAAAAATTTCTCATAAATTCTTCAACTTAAATAATTGAAATAGTTAGGGTCAACCAGTAACAATATATCAAATCATACATTACATTTTACTTGAGTTGCTATCACTGCCTATGCCTGCTTATTATGATTATACACAAGAGTACATATATTTCAACATGGTTCACAGAAATGCATGTTTAGACGATTTGCACTTACTGAATTTTGCGGCAACAATTAAGCCTAACTTTGGACATTCATTGACATAATTAAGTCTATTTTTGGATAGAAGAAGTTATAAGGGGAATATGAATGCATGGAAAGAAAAAAAAAACATAAACCTGTTTCTAGAAATTATGTAGAACTCAATTCATTTTAAAAATATCTATTTTGAGATACCTTGATTTTTCTTTCATCTTTCTAATATATAATATTACCGGCAGAATTAAAATAATGTGCCGTAGAATATCATTTATATACTATTGTACTATAAATGGATTTTATGCATACAAAACATATAAATAAGGTATAAGTACATATATAAAATTTACTTTTACCATAATTTAATCTATCTATCTCTGAAAAATTCAATTTACTTAAAATCTCTTAAAAAAGGCAAAATTTGATTCAAAAGGAAGTTACCCAAAAACTTAAATAGATATAGATATGGTTCAAAGATTGAACATTTCAAATTATCTTATTCTCTATCTTCAATTAGATAGTTAGAGTACAAACAATCATTGGCCTACACGCTTTTACCTTCTAATACTCACACGCCTCTGGCGTGAGGATTCTTTGAAGTGAGAATCCCCTTTAAAGTACTCACTTCATCACTGCTCACTCTTTTTAAAAATAAATAAATAAATAAATAAGAGAAGCGGTAAAGTAGGAAGCCTCACAGTAACACTTCAGAAGGAATCCTTATTTCAAAGTGGCTTTGTCATGCATTTTTCATATTGGCCTAGTCGTACATTTGCAAAAGCCTATCAAAATACCAAAATTATATTTTTCAAATTTTATTACACCAAATACAAGCCTTCTTCAGAGACTACTAAGGTATACCTCAAAATTTTTTTATTAGTCTTTCATATTTATGTTTCAAACAAAGCTCTTGTTTTGCATATATTTTATGCCAAGTAAATAGTAACTCAAAACACATCAAGCACGTAGGTCTCAATAACAGTAACAGTAACATAAGACCAAGAGCAATTTGTTCCAAAATAAATATACTTGCCTTAAGCCAAAGAAAATTCCCATGTCACAATATGACCTCTTGGCCTTATGGGGAAAAGTAGCAGGGCTCACTCATTTATGCTTCCCATGTCAAAGCATAGGCACAAGAGACTTAGCTTCTTGGATTATGATAAATACAACATCCAACTCCAACTTATAAAATACATACACGTTGCTCATAATCAAGTGCTTCCCCACATGAGTTAATCAACTAGTGTCGTTGAAGCATGAATTTTCTAATTTACTAGCATAAATAGAAGAGGATAGCCAAGGCATGTTAAAGTAAATTTAAACCCCAACTTTTATACTAAAGACACTACAAAAAAAAGGGCTTTCAGTGGCAATAAAAGTCTCCACAAAAAATAACAAAAATCGCCACTAAAAATTTATAGTGACAACAAAGGGTCGTCGTCAAGTTGTCACTAATACCACAGTAGTAGAATGTCTTTAGTGGCGACCAAAGAGTCGCCACTAATAAGAATTAATTCATGGCGACAAAAGTCACCACCAAAAACTTTTAGTGGCGACACTTGTCGCCACAAAATGTGTTGATTGTTGACAAAGATCACCACTAAATAGTGGAGCAAATACTTCAAGAAAGGGTTGTCACTAAAAAAATGATTATCAGTGGCAATTGAACACTACTATTAGTGGCGACATGATTGTTATTGATTGAGTTCTTTAGTGGCGACGTTTAGTCACCACTAAAAACTTGCTTTTTTAGAAAATCATTAGTGGCAAAGCATTTGTCGCAACAAATTATATTTTGTAGTGACTTTTAGTCCCCCCTTACATGATCATTAGCGGCGAGCTATTGTCGGTGTAACACCATAATGACTTAACTCCAACTAATCTCCTTCAAGGCTTGATTCCATATAATTTCCAAAGAACAAGTATAAACCGTGGCATTTTCATGTTATAAAACAGGGTTTAAACGCTCATATTTTGCCTTGTGGGTCCCGTGAACCCATCAATCACAAACTCCACTCAAACTCCATTTATACAACTTGTACATAGCATCAAACAACTCATAAAGCACAGATATGTAGCCAAAAATCGAGAAAATTCAATTTCTCAAATGAGCTCAAAAGTCAAATTTTTAGCTCTAACTTTGAAAAATCATAATTAATTATAGAAAAATGGGAATTAAGCAAACCATAGTTCAATAGAAAGCTCTGGATGTTAACTTTAAAAATAACATCCAACCACAATCTCAATGTTTGGACCATGTTTGACATCGAAAAAGAGATAGAGGTTCGGCTATCCCTGGTACTAGTGCAGCTTGCTGTCATGAACTTTGAAAATCCATAACTAATTCCACAAAAATCTAATCTGGGCAAACTATACCAATTTGGAAAGCTACAGATGTTAACTAGAGGAAAAAAATAATTCAGATCATTTCAGTAATCCTTGGACCTTGAAAATTGATAGAACAGTAACGAAGGTCAGATGGCTTTCCCGATACTGACATAGAACTTCAGAAAGTTCATTCTCCCTCCACAGACCTTGGATTGAAGTGCTTCTAGTTGGTACAGGTCATTGTGGATATCTAGTTTATACCCATAAAATTTCATGACAATTAAACACCGTTTGATCTACGAACAACATAGATTCATTTTTGGACCTAGTTGCACAGTACAATAACCAAAACCAGAAAATTCTCTAACTTCAAAAATTCACCAAATATTCCCTAAACCTCCAAATATTACCCATTTTAGCTTCTCGGGAAGCTCTCAATAGAATTTAGAGGCATGCCAAATTTCATATCAAGAAGATCTCATTCGGTCATACTTTGATGGAGCTCACAAATTTGGCAGTTTTGGCACTCAAAATAGTTCAAAGTGGGTCCAAATGGCCTCCCACATGTTCTAGCACCTCTTGGGCAAATTTTAAAGTATAAACATAGCATATATGAAATACTCAAGTGATCCAAATTATCATACATTTCAAATTCACTATGCTACGGGCCAAAATATACTATTACGTATAAGCCACAAAAGGGCCAAATTCTACATTTTCATTGCTTTGACTCTCTACATAGTTCATACATCATTTATATATATTTCTACACTTGCTCAAATATTTATATCTCAAAAATAGTAGGTGCATATTCATTTTAGCACCTTTTTACATCAAGAGAACTAAAATAGCTACACAACTCCCTAAGCATGCTCAATTGGCTCCTTGGTGTGCATTTGATTTTCCTTGAACTCCACCTAACATGTTAAGATGGGAGAGGGAAGGGGGTGAGATTCAGGGAATCTCAATAGCTCATACACTCATTCAAGGAAGTAATCAAGGTATATAAACAAGTCAAGCATGCAAACCATTCACAATTACACAATACATGCTTTTCATGCCATGGTTTCGTATTAATGCCAAGAATAAGCTCTAGGAACTTTTGGTCTAGCCTCACCCGAGTTTTGGGACTTTTGGATTGGTCTCACCCTTAGTTTAGGGATTTTTGGCTCCACTTTACCCGTCTCAAAGGACTTTTGGCACTACCTCACTTGAGCAATTTTCACAACTCAAAACACAAGCATATTGGTACCAATGCATCAAGGCAATAACATATGGCATGTCTCACACAACAAGCACTTACACAAGCATACAATGACTATATACATCCAAGAATGCAACAAGAAAGAGTGGAGAACTACCTTACTAGCCAACACAAGTCTTCCTTTTTAATTTCTCTTATTCCTTCTTAGTCCCACAAGCACAACTAGATGGAGTTGCTTCTCTTGAGCCTAGGCACATCAAAGAATATGAAATTACTCTCATCAACAATTATTCACAAAGTTAGGGGTTTCTTTAGAGCAAACCCTACAAAGTATAAGAAACTAGGGGTTTCTCTCTCTTTAGAGTTTTACCAACTCTCCTTCCTCTCTCAAGCTCTCAAGAAAGAAAGCAAAGAAGAAGAAGTGAAAATACATGAGTTTCTTGCTCATTCTTGACTAGAATAGAGCTTTCTTACTCAACAATGCATGGAAAGAAACCTTAGAAGGAGAAGAATAGAATCAAGAAGAAGAAGCATAAAGAGCTTTAAAGGTTCTTACTTTTCTTCCTTAGCTTCCCTTCCTTCTCTCTTAGTTTCTCCTAGTTTCCCTCTCTCTCTCAAGCCTTTTTTCTATGCTTGGACGAAGCTTAGGTTGGTTTAAAGGAAAATAATGAATTTGGACACTTTAAGAAGTCAAATTCTTTTTTTTCACGCTTTTCTGGACTAACCCTCGTTATAGCGAAGCATAACTCTCGCTACGGCGAGCACATATTAGTCCTAGACCCTTGCTTTCACTACGGCCCATGCTATAGCGAGCAGCTCCCTGGTTTTTGTATAGGATGCCCACACTCGCTATAGCTAAAAGTATTTTTGCTATAGCGAAAAGGCACTCTCGCTATAGCTAGACCTTTTCTCGCTATAGCGAATAGGTACATTCGCTATAGCTAGGCCATTTCTCGCTATAGCTAGCAGATTTAGAAAATTTCAGGACTTTGAAAATTTTCAGCTTCCTTTTTTTTTCTTTTCTTTTTCCAGTTGTTACAGTTGGCACTAAATATAATTAGTGGCAAGTTTTTAGGTGCGACTAATTATGTTAAGTAATTAGTTTTTAGGGGTAACTTTGTTGCCACTAAAGTATGATCCTTTTGTGACAATTATAATTTGTCGCCACTAATTAGTTACGTTCTATAGTGACTTTTGTCGCCACTAAAATATGTTTTGAAGCCTTTAGTGACGACTTTTATCCCCTCTAAAAGTTTTAAATGTTTTTTTTTTAAAAATCCTACATGTAATTAAGCATTGTTTACCTAAAAAGTTACAGAAAATTCAAATGGTGCTAAAATCAACTTCACAAGATATGAAAAGCCAATGATAAAGTAAAATTACAATAACTAAATTGAATCACATGAAAGAAAAAATAGTAAATTTAACAAAATCATATTCAGATACATAATTAACAACGAATAAACTAAAGTCACAAACTATACATTCATTGTTAATAGTTGAACTTCTTAAAAATCCAACTAATGAGGTGGGAATAGATTTAATATGCTCTGTTGTTGTTAAAGCCCACTTAACTTGTAAGGAAAAAAATTGTGTTATTGAATTTAATACTACTAATCACCTTGGACTAAAAGAAAAATAGTAGTAGTTAAAATATTAGACAGCATTTGGGTTAAAATTTGAACTTTGAACCATGCTTAAATAAAGGTTCAAACTAGTAAGCAATAAATAGTGATTTATAAACATATTGCCATTTATCTAAGTCCACTGGGTTGGTCTGCTTGAAATATCACTGCTTGAAGGTATATGTCCCTGTTAGAATGAAAAAGAACTGTAAATATCATTCATTGTTGGAAAAAGAAAAGAAAGTATGTTATATACCTGCTACTGTAGTGTGGACAACAAAACAGCAACTTGTGCGCGAACTTCATCTTCCACTTGTTAGGCCATCTGAGCTCATTCTTGTTGCAGCTTCCATTTGAATTCTTCTTGCATTTTTGTTCCATTTCTTCACACTCTTGTGCCATATAGGCACGATCCTCCTCCTGTTTGCATTCCCTTTCTTCTTGGACTTGCTTGATTGTAGAGGACACCTTGTAGTCCACATCAGCTTGGTTAACGGATCTCTTTTTTAAGGGTTTCTTTCCATAACCCTTCCCATGAACAAACCTTGACCGTGTACCTAGTACAGGAGATAAAATCTCATATCCAGTCATGCAAGATTCAATTTCAGATGATTGTTGTTGAAGAACTAACTCGTGTAGGCAACCTTACAATTTAAGCAACAAATAAAAATACATGCAATAAATTATAATTAAACAAAGATTAAAATTTAAAGGATGTTGAAAATTTACATGAATCTCCTCTGACTTGGGATCAGCCCATTTTATTTTCCCATCCTTTGTCTAACGGGTGCGTTGTGCCTCCCACACCACATCGGGACCTGTTGGTTCACCAATAATGGGATCCTTCTAAAATATTTTGTAAATAACATTATTTCATCTTGTGATAATAGAGAAAACGAAATGACTATCTAGAAGTATACTAGTAAATAAAAAAAGAAGAGGTTGTTCTTTCTAGACTATGCTCCACCTTCACAAAGGATCGCATGCCACATGTATGCTTGGTTATTTGCTTTCCCCTATTTAGTTATTTCTATTACTTATTACCTACAATTAGACAAAAAATTTTATTATTGTTTAAAGATAGTTATGAGAATTGCATATAAGTGAGCATGTTCAAATTATACTATAAAACAAGAGTACATTACTTTGAAATCTTTAGTAGCCCAATGTTAGAGCAACCACTCCCAATGTATAGGATGCACATTAGCCGGTTGAACTACATGCCTCTCTTCATCTGTATCTAAAAACTTGACTGGATCATGTAACTTTGTCTTCCAACTCTTGAATAGTCTTTACAAAGTGTTGAGAGTGAAAGGGTTCAATGACGACTCAGTTTGATCCTATCGTGGTTCAAATTTGTCCTACAAACCACAAACATAAATAGTTATAATTACCTATGTAAAGGGTTTAAAATTAGATACCATTCAATTTGCATAATTGTTCATACAAAAATGTATTACCTTAACCTTTAACCACATGATGTCCCCATACTTTTCTTGTTGAGTAGGCTAGTCACCATCTATAAACAAACAAGTGGTTTGAACCACCCAGCCACAATAACTAGAGAACTCTCGAGCGCTATCTCCAACAGCCTACTCGAAGTTTTCAGGGATGTCAATAACAATCTTTCTACCATGCTTTGTCTTCAAATCAATAGACATACACTTATATCTCCTTCGACCTTTCTTAACAGTGCTACAAGAAGTTAAATAAGATATGTGGGTTAAAAAAACCATTACAAATGGATATGTGTGTGTGTGTATGTGTGTGTAAAGGGGGAGGGATGGAAAAGTAAACCATAAATAAACAAAATTTGAATGTGGTTATACCTGCACTACTCTAATTTAGCGATGGTTGCATGGGAGGAGAATCTTTATGTTCTTGTTGTGTCATAGACGGTGGTAATGTGGGTGGAGTAGATTCCCTACACTCAGAAACATTTCTTGTGAGAAGTCCTGGTGGTGATGTCACACCACCTATATGGTCGCATCTCAATCGACCACTGCCATGCCCATTCCCTCTTCCTACCCTCCCTCTTACCCTACTACGTCTACCACTTGAAATTTCCCATAAAATTGTAAATAAAATGTGAGATACATTAGTTTGAATCCAAACACTAAGTTGATGTGAAAATCAAAACAGATTGAGTTGAACTTTTTCTTTTTGCAAATAGTGGAACAACATAAGGCAGGGCATAAGCAAGAATGTGGACCCAAATTGCATTAGGATAGAATTTCAAACTTAACTTGATTCTATGGGTCAACCTAAATCTAGAATTATTATGCATCAAGCAAGTGTGTCTCAGCAAAGCACAATAAGAAAGAATGTAAAAATGAATTAGTATTCCAAGTTCTAGTTGTGAATTAGCAAAATCATAATTTACTAAGTAAATACACCTTCAATAATTGTAAAATCAAGAAATTACCTTATTGTAACATACAAGTTTTGCTAGCAAGGGATAGAATTCTCTGAGGTGTCTTCTAAAAATCTTATTATTCATATAACATATGTTTTTAAGAACCTAAAAGAGCAAGAAGGTGAGTAAATATAAATTTATAACTTATAGGACAGAAAATAAAGAGGACATAAGCAAACAATTATATCTTATGACATGAACCATTAGATGAAAGGGTAAAAATGCATTGAAACCAACAACTAATAATAAACCGCAAATTTTTTTTCTTTGTCTCACTCAATTCTACAATTTCTAAGATAAGAAAAACACATCAATCTACGTAATGTAGCTTAAGAACACAAATGAACAATTTTTATATTAGAATCAAAGCAACTCCATAAGACACATCGAAACTCAAATCCCATACACCATTTTAACACCATAACAAAAACTAGGTTTATAGACTAAACATTTGTAAGCAAATTTAAAATTTTAGTAGGAAATTAAAGAATTGTAAGCAAAAACTTGGTTTATGGACTAAACATTTGGTAAGAAAATTAAATTTTTTATAAAAACTTGTGGTTAATATATATATATATATAAGTTTGCCAAAAATAGATATTTCCAACTGACATTTTTTGTCGAAAAGAGATGTCTAACAAAACCTTGGTTGGACAAGTGTTGATAGAAATCTCTTTAATAGACCTTTCGTTGGATTTTTTTTTTCGTTTAAAGCTATTTTTTGCTTTTTTAATGTAATAATAAATATAATAATTAATTTGTTCATAATTAATGACTTATGTTATATTCATTTTAGTTTATCCTATTGTTGTTAATATTATTATGCATTTTCTCAAATTTCTTGTTTGTTTATTCATTCTTGATCTTCCTTTTTCTATTTCTTTTAGTTTCTAGTTTTTTGGGTTTTACAGATTTTCTGAGTATGTGATAAACACTCTTCTAGACTTTAGGTTTTTGGCTTACTTCCTCGTATTTTTCTTCCTTTAAATCAGATACGAAAAAAAAAACTAATAATTTTAAACAAATTTTTGATTCTTCATATTCAATTTCTTCTTCTTGTCTAGAAAAAAAATAATCAAAAGTGGAATGAAATAAAAAGAAATAGATGAAACTAGCTGGAAAAACCCTTTAAATACAATACAAATAAAAAGATTTATGTATGTTACAATAATTAGATTAGCATAATATATGTGGGAAAATAATAGATTGGTAGATGATAAAAAAAAGGAAAGATAGTAATAATCAAAATTGATTTCAATCTATAAATTTTAATCTAATGTTAGAAATCAAATTCAACACTTGAAGATATAAAATTTTTATTGCAATAATAATAATAATAATAATAATAATAATAAAATTAGTAACAAAGAAAACATAAAACAATCTAAGAGAAATAATCAAACATGAAATGAGAAGAGGGTGAAGAAGAAAACCCGAACTAAAGAGAAAAATCATGAGGACGACTGAACTAGTAAAAAACATGTAACAGATGAAATGAGAGAAAAGAGAAAGGGAGAAAAAAAGACGAGATAAAACAATAGAGAAGAAATTTATATAAAAAAGAAGGAAAAAATTGGTGATTTGGTGGTAAAATGAATTTCACTTCATTCTCTTTTTGCGCTTTTTATTCTTTTGCGCCAATTTTAATTTATCACTACAGCTATTTTAAAATTTTTGTAAAATGTGTCTTAATTTTAAAAATATATATTATTAATTTTAGTATCCCAATTTATAAATTTTTAAAGTAATAAATATTAAATATAAAAAATTGCAATATGAGATAATATTTCTTCAAACAAAATAACATAAATTAAATTACTTAAAAACAAAATTAACAATCAATCTTCCTATTTTTCATTCTTTCTTTTCTTCTTCCTCCTCCTCTTTCTCACTATCTCTATTAATTTGAGACGTATTTGGCCATTATACAAAACTTGGGCTCTTTTCATCTTGACGTTGGTATTGTTTGAAAATAATTCCATTCTCAAGTAAGTGATTCAACTTGTCTTATTTTGTCTTTCTGCTCAACATCATGAGTCTATGATATAAAAGTAAAAAATTATCTTTTTTAATCATTTCTTATATATATTCAAAGTGATTATATGCTGGGGATTGAGAGTGGGAGTATCCTAATATTAGCTTTCAAATATATTATGTGATATACTCTTTAAATCATACACGAAGTCCTTTTTTTTTTCCTTTCCAAAGCTTTCATCCATAACTCTAGTTCTAATATATTTTTTCCTCTACTTTCTTTCGCATTTTTTTCTTCTTGATACTCATTTTGGAAGTGAATAAAAGAAGTTAAAATCATAAAATTATAATACTATATATATATTAAATATAAAAAAAACACTTACATATATAATTTTAAATTTGTTATCCCCCCAAATGTCAACTAATTTATGAGTCTTGAAAAAGACCTTAGAATATTTTGGGTTGGTTCCTAATTCTTGTGCTTTTAAATTAAAATTTTAGTAATTAAACATATATTTAAAATAATGAGTAAGAATTTGAAAAAAGAAAATTAGTTACCAATTTTCGTTCATATTCAAGCATTGAAATAAAACCTCCTTTATGTAAGATAAACCATACTCAAAGGTGAAGGCTTTGTTTTTTTTTTTTTTTCATTATGAACTCCTTAATTAGAAGTCTTCATCTTCATCTTGCACATTTATTTCAAGATTCACATCTTTAACATGCAACAATATTTGAAGATCTGCTTCTTCCATTTCTCTCTCATTTCATAAGGTATCAAATAATATATCATTATCTATTGTACTAACATGAGCTTCATCATTTTGGTAAGAAATTTGTAATGTATTATTATCATCTACCACCCCTTGCTTTACTTTTAATGACAACCACCAATCTACTTTATCTTTATTTCTCACAGAATATGGCATATAATAAACTTGAATTGCTTGCTCTGCAAACATGAATGGATCAAAATTTTCATATCTTTTGGTATGCTTAATTTCAACAATTCATATTCTTTATGTATCTTCATCCCACAATTCATAGCTAGATTAAACCAATCATAATAAAATAGTAACAGTTTCTTTACAGGTTTTTTTAAATATTATAACTATATCATATATATAAGGATGCCAAAATAGTCAATTTTTTTTTAATCTTTCCATGTTTCTTTCACGCAAACTCCACTATTTATCATCTTCTTCCCTATGCTCCAAGATTCAATATGGAACTTGTATCCAGTCATAAAATGGCCCAGCTACATTTGCACCTCTCTAAGTGGTCCCCAAGATAAAATCCTTTAAATATACATTGTCACTCAGTCTTGATTGACTAAGAACCTGTTTAACAATAAAATTAGGTTACAGTTATGTAGGAAAAAATACATAAAAATATATATATATACATATACAAATAAATAATGATGTCACTATTACACTATACATAGCTAGCATTTGTTTCATATTAAAACTAGCTAAAAGTATCAAATTATATTCATTTTCATGAATTTCACACTTTTGGCAATGGGAATAACTGACATTAAAAGTTAAATTAATACATTATTGGCTTTAATGGACCATGTGAGCTTATTTTCCTTCCTTAACACATTTGTTCAATTATAAATATCATAATTTAAAGCTCAAAACTCAGGTCCAAAGCATATAACACAAAATCACATCTTTCTTGCATTTTGCCATACATTCCATATTCTAGTATGAAATTTGAAAAATCATAATTAATTTTAGGAAAATTCAAATCATCCAAACTACAGCTTTCTGGAAAGCTTAGGATGTCATCTAATTGCCATAAAAATTTCAGATCAAGCCAACAACAATTGCCCCACAAAATTTAATGGAACATTACTGCGGGCCACTAATGCGTCCTACAGTAGAACCTAAACTTCAAAGATCCATATCTCCCTTTACAGAGCTCCAAATGAGATGTTCTCAGTGCTATAGAAATTTTATGATATCTACTATATGCTTGTAAAATTTCATGAGTATTAGACTTCATTTGGCCCCTAAGTCACACAGAAATGAAAATTGATATGAATAGTGATTGGGATAATTCTGTATAATTTAGCCAAGTTTAAAAATTTATAATAAATTCTCTAGAGTTCCAAATTTAGCTCTATAAAAATCTCTAGATGAGACCTATATTCATGCCAAATTTCATTTATCAAATCATCCATTTGGTCAGTTTATGGCTCAAATCAAGATTATGTCATATTTTGCAACCATAATAGGGTCAAATGGTATCAAATGGTATCAAATGGCCTTCTAGCCATTCCATAATCACTTGAGCACGTCCCAAAACATAAATGTAGCATATAAAAGCTTCTTAAATGATTCAAATTATCACACATCTTAAAACCACCTTCCTAATGGTCATTATGCATATGTACATCAAGGCATTAAGATGTCAAAAGTCCATACAAGCATACCTTTGGCTCTAAATTCCATTCATATATGATATTCACATGCTTTTATACATGTTCAATAATTTACATCTCATAAACATCATTTAGATACAAACTTTGATATCAAAATACACATATTTCTATACTACTATCAAAGTCACATTCTTTAAGAAGCTTAGCCTCCATTTCTTGCTCTACTTGGCTCACCCAGACATGGTTAGACATAATGTGGGAAAGAGTGAGATTCAAAGAATCCTAATAGCTCTATACCCTTTCAAACATACATACATGACATATTTTCATGTCAAAGAATTCAAGCATATCATAAAAGTCTCTTGTAAGTATACGTAAGGATACTTTCATATCATATAAACTCCTACATATCAAGCATAGGCTCTAAGGCCTTTTGGTTTAGCTTCACCCAATTTCTTTGGGACTTTCAGATGCCTCACCCACTTTTAGGGACTTTTGATTTAGCTTTACTCCTTCTTGAAACTTTTGTCTTTGTCTCATCTATTTTTAGGGACTTTTGGCATCTTCTCACAAATGTTAAGGGACTTTTGGCATAACCATATCCATTCAAGTCATTTTGCATTAAAATTCCATTTCAAAAAAGCATAATAGTATCATAACATGTAAACAATGGTTATAAATATATCTCATGGTTCAAATATACACACAAGCATCCAATGATAATCAAATATCCAAGACATATATCTAAGAAAGGTTAGAGAGCTACCTTATGCCAAGAAATACAAACTTTTTCCTTTTCTCTTCACTTTCCCTTCTCCGCCTCACACATTCACCTAGGGCGATTTTGATTCATTTGGCCTAGACACATCAAACAAGACACAAATTCATCATTGGAACTAATTCTAGCCTTACATAAACTTTACATAAGTTTACTTCATCTTATGACATCAATATGGTTCCATATAAGAGCATAATAAAGTAACCTTTAGAATTCATGATCTTGGCTCCATTTTTTCATTCAATCTAGGCCATATGACTCCATTTAAACTCATTAGAGTCATCATAAGTTCAATTCAAGAAGCCAAATACTAAGTTGTTTCTTTATATCCCTAAAGGGACTTAAATTTTTATCTCATAAACTATGGTTTCTAAATTTAAACTAATGGTTTCTTTGGTGTCTGTAGTCCATATCTAGACCATTTCTGTAACAATAGGAAAAGATAAGAAAAAAAAAGGAAGCTGAAAATTTTCAAAATCCTAAAATTTTCTAAGTCTGCTAGCTATAGCGAGAAATGGGTTAGCTATAGCGAATGTACCTGTTCGCTATAGTGAGAAAGGGTCTAGCTATAGCGAGAGTGCCTTTTTGCTATAACAAAAATGCTTCTAGCTATAGCGAGTGTGGGCATCCCATACAAAAACCAAGGAGTAGCTCGCCATAAAGCACGCCGTAGCGAAAGCAGGGGTCTGGGACTGATACGTGCTCGCTGTACCGAGGGTTATTCTTCGCTATAGTGAGGGTTAGTCCAGAAAAGCGTCAAAAAAGGAAATTTAACTTTTTAAAGCATCCAAACTCATCATTTCTCCTTTAACTGACCCAAAGCTTTGTCCAAGCACAGAAAAAAGGCTTGAGAGAGAGAGGGAAACTAGGAGAAACTAAGAGAGAAGGAAGGGAAGCTAAGGAAGAAAGGTAAGAACCTTTAAAGCTCTTCATGCTTCTTCTTCTTAATTTTATTCTTCTCCTTCTAAGCTTCCTTTCCATGAGTTGTTGAGTAAGAAAGCTCTGTTCTAGTCAAGAATGAGCAAGAAACTCATGTATCTTCACTTCTTCTTCTTTGCTTCCTTTCTTAAAAGCTTGAGAGAGGAAGGAGAGTTAGAGGAACTCTAGAGAGAAAGATCCTAGTTTTGTGAATAATTGTTAATGAGAGAGTAATTCCATGCTCTTTGATGTGCCTAGGCTCAAAAGAAGTAAGTCCATCTAGTTATGATTGTGAAATCAAGAAGAGAGAAGAGAAATTGAAAGGGAAGACTTGTGTTAGCCGATAAGGTAGCTCTCCACTTTTTCTTGTTGCATTATTGGATGTATATAGTCATTGTATGCTTGTGTAAGTGCTTGTTGTGTGAGACATGCCATATGTTATTGCCTTGATGCATTGGTACCAATATGCTTGTGTTTTAAGATGTGAAAATTGCTCGGGTGAGGTAGTGCTAAAAGTCCCTTGAGACGGGTGAGGTGGAGCCAAAAGTCCCTAAACCAAGAGTAAGGCCAATCTGAAAGTCCTAAAACTTGGGTGAGGCTAGACCAAAAGTCCCTAGAGCTTATTCTTAGCATTGATACGAAACCATGGCATGAAAAGCATGTGTTGTGTAACTGTGAATGGTTTGCATGCTTTGACTTGTTTATATGTCTTGATTGCTTCCTTGAATGAGTGCATGAGCTATTGAGATTCCCTAAATCTCACCCCCTTCCCTCTCCCATCTTAACATGTTAGGTGAAGTTCAAGGAGAACCAAGTGCACACCAAGGAGCCAATTGAGCATGCTTAGGGAGTTGTGTAGCTATTTTAGTTCTCTTGATGTAAATAGGTGCCAAAATAAATATGCACCTACTATTTTTGAGATGTAAATATTTGAGCAAGTGTAGAAATATGTATAAATGATGTATGAACTATGTAGAGAGCCAAAGCAATGGAAATGTGAAATTTGGCCCTTTTGTGGCTTATACATAATAATGTATTTTAGCCCGTAGCATAGTGAATTTGAAATGTATAATGATTTAAATCACTTGAACATTTCTTATATGCTATGTTTATACTTTAAAACTTGCTTAAGAGGTGTTAGAACATGTGGAAGGCCATTTGGACCCACTTTGAACCATTTTGGGTACCAAAACTGCCAAATTTGTGAGATCCATCAAAGTATGACCAAATGAGCTCTTCTTGACATGAAATTTGGCATGCCTCTAGAGTCTATTGAGAGCTTCCTGAAAAGCTAAAGTGGGTAATATTTGGAGGTCTAGGGAATATTTGTTGAATTGTTGAAGTTGGAGAATTTTTTGGTTTTGGTTATTGTACTGTGCAACTAGGTCCAAAAATGACTTTGTGTCATTCATAGACCAAACGGTGTTCGATTGTCATAAAATTTTATGGGTATAAACTAGATATCCACAGTGGCCTATACCAACTAGAACCACCTCAATCAGAGGTCTGTAGAGGGAGAATGAACTTTCTAAAGTTCTGTGTCAGTGTCAGTGTCAGGGAAGCCATCCGACCTTCGTTACTGTTCCATCAGTTTTTGAGGTTCAAGGGCTACTGAAACAATCTGAACTTATTTTCTCCCTTTATTTAATATCTGTATCTTTCCAAATTGGTATATTTTTCCTAGATTAGATTTTTGTGGAATTAGTTATGGATTTTCGAAGTTCATGACAATAAGCTACATCAGTACCAGGGACAGCCGAAATTCTGTCCTTTTTTTTATGTTAAACATGGTCCAAACGTTGAGATTGTGGTTGGTTGTTATTTTTAGTGTAAATTTAACACTTAGATATTTCTAGGGAGCTATGTGTTTGCTTAATTTCCATTTTTTTAGAATTAGTTATGATTTTCCAAAGTTAGAGTCAAAAATCTAACTTTTTGGCTCATTTGAGAAATTGCATTTTCTCAAATTTTGGCTTCATATCCATAGTTTATGAGTTGTTTGATGCTATGTATGAGTTGTATAAATGGAGTTTGAGTAGATAATGTGAATGATGGGTTCACAGGACCCATGAGACAAAATATGACTGGTTAAACCCCGACTTAAAATAGTAAAATACCACAGTTTTGGTCATTTTCATTGGAAATCATATGGAATCAAGTGTAAAGGGAGATTAGTTGGAGTTAAGTCATTATGGTGTTACATTTTTGGTATCAGAGAAAAGGTTCAGGCACTTTTGCTCGATATTGGGCTCTTGAATGATGTGATTTGCTTGTGTTTGGTATGAATTGCCATGGAAGTGGTAGCATCCCTTTACATATGTGCTCATGATATTTTTGTGAATTGAGGATTACCTCAACCATCCACATCTGGCATTCCACTTGTAATTCCCCAAGAGCCTACTTTTGCTCAGACCCAGATGCCTATCCAGAAACTGTTGAAGCTGTTTTAGCAGAATAGTCTACCCTCATTTGATGGGGAGTTGGATGTGGATAAGGCGGAGGCTTGGATTATGGAGCTAGAGAAAATATTCTCGGTGATGGATTGTACCACCGAGCAGAAAGCTCAACTAGCCACTTTCATGCTACAAAAGGAAGCCAATAGATGGTGGTGTAGCACGAAACCTCTGATGGAGACCAAGAATGTACAGATAACTTAGAAAAGCTTCTTGGTCGAGTTTTACGAGAAATATTTCCTTAGTTCGGTGAGGAAGAAGAAAGAGATGGAATTTATGGGTTTGAGACAGATGGATGAGATGACTGTGGACCAATATGTGGCCAAGTTCATTGAGCTATCTTGGTATTCCTTTTACCTCCAGAGGTATGACGATGAACCTTGAAGATGTGAATAGTTTGAGACTGGGTTGAAGCCCCTGATTAGTGACAGAGTTACCCCACAATGGATTAAAAGTTTAATACCCTTGTGGAGGTCAGTAAGGTGATTAAGACTAACCTACAAGTTATCATGCCTACTGCGGCTATAGCTAGTCAGAAGGGGGTTTCAGGATTGAAAAGATCGAGATCGTAAGAGGGTTCTAGTGTGACACCTAGTGCTAAGAAGAAAGGCAAGGGGCCATGGAACCGAAGGCCACAGCGAGGTAAGTCAATGTGCCTCCTCAGAGCCAGTCATCCTTCCAGTAGTCTCCGGTGACATGTTTTAAGTGTGGGAAGCCGGGCACATTGCTAGACACTGTCCTCAGATGGACACAGCACCTTCTCTTAGGCCGCAAACCTACGGCCGAGTGTTTGCACTTAATCAGCAGGAAGCCAGTGCGTCCCCCAGTTTGATTCAAGGTATGCTGATAGTGAATGGCTTTCTTATAATTGCTATGTATGATTCGGGTGCTAGTCATTCATTTATATCCTATGATTGTGTGAGGTAATTGGGTCTGGCTGTTAGTGTCTTGCCATTTGACTTGTCTGTCATTACACCCACTGGAGGCCACGTGGTTACTTCCCATACTTGTTTAAATGTCACTGTTTAGTTCAATCATTGCCATACCACTATTGATTTGATCTGTATGCCTTTTCATGATATTAATTTGATTGTTGGTATGAACTGGTTAACCGTGAATAATACGGTGCTTGATTGTGAACACCGAACCATTTCCTTACCTACTTTTGGGACCATACCTAGGGTAGGAGCTGAGTTATTTTTTATGACTACTGCCTAGGTTGAGAGACATTTAGAGTGTGGATGTTAAGGGTTTCTAGTTTTTTTCACTATTCAGGCTGAGGTAGAGGAAGGGATAGAGGAGATCCCAGTTGTCAGGGAATTCTCGAAGATTTTCCTTAAAGAGTTTGACTTTAGTGGTCTACCCCCTGAGAGAGAACTAGAGTTCCCTATAGACATAGTGCCTGGGGCTGGATAGGTGTCCAAGACTCCTTACAAGATAGCTCCCACTAAGCTCATTGAGTTGAAAAAGCAAATAGAGGAATTGTTAGAGAAAGGGTTTATCCGCCCTAGTATTTCACCTTGAGAAGCTCCGGTGTTATTTGTAAAAAAGAAAGATGGTAGCTTGCGTTTGTGTATCGATTACAGAAAGTTGAATAAAGTTATCATCAAGACTAAATATCCTCTCCCTAGAATTGATGATTTGTTAGATCAGTTAGTTAGGGCATCTGTGTTTTCCAAGATAGATCTTAGATCTGGGTACCACCAGTTGAGAGTGAGAACTGAAGATGTCTCCAAGATAGCCTTCAGAATGAGATATGGGCATTATGAGTACCTTGTGATGCCATTCAGGTTAACGAATGTACCTGCTGTGTTCATGGATTACATGAACAGGATATTCAAACCGTATCTAGATCAGTTTATGGTGGTCTGCATTGATGATATCCTAGTGTATTCTAGATCCTTTGAGGAACACGAGAGGTATCTGAGATTAGTCCTAGAGACCTTGAGAGAGAAAAGGTTGTATGCTAAACTTAGAAAATATGAGTTTTGGTTGACTGAGGTGAGATTCTTAGGTCATGTGATCTCACGAGACGGAGTCGCGATTAATCCCCATAAAGTTGAGGCTATGTTACAGTGGGATAGACCTAGAACGATCACCGAGGTTTGGAGTTTCCTAGGTTTGGCAGGGTACTATAGATGATTTATTTAGGGCTTTTCTTAGATGGCCTTATCACTGACGAGGCTAACTAGGAAAAAGACACCTTTCGTGTGGGATGATAGATGTGAGAGGAGTTTCCAGGAGTTGAAACTTCATTTGACCATTGCCCCTGTACTGATTATCCCTGACCTTAGTGAACCATTTGTGGTTTATTGTGATACCTCGGGTAAAGGGTTAGGATGTGTATTGATGCAGTAGGGTAGAGTAGTGGCATATACCTCTAGGCAGTTGAGGCCTCATGAGGAGAATTATCCCACATATGACCTGGAGTTAGCTGCCGTAGTGTTTGCTCTTAAAATATGGAGACACTATCGGTATGGTACTATCATAGAGATTTACAATGACCACAAGAGTCTGAAATACTTGTTTGACTAGAAGGAACTCAATATGAGACAGAGAAGATGGATGGAATTCTTGAAAGACTATGATTATGTGTTAAAATATCATCCGGGCAAGGCCAATGTGGTGGCGGATGCCCTGAGTAGGAAATCTATCCATGTAGAACATATGATGATTAGGGAGCAAGAGCTTCTAGAGAAGTTCAGAAACATAAACCTCTTTTGTCAGGTGATATCGGGTAAATTGTATCTGAGTGAAACCCGAATTGAGAATGTATTGAGAACCCAGATCTTAGATGCCTAGAGAGAGGATGAGTTCCTGAGACAGATAAGGAATGAGATCTCCTAAGGTAAGACCTCAGATTTCAAGATGTTTAAGGATGGTATGATAGTATACCAAGATAGAATTTGTGTGCCTAGTTGAAATGAGTTGAGAGAAAGCATCTTAGAAGAGGCACATAAGAGTAAGTATACTATCCACTCAGGTGCCACCAAGATGTATCAAGATTTGAAGAGAATTTTTTGGTGGCCAGGGATGAAGAGTGATGTGACAGATTATGTAGTTAGATGCCTAGTGTGTCAGAGGATAAAAATAGAACATCAAAGATTGGCTAGGTTGTTGCAACCTCTAGATATCTCTGAGTGGAAGTGGGATAGTATAGCCATGGACTTTGTTATGGGGTTACCCAGGACATCCTCTGGACACGATGCTATTTGAGTAGTTGTGGATAGATTGACGAAGTCTGCACACTTTTTAGCTATTAGGGCTACTCATACACTGGATAGATTAGTCCAGTTATATATTAGAGAGATAGTGCGACTTCATGGAGTACACAGTAGCATAGTTTCGGATAGAGACCTCAGGTTCACATCGAACTTTTAGAGGTCATTGCAGTATGCCTTAGGGACTAGGTTGCGATTTAGTACTGCATATCACCCCCAGACAGATGGTCAGACTGAGAGGACCATCCAGACCTTAGAAGACATGTTGAGGGCATGTGTGTTAGAAATGAGAGGTAACTAGAATGTGTATTTACCATTAGCAGAGTTTGCTTATAATAATAGTTACCATTCCAGTATTCAGATGGCCCCTTATGAGGCTTTGTATGGGAGAAAGTGCAGATCCCCTCTATGCTGGATTGAGCTAGGTGAGAGGAGTATGATAGGACCTGAGATTGTGGACCAGACCACCCAACAGATAGAATTGATTAGAAAGAGACTCCTCACGGCCCAAAGTAGGCAGAAAAGCTATGTCGATAAGAGAAGAAGGTCGTTAGAGTTTGAGATTGGAGACCATATGTTCATTCGAGTGTCTCCAGTGACGGGAGTAGGTCGGTCGATGAGGGTAAGGATGCTCAGTCTTAGGTATATTGGTCTATTTGAAATCTTTGAGAAAATTAAACCTGTGGCTTATCGAATAGCCTTGCCTTCTAACTTAGCCCAAATCCACGGTATTTTTCATGTCTCCCAGTTGAAAAAGTACTTACCCGACCCCTCACATATCATAGAATATGAGCATGTGCAATTGTAGGAAGATCTTTCCTATGTAGTGAAACTGGAAAGAATTGTGGATGCTAAGTTGAAACAGCTGAGAAGCAAGAAGATTCCTCTGGTGAAAGTGGTTTGGAGAAGCCTAACATCTGAGGAAGCAACCTGGGAATTAGAGGACGAGATAAGGCAAAGATATTCAGAGTTGTTCCCTTGAGGTATATCTTTAAATTTCGAGGGCGAAATTTCTTTTAAGAGGGCTAGAAATGTAACAATCGAAAAAAGAAAAGAAAAAAAAAGGAAGCTGAAAATTTTCGAAGTCCTGAAATTTTCTAAGTTTGCTAGCTATAGCGAGAAATGGGCTAGCTATAGCGAATGTACCTGTTCGCTATAGCGAGAAAGGGTCTAGCTATAGCGAGAGTGCCTTTTACTATAGCAAAAATGCTTTTAGCTATAGCGAGTGCGGGCATCCCATACAAAAACTAAGGAGTTGCTCACCGTAGCGCAAGCCGTAGCGAAAGTAGGGATCTGGGACTGATATGTGCTCGCCGTAGCGAGGGTTATTCTTCGCTATAGCGAGGGTTAGTTCGGAAAAGCATGAAAAAAGAGAATTTGAATTCTTAAAGCGTCTGAACTCATCCTTTCTCCTTTAACCTACCTAAGCTTCATCCAAGCACTAAAAAGAAGGCTTGAGAGAGAGAGGGAAACTAGGAGAAACTAAGAGAGAAGGAAGGGAAGCTAAGGAAGAAAGGTAAGAACCTTTAAAGCTCTTCATGCTTCTTCTTTTTAATTTTATTCTTCTCCTTTTAAGCTTCCTTTCCATGGGTTGTTGAGTAAGAAAGCTCTGTTCTAGTCAAGAATGAGCAAGAAACTCATGTATCTTCACTTCTTCTTCTTTGCTTCCTTTCTTGAGAGCTTGAGAGAGGAAGGAGAGTTAGTGGAACTCTAGAGAGAGAGAAACCCCTAGTTTCTTATACTTTGTAGGGTTTGCTTTGAAGAAACCCCTAGCTTTGTTAATAATTATTGAGAAGAGAGTAATTCCATGCTCTTTGATGTGCCTAGGCTCAAAAGAAGCAATTCCATCTAGTTGTGATTGTGAAATTAAGAAGGGAGAAGAGAAATTGAAAGGGAAGGCTTGTGTTAGCTGATAAGGTAGCTCTCCACTCTTTCTTGTTGCATTATTGGATGTATATAGTCATTGTATGCTTTTGTAAGTGCTTGTTGTGTGAGACATGCCATATGTTATTGCCTTGATGCATTGGTACCAATATGCTTGTATTTTGAGATGTGAAAATTGTTCGGGTGAGGTAGTGCCAAAAGTCCTTTAAGATGAGTGAGGTAGAGCCAAAAGTCCCTAAACCAAGGGTAAGGCCAATCTGAAAGTCCTAAAACTTGGGTGAGGTAGACCAAAAGTCCCTAGAGCTTATTCTTGGCATTGATATGAAATCATGGCATGAAAAACATGTGTTGTGTAATTGTGAATGGTTTGCATGCTTTGACTTGTTTATATGTCTTGATTGCTTCCTTGAATGAGTGCATGAGCTATTGAGATTCCCTAAATCTCACCCCCTTCCCTCTCCCATCTTAACATGTTAGGTAAAGTTCAAGGAGAACCAAGTGCACACCAAGGAGCCAATTAAGCATGTTCAAGGAGTTGTGCAACTATTTTAGTTCTCTTGATGTAAAGAGGTGCCAAAATGAATATGTACCTACTATTTTTGAGATATAAATATTTGAGCAAGTGTAGAAATATGTATAAATGATGTATGAACTATGTAGAGAGCCAAAGCAATGGAAATGTGAAATTTGGCCCTTTTGTGGCTTATACGTAATAGTGTATTTTGGCCTGTAGCATAGTGAATTTGAAATGTATAATGATTTGAATCACTTGAACATTTCTTATATGCTATGTTTATACTTTTAACACTTGCCCAAGAGGTGTTAGAACATGTGGGAGGCCATTTGGACCTACTTTGAACCATTTTGGGTATCAAAACTGCCAAATTTGTAAGCTCCATCAAAGTATGACCAAATGAGCTCTTCTTGATATGAAATTTGGCCTGCCTCTAGAGTCTATTGAGAGCTTCCAGAGAAGCTAAAGTAGGTAATATTTGAAGGTCTAGAGAATATTTGGTGAATTGTTGAATTTGGAGAATTTTCTAGTTTTGGTTATTGTATTGTGTAACTAGGTTCGAAAATGAATCTGTGTCATTCATGGACCAAACGGTGTTCGATTGTCATGAAATTTTATAGGTATAAACTAGATATCCACAATGCCCTATAACAACTAGAAGTACCTCAATCGGAGGTCTGTAGAGGGAGAATGAACTTTCTGAATTTCTATGTAAGTATCAGGGAAGCCATCTGACCTTTGTTACTGTTCTATCAATTTTCGGGGTCCAAGGGCTACTGAAATGATCTAAACTTATTTTTACCCTCTAGTTAATATCTGTATCTTTCCAAATTGGTATATTTTTCCTAGATTAAATTTTTGCAAAATTAGTTATGGATTTTCAAATTTCATGACAGCAAGTTACATCAGTACCAGGGATAGTCGGACCTCTGTCTCTTTTTTGATGTCAAATATGGTCCAAACTCTGAGATTGTGGTTGGGTGTTATTTTTAGTGTAAATTTAACACTTAGATATTTCCAAAGAGCTATGGTTTGCTTGATTTTCATTTTTCTAGAATTAGTTATGATTTTCCAAAATTAGAGCAAAAAATCTAACTTTTGGGCTCATTTGAGAAATTTCATTTTCTCAGCTTTTGGCTTCATATCCGTGGTTTATGAGTTGTTTGATGCTATGTATGAGTTGTATAAATGGAGTTTGAGTATAGAATGTGAATGATGGATTCACGGGACTCATGAGGCAAAATATAACTGGTTAAACCCTGACTTAAAGTAGTAAAATACCACGGTTTTGGTCATTTTCATTGGAAATCATATGGAATCAAGTGTAAAGGGAGATTAGTTAGAGTTAAATCATTTTGGTGTTACAATTTCTATCCTTAGAATTAAAGAAAACTCTTCTTAGGTACTTGAATCATGCCTTGGCCAAGACATAGTATTCAAGGAGCAACCATGGAGTTTGCTTGATTTTTCTTAGGAAATTGGCACTTGTGAAGCTTCCTAGATGTCTAATGACTTCTTACATACTCTTACATAAGCTAGATTATCCTTAAAAAATTTCAAGAATGGCTAAGTGCAACAAAATCCCTAAGTATCACAACTTGAAATTTAAAACTTTTCATTTAGTTTCACTTGCATATTCTTAATCCTCATACTCTAAAACCCTTGTTCCTACCTTGCTATGATCAAAATTCACTCTCCCCTTTATAGGCCTAAGTCTGGCCGAGACCCTTATAGAAGAAGAAGACAAGATGAAGTAACAAAAGCAAAGGTTTCTTACCTTATTTGCAAGCCTTTCCAAAGAGCTTTCTCTTGCTCCCAAGCTCTCTTGCAAACTTTCCATTTTCTTGCTGAACTAACCATAGAATAGCCCTACTTTAATAACCAAAATCATATGAGAAGAGAGGAGAAAGAGGAGAATAAGTTTCCTGAAGCAAGAAGCATGGAAAAAACCTTAAATCCTTACCTTTTTGCTTAGTTTTCTTCTTCCCTTGCTCACCCTCTTATGCATCTCCTTGAGTTGGTCTCTCTTCTGGTTTAGGGCAGAAATAAGATCAGTGAAATGAAGAGAGGAGGTGGGACATGATATATAAGAAGCAAGGCTACTTAAAACACCTTTAAAAAATTCCCATTTTGTCCCATTTTCTTAGTTTTTTCTATTTAGATTCATTTCAACTCCTTTTTAAGAACTGTCTTTTCCATTATAAGATTTAGGTCCTTTTAATTCAAAAATGCTTTTGGTTTCACCTAAATAGGATTTAAAACTTTCATGATCAAAGTTTTGGTTAACCAACACTTTAAAATGTAAACTGGAGGGTTTTTAACCATTTTAGGAGTTCCTATAGTTTTTAGGGTCTTTGAGAATCCCAAGAACCTCAATTTTCCCATTTAAAAATCCTTCTTTTAAATTTTCTAAAAGTTGCCTAAATTTATGAAAATGTCACTGCCTTTTTGTCAAATTTTATTTAGCTATTCTAGTTCTGATTTTTGGGCATCTTTGGCCTTGTATTCTCATTTTTTGATGTCTAGATCATTACTTTAATTTTGTTAGCTTCAATTCTTTCCATTTAGGGGACTTTCTTTTGTAATCGATTAGTTTAAACCTTTTTTGAGTAACCAGATATTACATACATAAATGAGAGCTAAATTATGAGACAAAGTTTTGCTTAATTGTAGAGTCAATTTCTTTAAAACTAATGTCTAAATTTAAGTTCGTCAACTCTTACTTAAACCTCTTATAAAGCAGTTTAACATTTGAATGTTAAAATTAAAAAAAAAAACTTAACTTATGGAAAGGAAGTGTTTTTTTCTTCTTAGTCAATATAGGGCTTGACTCATTGCAACCCAATAGGACATGAAGATGAGTGACATGTATTTGTTTATCATTCAAATAATGAGTGAAGCACTTTCCAAATGAATGTCCAACTTTAGTAAAAATTGATAAGGTTGGCTCACTTTCCTTTGCTTTCTCCATACAATAATTTCAATAGACTTTTATTTGTATAGAAGGTATATGTGACTTAAAGTAGTATGAATAAAAGTGCGATATAACTGGTTACAAATATGCTTTGTAGATAAAACCTTCCATATGAGTTATTCTTAACTAGTTGCTTTAATCTATTTAAAAACTTGCACAACTAGATAACAAGTAGTTAGAGACAACAACGAATTGATGATAGCCAAGCTAATTAGATACAGGTAGAATATCACTCAGTATCAATTACCTTTCAAATGGATACATTTGTCAGTATTGAACTGGGCCACCAACCTTAACCTCAAATAGCGAATGGATTGGCAAATGTTCCATAAAATGATAGGTAGAGATATTCTTTCTAACTTGCATAGAATGATAGGAATATTGCATTCCATTTGTATTAAATCAACCACCTTCAATATCAATAAACATAGTTCTTTGAAAAGTTAGCCTAGCATAGTTATAAGTTTCCAAACCTGCTCAGGAATTGCGCTAAACACAATCGGTAGCAAACATTTCATAAAGATGTGATAGTGAAATAGAAAATCAATAACTCCTATAAGCCCCACCATCAATAACCACCAATAATAAGCAATTTCATAGGCTATGGAACAGTAAAAGCCAATAATTAGGAGTTGTAACTCCTGTAAACCTTCCCTGAATTTAATGTTTTGCTTAAGATTTGGACAAATTGCCCTTGTTATAGTTAGTATAAATAGGCCTCATATTATTGTAGTTGGGATCAAGCAATAAGACATTCACTTTTCTTAAGTTTGAGTTTTCTCTTTTTCTTTTTTTCTCTCTGGCTTTTGAGCCATTTTGGTAATAGAGCAGGTTTGAAAGTCCAAGAGACAAGAGGTATGGGATAAGTGTTAGAAATTTGCTTAAAAGTGAGAATTTTTTAGAGGTATTGCCACTGCCACCTTCGAAACCTCTATTTTTGATCATTTTTCAACCAAACCAATGCCACCATCGAGCTCAGGAAGTCCAAAAACCTTGGATTGTAGTTTTTCATCATCGAAAACCATTGCACGCACCTCCACTAGAGGTCCACACACCACCGCCAGAGGCTAATATGATGTCGGCAGTAGCCCATGTGTCGCCATTCGCCATTTAGAGGTTGAAGACAACCACGTCAGTTGACATGTCATGCTATTATGTCCAGTCATCGACATGTCATCCATTCATCTGCCACGTGTCTAAGTAGACCACGTTAACATTGGCAAGCAAGCTATTTACGTCAGTTGACACGCAGGCCTATGGTGTCCAGTCAGCAACACATCATTCTATCCATCTTCTGCCACGTGTCAACATTGGCAAGCAAGCTATTTGTGTTAGCTGACACACAGGCCTGTGGTGTTCAGTTAACAACACATCATTCTATCCATCTTCTGCCACATGTCAACCTTGCCACGTAAGCATCCTTGTTAGCCAATTTCTTTAAAATTACATTTCAACCCCTTAACTTTCTAAAATTATAAATTAGCCCTTAAACTTTATGAAATTGCAAATTGGCCCTTAATTTTTTAAAATTACAAATTGACCCTTATATTTCTTGAAATTGCACTTAGGCCCTAAAATTTTAAAAATTACAATTTGACCTCTACTTTCAAACTTAATTTCCAATTTCACCATAAACCTTCAAAACCCTAAAAATCAAGCCTAGATAACCTCCCTTATCCTACAAAATGCCTTTAATAGTAGTGACACTCTATTAAGCTCAAAATTTGCATCTAATTCTGGATATTGTATACAAAGATTTTGATAATGCACGTTAGGAGCTGTCAATTCTCTAATGGTTCTGGCATGTATGTTATCATTTACATTGGCATTCGCATTCAAGTTAGCCTAAACATGCATATTCATGTTAGCATTCATATGATCTTGTTCAACCATATTATCACCAACAAATTGAAGTACACAATCAACTCCTTGCACACAATCAAAAGCAGAAGAAACAGAACTACTAATTCCTACTCTTTCTTTGCTCTTCTTATTCCTTACTTGTCTTCTAAAGGTCTTTTCGATTTCTGGATTCAAATCAATTAATTTTTCACCAGAGCTCCTTGTCATAAACCAATTAGACAAGCAAAAACTAAGAAGGAACACAAGAAATCAACAAATAAAAATTAAAACAATAAATCTAGAAAAATTAGAAAAATCTTAGAAAAATCGAGAAAATACTAAAAAAATTAGAAAAGTGCTTAAAACGTTGGAATTTGGCCAAAAAATGGTATGCCTAATAGCTATACTATTACTTTTGCTTAAAATACCCAAAAACCTTGGAAACAAAGTTTGAGAATTTTCTGGATATTTCAAGCAAAAATTCCAGCAAGCAGCAAAATTAGATTAAGCAACCGAATGATCCAATTCCAAATTCAAAACAAGGGAAAATAGGACAAAAACAAAGCAAAAATAGGGCAATTAAATACTAAGAAAGCCTTCCAAACAAATAAGAAACTAAACTCCCTGGCAACGACGCCAAATTTGACGATTGTGTTGCGCAATCTCAAATAAAACTAGGAAGCAAAATAAATTTTATAGTTAATGGTGCAATCCTAGGTCATCTCCCTTGGAGTTTATGCCTCAATTTGTTTATGGAAGGGGTATTCTAAGTATTGCTAATTGAAACTTGTTTTGGGGGTTGAAGTACTAGAATTTAATTGAACTAAATTTAATTGACAAAAATCAAAAGAACTTAAAACTAAATAAGATGAACAATTAAGAGAATATGGTAGCTAACTTTGCATTGGACTCCATAGAATTCAATTATCCTTGCCCTTGGTTTAGTTTACCAAATTTGGAATTAATTCCTTGCTCTTTAGTGTATTCCCTATAAAGATTCTTGAATAACCATCCAAGGTTCAATTTATTAATTATACAAGGAATTTGCAACCACAAAAAACCTTGAATAACTAATTAATTGAATTAAGAACAAGAACACACTTTAACCAAATTTAATTGATTAATAGAATTTACTGCACAATTCACTTAAGATACTAATTAACCAATTAGATTAATTAATTCCTCAAACAATTAATTCCACAAAAATTCTAGTTAATTAATCCAACAACCATTGCATCAATTAATCCAAGATCAAGAGGAATTTGAAAGTGATTTGCACAACACTAATTCTGGAATTTTTATAAACATGTGATGATCATAATTAAAATTCCAAAATCAAATTCAATTCATAAACAAACTAATCCAATAATTTTCAGCAACTAAATTCCTAAATCAATCAACTAAACCTAGTCAAATTAATAAAAGATTTAATGCTGAAATTTAAAAGATATAGCAAGGAGTATTTATCCAAATTGATGAGAAAATATGGGGCTCAAATCTTCATCTGGGAGTTTACAAACTTCAACCAGCCACCATGGTTAATTCAAGCTGCCATGGAGATTTTAATTGGAGGAGAGTTGATGAAATTAGCAGCAGTCATGGATGGATTGATGAAAGAATGCTCCCTGGATTGTTCTCGTGTTCTGCACATCCCATGCGCTTCTTCCTTCTACTCTCTTCTGTTCTACGTCTCCTCTCCTCGTTTGGAAACCACACCTCCCTCTTGAATGAGTGAATGAATCTATATATAGGCGAGGATTTCCTAAATTATAGAGGCGTGAATGTGCTGGACTGTGCGAATGGATCAGAGGCGTGAATTCTTTTAATGATTTCTCGTGCTCACATGCAGCCTCCTTCGTGCAACTCAACCTCTTTGTGCTGAAGTCACGTTTCTTTCCTCAGCTCCAGCGCCTTTTTTTCTCAATGAATCACGTGCAGCCTGTGGCTTCTTCATGTATATATATAAAGTGGGCTCCATTGAATATAGTAATCTTCTCCCACGTGATCTGCTCAAGGCACCAGAACGTGGCTTTATTTCTGTTGCTGCCTCATTAGTTTTTCACATCCCATGCAAGCTCGAAGCTTATTGTTTTTTTTTTCTGCTCACTAACTCGTTGCTTCCTTCTTCTTTTCTTTGTTCCTTTTGCATCAGCCCTACATCTTCATTTATTTTCTCCATGCTTCTGTTCCCAGGCACAACGTTGGCTGCTTCTCTTACTCATTCCACGTCTTGCTCAGCTCGTTGCTTGCTTGCTCTGTTCTGTGCTTCTTCTCTTTGATTCATTGCTTCTATTCTTCTCCTCGTTCAGCTCGTGGCTTGCTTGCTTTTCTCTTCTTAATCATGTATGAACGTGTAAGCCATGTGTGAGATGGAGCTGTGAGCCTTGTTTTGTTGCTACAATGCGTTACTTCTCTTCATGCTATGTTTTCTACGTAAAAACTGTAGCAAACACATTCTGCACCACGTTGAAACTGCAGCTCCTTCCATTTGCTCGAGTTTGTTCTGTACTTGCAGCTCCTCTAGCTCCCTTGGCTACTGCAGTCCCTCTCTGCCTAGGTTTTCCTTTTCTCGAACAGTCTAGCGAAGGAGAAGGTGAAGGATGAATGGAACAGCAACCAGAAAGAAGCATCCTTCTCCTCTGCATGATATCCAGCCACCCACGAAATGAAAGAAGTCTCCCTCTGCAGCTCTTCACTCAGCTCGTGTAGCTTCATTCAGCCCATGCTCCTTTGAAATTTGATCATGCAACTCGTTCTTTTCTCCTCCTACAGCCAGAGCTCCCTCGCGCTTCTTCACGTTGCTATGTTCTTCATGCATGGTTCTTCTTTTTAAGCTCAAGTGTGCAGCTTCATCTCATGCATATATATATATATATATATATATATTCTTTTCAATATTCAGATTTTATTTGCCCATAATCTACATAAAAACAAAGGAGAAAAATTCACTAAAATACTTTATGCGTTTAAAATCATCATTTTTCAATTTAATTCATAAAGTGCAGAGAATGGCTACTAAAACAAAATTCCATCTAAGTAAATCCATTAAGCCTCATTTAACATTTAAAATGCTTAAGTTAAGGGAAATAAAATACATAAAAAATCATACTTATCACCATGGTGTCAGACAACACATTCTAGATAAGGAACTCATGATAACTAATATGTCTTCCTTTTCATATCACCTTTAATGATCTTTTGCTTTAAATCCTTATTTAATGTAGTTTGTGAACTTATTAGTGTAGAGAAATCTCTTAAAATCTATAAGGTAGTACAATGTAAATGATTTGCTAGAAAAACTGTGGCCTGACAAAGTGAGTTATAATATCATAGATTGCACCTTGGTAACGTATTTGTAGGGTATTAGTTGTATTATGTTGGATTGTACCTTGGACAATATTGCTTATTTGAAAATGTTTGTAGGTATTTGCTCCTGTGTTATTTCTAAATCACTGGTTCTATTTTACGTTGGACCCTCATATATGCATTTTATACATCATTGGCCCATTGACTCAAAGAACCAATGCAAGCCAAAAGAAAATAGCCCACATTACAGTAAAATTTTGTTATATTGTAATGGCATTTAGTTGTTAAAGTTAATTGTAATTGTGTGTGATACTGTGTATATGTGATAAAAGAAAAAGATTGATTGACCATGTCGTTAAAGCTGCTAAAACCTGAGAGATTTGTGGTGGTGAACCCAATTATTAGCGTCAAATACGTTGAGTTGCCTAACTAAATATGTAAGTGAACTACTTTAAACTTTCATTATTTGTAGTATTGCATGTATAAAACCTAACTTGATGACATCACATTTGTTGCTCAGTGATGATTATGAAATTTATTTAATAAAATACTTCTAATCGTGGATTGAAAAACTAAAGCTTGAATGGGGAAGGCTCACCATGCTAACATATATTCTATTTTGAGCTTCTCTTTCATTGTTTGTTATAGTTTAATACTTGGTGGCTCATGGTAAATGGTCGTGGTTTCAAGAAGAGTTGTTTCGTGTCCAACTTATGTGGGACCTGTTGAACCATCTACTGAACAAGTGCTATGGTGATGTAATGGTAGTTGCAATGGTAACAACCAAAGGGAAGCAAATCCGAAAGACGTGATGCATTGATTGTTTCTTCCCCTATTATTTCCTCCCCTAAATCTTGTATTATTATAGTTATAGATAAGAACATCTTACTATAAGGCTTGTAAAAGAATGGTTGTAAATATTTGATTGTTATGATTATAATAAGATTATGAAAGTCCCTAAATTTCTTTTGTCTACTGCCATAATCATCTATTTTCTTAAGGTTCAGTAAATCATGTCACTAAACTTGGCATTAACGGTCAGATAGCCAGAACACGGTAGTAAATTCCCTGAAATCCACTAGTAACATCTTTAAAATTTGTAGTAATGGACCCAAATCACACTAGTAACTATATTCTGGACGATCCCTAAAATTAGACGTAAATTTCCTTAAATATAACAGTAACACCTTTAAACTTTATAGTAATAGTTTTAAAACTCTATACCATTGGATTATGAACCTGAATAAGAAAAAGGATTTACAAAAATGAAAATTAGAGAAGAATACTTTCTCATCCAATAATTCCCTTTGAATCTGAAATGAAAACATCCTTCAACATGAAAATTAAGAGGAGGGCAAAAGGAAAGATATATTTAAGAGTTGCGTTTTTTTAGTCTTATAAGATAAACCAGCCAAATGACCTCTATTATTCTGTAATGGTAACTATTGGAAATCTCGTGTATTCTTCTTTGCCTCTTAATTTTAAAAAAACATCATTTTATCTATTCTATTATCTTAAATGACATTAAAATATTTTAAACATTAATTTATTAGATATATAAATATCTTAAATATTAATATGTAACATATCAAATATAAGATATTTAATTTTTAAATATATTCAAATATCCAAAATACTAGCATAAAGACAAACATTGCATGGCCATTATTATTGAGCATCGTATACTTCAAATATAATCAAATGACACTATTTTTCAGGATGTAATAAGAAGACACTAAGACTGTCAATAACAAATAAGCATCATCATTATATCATAAGTAAAATTGAGCCAACCACCTCAACCATGAGGACATCCTCAACTGTAAGGGTTGCTTCTACTAAAGCCTTCTCTAAAGGTATCTTCACAAGATCCAAAATTGTATCACTTAATTGCTCAGAGTCCTCGTGCTTGATGAATCCCCTGACATCCTTCTCATCCATTAAACATTTAATGTTCAAAGGCGTCTTTGGATTTGTATTGAAAACCTTCTTCAGCTTCTCACATGCAGCCTATAACACTATCATTTCTAGCTCATACCCATCATGCCTTACATGCTCATATGAGATATAGGAAGAATAAAGTGAGATCTTCCTCATTGGATTCATACACTTTCCTACTGTGCGTCATGGTTAAAAATTTATTTCAGTGTCACATGGACCGTGTGAGCTCATTCTATACACCCTCATATTTAATTGCACCATTACAACTCATTTCAATCCCAAAAACATGCTTTCAGCCTATGGAAACCAAAAAGAGGTATGGAACATGCATGTTCATTTTCGGCTAGGCTTGGCCTCATTTCTGGGCAAAGTTTGGAAAATCACAACTAAATATAGAAAAATAGAAAACATGTAATCTCAGTCATTCTGGAAAGCTTGGTATATCTACTTCATGGTAAGAATATGTACAAGTCATAACATCCCACAAACAGGAAGTTTGACACGCAAATTGGTCTGGAGGTCGGACTGGTCCTGATGCTGTCACAGTTTACTGATATGAACTTCAAAATGTCCAACTAATTCCAAAAAAATCCAATGTGTGCAAATGATACAATATGGAAATATGTAGATGTCAACTAGAGAGGAAAAATATCTCCAGATTAGTTCATCAAGCCAAACTCTCAAAAATCAAAGGAAAAGTACCTCTGGTCAGGCAAGATGACTGATACTGGGCAGAAACTTAAAAAATGCATATCTTCCTCTATAGACCTCCAAATGAGGTACTTCTAGTTGCTACAAGTTACTATGACTGTCTAGTTTCTGCCTATAAAATTTTGTAGCCATTGGACCACTTTTAGCACTCGGATGACACAATTTCACAAGTGACCAATTGAACAGTGCCGATGCAAATCTGAAATTTTGATACCAATTTTGAAAAATCATAGAAAATTTCATAGACCTCCAAATGACTTGATCTTTAGCTTCTCGAAAAGCTCTAGACAAAATCTAGTCACATGCCAAATTTCAAGGCAAGCAGAGGTCACTTGGTCAAACTTGGACATCATGGGGCAAAGTGACCAGTTTTTATGTTACAAGAGGGCTATTAGGGTTCAACTTTGCTTCTCCTACCTCTAAGGCTCTATGAGCACATGGGTAAGCATCAACATAGGCTATCAAACATGGCTCAAATGTCTAATAACCTAGACTTACAAAACTCACTCTCCCACACTAGAACATACACCATGTACATAATGCCAAGATCTTTCTATTCATAACAAAACTTGCTACATCATTCAAGATGGTTCTAATTCTCATACATCTATGATAAATACATTCATTTACAAATATTCATATGTGCTACATCATGTACATCATTAGAGTACATCTCTTAATTTTACTACAAAATAGTGACAACATAACTATTTCACAACTCCTTTGCCAATTTTCTAGCTTCAAGCTTGGTGGCTCCCATCTCTTGTCTCACTTGGTCCACCTAGCATGTTAGGATGGTGGAGAGGGGGATTGAGATTCAAAGAATCTCAATAGCTCATCTCTCATTCAATCATACATAAAGCATGCATTACTAGTCTTACACATGTATGCATAGGCATATTAGCATTTGAAATCATAAGAAAAATATTTTTAACATTTGAGTAGGCCATACATAACATACAAAGGCTTGCCAAGCAAGTGAATTAGCCTCACCCATTCACTCATGGATTTTGGACTTGCCTCACCCATTCTTTAAGAGGTTCTTAGACTCAACCTTACTCTTGGGAGTCAACCTCACTTTTGGGAGACACTTTACTTTGTCTCAATCAACTTTAGGGTTCTTAGCTCATCCTCACCATGGCTAGAGGGTTGTTGGCTTTTTCATACTCAAGCAAACCAAAGTAATCACATAATACATCATTAAAATACATAAGGTATCATCATGCTAGCATACTTTTCATGGTTTAAAAACATACTTACATACATACATGCAAGACAATATAAGCACACATCTACGCATGAGAGAAGGTGGAGAGAGCTACCTTATAGGCTAACACAAGCCTTCCCTTTCAATTTGTCTTCTCCCTTCTTGATTTCACAATCACCACTAGATGAGAGTGCTTCTCTTAAGCCTAGGCACATAAAGAGCATGAAATTACTCTCGTAACACTTTATTCATGAAGAGAAACTAGGGTTTCTCTATCTAGAATTCCACTAACTCTCCTTCCTCTCTCAAGCTCTCAAGAAAGGAAAGCAACGAAGAAGAAGTAAAGATATATGAGTTTTGGTCTTCTTCAAGAGGGGTTTTCCACTCTCCCTCTTCAGAACCAAGCTCAAAGCCCAACTACTTCAATAACCAAAACCATAGGAAGAGAGGGCAAAGAGAGAAGAACAACATGCTAAGAAAAAAAACCATGCAAATCTTACCTTTTTCTTATTCTTTCTTCCTCCTCTAGGTTTCTCTCTCTATCCACAGCTCTTTTCTCTCCTTTGGTAGAAGCTTAGGTCAGTTAAAAGAAGAGGAATGAATCTAGACTCTTTAAGAAGTCAAAGTCTCTTTTTTCACACTTTTTCAGACTAGCCCTCGCTATAGCGAAGCATAACCCTCGCTACGGCGAGCACGTATCAGTCCTAGACCCCTGCCTTTGCTACGACATACGCTACGGCGAGCAGTTCCTAGTTTTTGTATGGGATGCCCACACTTACTATAGCTAGAAGCATTCTCACTATAGCTAGAAGGCACTCTCGCTATAACTAGACCATTTCTCGCTATAGTGAACAGGTATATTCGCTATAGCTAGGCCATTTCTCGCTATCGCTAGCAGACTTAGAAAATTTTCAGTCCTTCGAAAATTTTCAGCTTTTTTTTTTTCTGGTTGTTACATTCCACCCTCCTTAAAAGAAATTTCATCTTTAAAATTTAAATAACATATCTTATGGGAAGAGTTCTAGATATTTCTTCCTTATATCATCTTCTAATTTCCAAGTGGCTTCCTCAGGAGACAATCCCTTCTAAACCACTTTCACCAGCGGTATCGTCTTATTTCGTAACTGTTTGAGTCTAACATCCACGATCCGATCTGGTGATGCTATATATGATAAATCATCCTGTAACTACACATTCTCATATTCTATGACATGTGAGGGGTCAGGTTGGTACTTTTTCAATTGGGAAATATGGAAGACGTTATGGACTTGGCTTATGTTCGGAGAAAGAGCTATTCTATATGCCACAGGTCCTACTTTATCAAGAATCTGGAAAGGACTTATGTACTTTGGACTGAGCTTTTTACTTTTAATGGACCGACCTATCCCTGTGAATAGAGATACCCTAATGAAGATATGGTTTCCAATTTCAAACTCTAACGCCCACCTAAGTTTATTTGCATAACTTTTCTGTCAACTCTGGGCTGTCAGAAGTTTCTTTCTAATGGTTTTTATCTGTCTAGAGGTCTGGTCCACTAATTTTGGGCCTATGAAGCTCTTCCCTCTTAGCTCAACCCAACACATTGGGGACCTACACTTCTTTCCATACAATGCCTCATACGGTGCCATCTGTATATTGGCATGATAACTGTTATTGTAGGCAAACTCCGCTAGAGGCAAGTATGTATCCCAATTCCCTTTCATTTCTAGCACACATGCCCTCAACATGTCCTCTAGGGTTTGGGTGGTTCTCTCTATCTGTCCATCCGTCTGAGAGTGGTAGGCCGTGCTAAATCTAAGTCAATACCTCGAGCATCCTGTAATGATCTCCAGAAATTTGATGTGAATCTGGGATCTCTATCTGATGCTATGCTCCTAGGCACACCATGCAGTCTAACTATCTCCCTGATGTACAGCTGGGCTAACTTATCTAGGGTATAAGTGGCTTTCATAGGTAGAAAATATGCTGACTTTGTTAACCTATCCACTATTACCCATATTACATCATAGCCCGATGATGTCCTAGGTAAACCCATGACAAAATCCATAGTTATGCTATCCCATTTTCACTCAGGGATATCTAGGGGCTGAAGTAACCCAGCTGGTTTCTGATATTCTATTTTTACTCTCTGGCATACTAAACATCGGGAGACATACTCTGCTATGTCTGTTTTCATCCCAGACCACCAGAACATTCTCTTTAAATCCTGGTACATTTTATTACTACCCGGATAGATGGTTTATCTACTCTTATGTGCCTCATCTAATATCTTCTCTTTGATCTTAGTGTTCTTGGGCACATACAGCCTATCCCTGTACCTCACTATGTCATCCTCAAACATATTGAACTCCTGGACATTACCCTGGGTTATCTGGACTTTAATCTTCTTTACATGATTGTCTACTTACTGGACTTCTCTTATCTGATCCTTTAAGTCATTTTCTATTCGTGTTTCACTCATTAATAATTTTCCTAAATACACCTCATAGGAGAGACTCATGTCTCTGAATCTCTCAATCAATTCCTGCTCTCAGATCATCATACAGGCTATGTGTATGGATTTTCTACTTAAGGCATCAGCTACCACATTAGCCTTACCGAGATGATATTTTAATGTGAACTCATAATCTTTCAGAAATTCTAACCATCTTCATTGCCTCATATTTAACTCTTTCTGTTTAAATAAATATTTAAGACTCTTGTGGTCGTTGTAAATTTCTATTGCCGCCGCATATAAGTAGTGTCTCCATATTTTCAGAGTAAATACTACTGTAGCTAACTCTAAGTCATGTGTGGGGTAGTTTTCCTCATGAGATTTCAACTGCCTAGAAGCATAAGCTACCACTCGGCCTTTCTGGATAAGCACACATCCTAACTCTTTCTTAGAGGCATCACTGTATACTACAAAAGTTTCTTTTGGGTCAGGGAGTACTAAAACTGGGGCGTGGTCAACTTGAGCTTCAATTCTTGAAAACTACTCTCACATTTATCATTCCACACAAACGGCACATTCTTTCTAGTAAGCGGGGTTAGTGGCATCGCTATTTAAGAAAAGCCTTGAATGAACCTCCTATAATACCTTACCAAACCTAGAAAGCTCTTGATCTCTGTCACTGTTCTAGGTCTCTCCCACTGTAATACTGCCTCTACCTTATGGGGATCTACTGCGACCCTTGCTTGGGAGATCATATGACCAAGAAACTGAACCTCAGTGAGCTAGAAATCACATTTACTAAGTTTAGCATAAACTGTTTCTCTCTCAAGATCTCTAGGGCTAATCTCAGGTGTTGCTCATATTCCTCTCTTTTTTTTGAGTAGATGAGGATGTCATTTATGAAAATTACTACAAACCTGTCTAAATATGGCCTGAAAACTCTATTCATGTAATCCATAAAAACTGCGGGTGCATTCGTTAACCCGAAAGGCATAACTAAGAATTCATAGTGCCCGTATCTGGTTCTAAAGGCTGTCTTGGAAATATCATCCACCTTTATCCTCAGCTGATGATATCCTAACCTGAGGTCTATCTTGGAAAACACTGACGCTCCTAGTAACTGATCTAGGAGGTCATCTATGCGAGGGAGAGGGTACTTATTATTAATGGTGATTTTATTAAGTTCCCGGTAGTCTATACATAGCCTAAGGCTTATGTCCTTCTTCTTTACAAATAGGACTGGAGCTCCCCACAGTGAGACACTAGGTCTGATGAAACCCTTCTCTAATAGCTCTTCTATCTGTTTCTTAAGCTCTGCTAGCTCGGTGGAAGCCATTCTATATGGGGCCTTAGACACTAGACCTGCCCCAGGTACAATGGCTATAGGAAACTTAACCTCTCTCTCTGGGGGCAGTCCACTAATTTCCTTAAGAAACACCTTTGGAAACTCTCTCACTACAGGAATCTTATCTATACCCTCTTCTACCTCAGCCTGGACTAAAAAGAAAACCAAATACCCTTGACAACCATGCCCTAGAGATCTTTCAGCTTAGGAGGTGGTCATGACAGATAAGTCAGCCCTAGTACTAGGCACAGTCCCACACTTAGGTAAAGTAATACACCTATGGCTACAATCTAGTGTGGTGTTATTTGCAGACATCCAGTTCATACCAATGATCACATCAATATCAACGAGGGGCATACAAATCAAATCAAGGGTGATTAGGCAATGATTAAATTAGATCACACAATTCAAGCAAGCATGGAAAGTAATGGCTCAGTTTCTAGTGGGGGTGGATACATGTAACTCATATGGCAATATATGCATACTCAGACCCAACCTTTTAACACAGTTATATGATATGAAAGAGTGGCTAGCACCGAAATTAAATAATGTAGTTATTGAAAAATCATTTATTTTAATAGTACATTGAATCAAACTCGGGGACTGGCTAGCCTCCTGCTGTGATAGGGCAAAGACTCTACCCTAGGTCTGTGGTCTGGGAGGAGGAGCCATCTTCCTCGGCTGTGTGATCTGTAAAGGGGCCTGTGGAGGAGCCTGGGTACAATCTCTGGCTATATGCCCTGCCCTGCCACATTTAAAACACACATTCTACCCCGTATAGCACGGTCTGGTACCGTGGTTCCTGCCATACTGGGGACACATGATAGGTGGAGCACTGCCTTTACTAGACTGAGTCCTCTTTCTCTTGCTCTTTTGGTTCCACTGACTTTTTCCACCTCTACGGCTCGTCACTGCAGGCTGTGAACCCTCTCTAGATCTCTTGGGCTCAGGGAGGGGAAGAGGTGGTATAGCACTAAGGCTGCATCATCCTGAAATTTGTTTCTGTTACTCTGCATACTTCTACAAGGGTATTAAAGTGCCTAATTCTTTGTGGCACAACCCTATCTCTGATCTCAGGGAACAAGCCTTTCTCTAATCTATTTGCCCTCCATCTCTCATCGTCATGTTTCTGTAGGTATGAGGAATATCTGGAGAGCTCAACAAACTTCGCTACATATTGGTCCACGGACATCCCCGAAATTTGTCTGAACAGGATAAATTAGGACTCCTTCTCATCTCTAATGGAATCAGGGAAATACTTCTCATGAAATGCCTTGAGGAATGCCTCCCAAATGATCGGGGCATTCCTCGCTCTCAGAATAGGCTCAGTGCCCTTCCACCAGTAAATTGCTTCTTTCTGTAACTGGAATGCAGCCATCTTGGCTTTTTGCTCAGATGTGCACTCTATCACCTCAAAGATCTGCTTTAGCTCCATAATCCAGGCCTCAGCTTTATCTACATTCATCTCACCATCAAAGGTGGAAGGCCTGAATTTCCTGAACTGTGTGATCACTTTTCTGATCGAGGTTTGCTGCTGAGCAGGAGGCGTCTGAGCTAGTGGAATCGGAGCAATAGCCTGCCTGTGTGGCTGCGCATCTGTAGGAGTCGCCCTTGAGTGCTTGGGACAATCTAAGTGTGGAGGTGGCAGAGGAGGAGGAGGAGGTGTAGGGCCCTAGCTATCTCTCTCAGCAAGCCGTTTCTGTAACTGCATGATAACAGCCTGCTGTAGATCTAGGCGAGCTACAATAGACTGTAAGGCTCCAGCAACTGGATCACTAGGCCCGGCTTCATCAGCCTGAGCCATTCTAAGAGGCCTACCTCTTCCTCTACCTCTACCTTGGCACATGTTTACCATCTTTCTGAAACATATAAGCATGCTTTAGTACATAATAAGGACACATGCCACTGCCATACACTCAATCATCCATAAACAAGCTCATATACATCTTGGCAACTCACAAACACAAGCCACAACCCACAATGAGAGCCTAAACCTTTGTTCTAATACCAATAAATATAACACCATCATTTCTAGCTCATACCCATCATGCCTTACATGCTCATATGAGATATAGGAAGAATAAAGTGAGATCTTCCTCATTGGATTCATACACTTTCCTACTGTGCATCATGGTTAAAAATTCATTTCAGTGTCACATGGACCGTGTGAGCTCATTCTATGCATCCTCATATTTAATTGCACCATTACAACTCATTTCAATCCCAAAAACATGCTTTTAGCCCATGGAAACCAAAAAGAGGTATGGAACATGCATGTTCATTTTCGGCCAGGCTTGGCCTCATTTCTGGGCAAAGTTTGGAAAATCACAACTAAATATAGAAAAATAGAAAACATGTAATCTTGGTCATTATGGAAATCTTGGGATGTCTACTTCATGGTAAAAATATGTACAAGTCATAACATCCCACACAAAGGAAGTTTGACACACAAATTGGTCTAGAGGTCGGACTAGTCCTGATGCTATCACAGTTTACTGATATGAACTTCAAAAATGTCCAACTAATTCCAAAACAATCCAATGCATGCAAATGATACCAATATGGAAAGATGTAGATGTCAACTAGAGAGAAAAAATATCTTCAAATCAATTCATTAAGCCAAACTCTTAAAAATTGATGGAACAATACCTCTGGTCAGGCAAGATGACTGATATTGGGCAAAAATTTTGAAAATGCATATCTTCCTCTCTAGACTCCAAATGAGGCGCTTCCAGTTGGTACAAGTCACTGTGACTGTCTAGTTTCTGCCTATAAAATTTTGTAGCCATTGAACCATGTTTGCCGCTCGGATGACACAATTTCACAAGTGACCAAATGAACAGTGCTAATGCAAATCCGAAATTCTGATACCAACTTTGAAAAATCATAAAAAATTCCACAAACCTCCAAATGACCTGATCTTTAGCTTCCCAAAAAGCTCTAGACAAAATCTAGTCACATGCCAAATTTAAGGCAAGAAGAGGTAATTTGGTCAGACTTGGACATCATGGGACAAAGTGACCAATTTTTATATTACAAGAGGGCTATTAGGGTTCAACTTTGCTTTTCCTACCTCTAAGGCTCTATAAGCACATGGGAAGGCATCAACATAGGCTATCAAACATGGCTCAAATGTCTAATAACCCAGATTTGCAAAACTCACTCTCCCATACCAGAACATACACCATGTACATAATGCCAAGATCTTGTTATTCATAACAAAACTTGCTACATCATTCAAGATGGTTCTAATTCTCATACATATATGATAAATACATTCATTTACAAGTATTCATACATGCTACATCATGTACATCATTAGAGTACATCTCTTAATTTAACTACAAAATAGTAACAACATAACTATTTCACAACTCCTTTGCCAATTTTCTAGCTTCAAGCTTGATAGCTCCCATCTCTTGTCTCACTTGGTCCACCTAGCATGTTAGAATGGTGGAGAGGGGGAGTGAGATTCAAAGAATCTCAATAGCTCATCTCTCATTCAATCATACATAAAGCATGCATTACTAGTCTCACAGATGTATGCATGGGCATATTAGCATGTGAAATCATAAGAAAAGTATTTTCAACATTTGAGTAGGCCATACATAACATACAAAGGTTTGCCAAGCAAGTGGATTAGCCTCACCCATTCACTTGTGGATTTTGGACTTGCCTCACCCATTCTTTAAGAGGTTCTTAGACTCAACCTTACTCTTTGGAGTCAACCTTACTTTTGGGAGACTCTTTACTTTGTCTCAACCAACTTTAGGGTTCTTGGCTCATCCTCACCATGGCTAGAGGGTTGTTGGCTTTTCCATACTCAAGCAAACCAAAGTAATCAAATAATACATCATTAAAATACATAAGGCATCATCATGCTAGCATACTTTTCATGGTTTAAAAATATACATACATACATACATGAAAGACAATGTAAGCACACATCTATGCATGAGAGAAGATGGAGAGAGCTACCTTATAGGCTAACACAAGCCTTTCCTTTTAATTTGTCTTCTCCCTTCTTGATTTCACAATCACCACTAGATGGGAGTGCTTCTCTTGAGCCTAGACATATAAAGAGCATGAAATTACCCTCTTAACACTTTATTCATGAAGAGAAACTAGGGTTTCTCTATCTAGAATTCCACTAACTCTCCTTCCTCTCTCAAGCTCTCAAGAAAGGAAAGCAAAGAAGAAGAAGTAAAGATATATGAGTTTTGGTCTTCTTCAAGAGGGGTTTTCCACTCTCCCTCTTCTGAACCAAGCTCAAAGCCTAACTACTTCAATAACCAAAACCATAGGAAGATAGGGCAAAGAGAGAAGAACAACATGCTAAGAAAAAAAACCATGCAAATCTTACCTTTTTCTTGTTCTTTCTTCCTCCTCTAGGTTTCTCTTTCTATCCACAGCTCTTTTCTCTCCTTTGGTTGAAGCTTAGGTCAGTTAAAAGAAGAGGAATGAATCTAGACTCTTTAAGAAGTCAAATTCTCTTTTTTCACGCTTTTTCAGACTAACCCTTGCTATAGCGAAGCATAACCCTCGCTACGGTGAGCACTTATCAGTCCCAAACCCCTGCCTTCGCTACGGCGAGCAGCTCCTTAGTTTTTGTATGGGATGCCCGCGCTTGCTATAGCGAGAAGGCACTCTCGCTATAGTTAGACCATTTCTCGCTATAGCGAACAGGTACATTCATTATAGCTAGGCCATTTCTCGCTATAGCTAGTAGACTTAGAAAATTTTCAGCCTTTCGAAAATTTTCAGCTTTTTTTTTTTGTTGTTACACAACCCTGAGCTTAAAACAAGCCTTGGCATTCTGGAAAACCCCAATCTTATACTACTTAAATTTTGCACCAAAGTGATTGACCAAAATCCTATGAAACTCTCTACAACCTACAGACCTATTAAATGAAAGGATCAATACTTTTAGCCACCCTTTTTTCAAGCCATTAATGCACACTTGCATGCAAGCATGTCCAATATCAACGAGGTAACATTCAGTTGATTATTTTCAAGAAGATGTGTAAATTTCATAAGCCAAGGTAGTTGCTGTTGTTTCATGAATCAAACATAAAGGGTATAAACCACCAATCTTAGCTACATCTAAAATTGCCCTTATCTGAAAATCAGTAAAATAAGTTAAAATTTTAATGCAACAATGAATAACAACTGTATTCAGATTCTTTTTAGCTATGCCCTTGACATTAAATAACTTTGAATACAACAAGTGTAGGATTTTCATACATGGACTCATCATTAAGCACAAAATCCATCCCCCTCTGCCTCGCAACAGTAATAATGTAGCTCTTATTCCCAAAATTAAAACCAACAATGTTCATCTTTACAGGGAAAGATAAGCCAATTACTTAGATATTGGTTTTCCAACTAAGAGGATATATTTGAAAAAAATAATGTCAAATTTACATATGATATATGAAATTTTCTGGTTACACAAATTAAATGAGCTTGAGTGAAAAGACCATGAAAACAAGTAAAACTGTTGTTTGAGCAAGTGATACTTCTATTGTGGCTTTTGTTGTGGCCTTGGTGGAGGGAAAGTCCAGAAAAGAGTGCTTAAGGTTTGCTGGTATGTATGGTAGCACTGTGTTAGCTGTAATGTGCTTATCACCAGAAATGTTGTTGGCCAAGCTTCTTTTTTTTCCCTACATAACAGCTGCAACAGCTTCTCTTTATTTAAGTAAAGGGAGCCATTCTTAGCATGCCAAATTTTCCATCCCTTACTCATCACAACTACATCCAAAAAAATAAAAAAAAAATTTCAAGTTTTTTCATTATTTTTAGAACCAAAACAATAATATCAATAAGAATAAAGCTAAAAGTAGGTAATAATATTCCTAAAAAAAACTAATAATATTTTTAATAGTTATTGCGTTCTTTTAGATGGTACAAAACATAAACAATGGTAGTAAAATTATTAAAAGTCTTTGTAACTCTATACAAACTATCCTTAACAAGCACAAGAAGAAGAAGCCATTGCCATTAATTATGAAAATTTGAGAGATATAGCATTACTAAATTCTACAAAAATGCCTTCAATATTAGCATATTAACAAGTATTTTTAAGCCGTTCTGTTCTGCTCACGCCATGATTATGAGTAGCTTCAAATAACAAAACTGGAGAAAAAACTTGCGGGATGACGAGAGGACCAAATGAAGGGTGGAAGAAATAGGGAGAGAAAAGATGAAGAAATGAAGGGAAGAAGGATGATGAGCTAAATGGAAGAAAGCTCAACAAATAAAGGGATGAAGACTATGGAGGAAGTAAGAGCTCATGGGGAACAAAAATGGCAGAAGAAGAAGAACCGATGGTGGGAGTAAATTGTGCAGGCGTCATACGACTTGCTAAAAGAGAAGGGCATTTTTGTCTATCCATTTTTACTTGGTCTTGTAGAATAATATTAACTTTTAAGGTCCTTCCTAGTAAATATTAGGTGGTCTGGGTCCTTCATACTAATTTTCCCAAAAAATATTCTGTTAAATTACATTATGTCATGGATAAAATTTTCATTTCATCTCTTGTGGGCCATATGAACTTATCCATCTCATTCTCACATTTAAATACACAAATATAACTCATAACCATCTCAAGAAGGGGCCTAGAACTCAAGCTAATGAAGTATATGCATGAAAATAATATGTACAGCCTCAGATTGAATTTTTCAATTTCCTATCATGAAATTTGAAAAATTATAACTAATTTTAGAAAAATTGAAATCAAGCACACTATACTATTATGGAAATTTACAAATGTCTACTTTATTATAAAAATAAATCTAGGCTACAAAAGGAACGTTTAGCTATAGAAAATTGATGGAATAGTAACAAAGGTTGCCAATCATTACTGGTACTATCCTTTAATTTCAAAAATTTATATCTCCCTACTCAAACATCCAATTGGGATGATTTTAGTGGCTATAGAAAGCTTATCATTTCTAATTTATGCTTGTAAAAGTTCATGAGCATTAGACACCATTTGGCCTTCTAATGATAGAGCTCAATAAACTGACCATATGAATAGTATTTGCATCAAAATATTAGAAAATGCCAACTTTGAAAAATCATAATTAATTCCACATAACTCCAAATAATTTGGTCTTTAGCTTTTCAAAAAGCTTTGAATGAGATCTATATACATATCAAATTTCTGGGCAAATTAGTTCATTTGGTTAGATCTTGACATAGGTTGCAATTATGCTCTTTTGTGTCATATAAAGGCTCTAAATGGTCCATTTTGATTTCTAAGACAACCATGGCCACTTGAGTACGTGGGAAAGTACTAAAATATTGTACCAAACATGTTTCAAAGGTACACAAACCTAGATTTCATAAATTCACTTATCCACCACAAGATATACACAAGAGTACACATACTAGTTGTTGCCATTCAATGCCCAAAACATGCAATATTGTACATATGGCATCAAATCTCATTTGTACATGTTACATTTACATATTTATATATGTTCATGAAGTCATAGAACATATACAATAATAGATTGCATAATATGCCATTCATATGGCTACATAATAGCAATTTTTCACACTTTATTATCAATCTTCTTTCTCTAGGCTTGGTGGCTTCCATTCTTTGGCTCACTTGGTCCACTTAGACATAGTAGACATGTGGGGAGGAAGGAATGAGATTCTAGGAATCCCAATAACTCTTCTCCCTTTCAATCACACATAAAGAATACAAATCTATGTCTACAAATGCATGCATGACTATCATGGAGTATGTAATCATTCAAGAAGCATTCTTGGCATTCAAGAAGTCATACAAAACATACATAGGCTCGCTAAGTAAGTGGTTTAGCTTTACCCATTCTCTTCAAGGATTTTTTACTTGCCTCACCCTTTTCCTAAAGGCTTTGAATTAAGCCTTGCTTTTAAGAGACTCTAAACTTTGTCTCAACTATTCTTGAGGGTTCTTGGCTCATCCTTACTCTGGTTAGAGGGTTCTTGGCTTCACCAGACTCAAGCAAACCTAAACAAGTCACAAGACATCATTTGAATTCATAAAGTAACATCATGGTACCATGGCATATAAAATCATGCCAGAACACTTTTTCTCGGCTTAACACATAGAAACACATATTCAAAGACAAGATAGACATCCACTCATGCATGAGAGAAAGAAGAGAAAGCTATCTTTGTCACACAAGCACACTTTTCTTCTTGAGTTTAACTTCTCTTCCTCGAGCACACACAAACAATGAGTTATGACTTGTTTCTCTTGGCCTAGAAGTATCATATGGAAGCCAATTATGCTCTTGAACCTGATTCTAAAGTTACATATTCATTAGAAAAGCTAGGTGGTTCATATGACTCTTTTATGGTTCCATAATGCACTTAATGAAGCAATCCTATGAAAAAATAATCTTTGCTCCATTCTCTTCATTCATTTATGATTCTTGACTCTTTTTAAGCCTCTTGGAGTCATCACACAATCAAATTAAGGAGCCTAGCTAGGTGTTATTTCTTTAAGCTATAATATGGAACCTATGATACCATCTCACTATCCATGGATTCTAAAATTTTTTCAAGGCTTCCTTTCATGCTCTCCCATCATATATGATACAAAAATAAGCTTGGAAGAAATTAAAACTACCTCTAGATGCCCTAACTCCCTTAGGTAGAGATATGCTCTCTTCTTGGCACCCTTGGAGTTGCTTTGCTTTCTTTGATGGAAGACGCATGTGGGGAGGTTCCTAAGGGTCTCTAGAGCTCATGCCAACACTCGGTTAGGCCTAGGGATTATTACATTAAATCAGATTTTTCATTGAGCAATTAAATCCTTAATATTGCTATCTTGAAAACTAATGATTCTTTGTTAATTTTCTTTGCATATTCTCATTTTCCACACTTAATTTCTTAAGATTCACCCTTGGTTCTACCTAAATCCAAACCCTTTCGGATCTCCTTAGGCTAGCCAAATAGGCAAGAAGGAGGAATAAGGAGGGGCTACTATGGAGATGAGATTTTACCTTATTTTTCCTTATTTTCTTATATGATTCTTCCCTTGCTTGGCTTCTCTTCTCCAAACATGAAATTTCCCTCCTTGGCCTGACTTCAAAATAGTCCCAAATATGTCAAAAATTCTATAAGAAAGAAAGGAAGATCGAGGAGAATGATTTTACTAAAGAGAACCCAAGAAATCTATACCTTTTTCTTGCTTTTTCTTCTCCTTTTCTCTCCTCCTTGGTGCACCTAGGAGAGCTGGTCTTCCTTTCTATTTTTAGGCAGAAGCAAGTTGGTGAAATGAGGAGGAGATGTGGCATGAAGTTTATAGAGATTTTAAAAAGCTACCTTTTCACAAAATTCCAATTTTGCCTTTCCATTGTGGCATTTTTGTTTTAGCTCCTTTTTGAGAACCATCTTTTCAATTATAAAATTTATGTTCCCAATTTAATAAAATGCCTTTGTAATCACTCAAATTAGAGCTAAAACCTTCTCAAATGAATTCGTTAAAATTTAAGTTCACCATCATTAAAAAATGTACATGGGAGGAGCTTTAACTATCTCAGGGCTTCCCATAGTTTTTAGGGCCTTTGAGAACCTCGGATAACTCAAATTTTTTATTTAAAAAGCCTTCCTATGAGTATTCTAAAAATTACCCAAAATTACAAAAATACCATTACATTTTATTGCATTTTTGTTAAAATCTATTTGGCTATTCTAGCTCCTATTTCAAGGTACCTTTGGCCTTAAATCACCATTTTTTGGGGTCTAGAATATTATTGTAATTTTATTGGATCTCAAATCACTCTATCTAGGGGACTTCCCTTTTTATCTGGTGAATTTCATATGTTTACGAAAGAACTGTATGTTACGTTTCTCCCATTTTCTCATACTTGTGAATAATTGGATATTACATTTCTGTCCCCCTTAAATAAATTTTGTCCTTGAAATTTAGGGGTACATTTTCCTCTTACTCTCAATATTCTTGCTATCTGGCACAGTCTTTCCTTTCTTCCTAGCTTTATACATTTCTCTCAGCGATTACACTCTTTTAAATTTCTTTTTGCTAAGGAATTTTCATTACTAGCCCTTAGTGAGGGCTCTATTATCATACAGTATATGCTAGTTCTTTTCATGAGGGAAAGAAGTGTCTGACTCTAGAGGCCTTTCCTTGGGAGAGCTTACCAATCATATCTGATTAGTCCCAACCCTTTCGTAGGGGTTAACATTCTTTTTAGTGGACTCATTTATATACCTCGGGAGATAATTCACTTAATGTCAAATCTCCCGTATCATCACCCAATGGCTTTCTATAAAGTCTTGTTACCTTTTTCTGTTCATCAAAGCCATTAGAGTTTTATATCCACTGTTTATCTTTACACTTTTCCTTACCAGCTCACCCTATGATCACAATTCATATTTCTTTCTATCATAAGCCTCATATCTCAACTTACTAAGATTACAGTTCCTCCAAGGAGTATTTACTTTTAATTATCCTAGTTTCTCAATTTCCTAATGCATTTGTCTCTTTAGGTCGAAACTTTTCCTTACATTTTTTGCTTACTTATAACTGGGTATTTTGTAATCCCTCATCTCAATACTGGCAGGCCTAACTTATATTCTTCAAAATGGCATCGAAGAACAACTACCACTGACTAATGCTGAATTTTGTAGGATGCTAACTATACTTATAGTCTCAATCACTGGAGATATAATTTACCACTTACCTCATTTAAAGACTGCATATGACCCCTTTTTGAATATAAAGTTTAGCATATAGGGATCTCTCTTTCCTTCAGTCAGGGCTAACATCTAATAGGTAGTGGTTCATCTGACTTTAGCTCTAGAAAGCTACTTTTTTGCTTTCTTTATCCCATATGCTATGCTTATCTAGCAAGGGTATAGTCAGTAATTTAACTATCTGAGCATAGCCTCACTGTCTCTGGTGGCAATAGTCTACTAGACTTAGGAGATCTCTAGTCTCTAAGACAAAAGCTACTTGAAACTATATTAGTCTTTGAGACTAACTGCTCTATAAAAATTATCTTAGGCTATCATCTCACCAGAGAACTATCATGCTGTAACTGTGGGCTCTCAGTTACTCTGTGAGATCTACTACAATCCCTAAGTTTATTATGACCTCTCAAAGCCCTACTAAGGCCTACTATAACCCTCTATACTATGCTAAAATCTACTGTGATCTATCTCTGGGAGACATTAAACCTAAGATCACTGCATCTAAAAATAAAATACATGTTCACTAAGTCCAGTAACTATTGTTCATAATTTCTAAGGCTCAACTCAGATGTCTTTCATGCTCTTCATGTGAAGTGGGTTTTGTATCATCTGATTTTTTATGATCCCATCATACTAATACTCAGAAGTATTTTAATTTTCATTTACCACTCCTTATGGGATCCTTAGGTTCCTGCATCAGCCCTTTTTTACTCGGCTTTCTTTCCTTACTTTTACTCACTTACTATGCTTTATTTATACTGATTCTTTCCTCTCATATCCTGCAATTTCTGATTATGCCCATATTATGCTCTTGAGTGTCTTTAGCACTAGGGCATCTCATGCACTGAGCGTGCCTACCATCTCTTGTAGGATAGAGGTTATACACTAGTCTCTTCTCATTTGTTTACATATATTATAAGGAACTCAGGCTATGCATATTGAACTCATGCTATATGAATCTAAACATTCTATACTATTAGCATATTCTCTTTTACATTACTATTCTTTACTGGGGATTCCTTTTTGCATACTTTTCTTATCATTCTAATAATACTGGAATCCCTTATTTCTCTTTCTTTAGCTTATCTTTTAATTTAACTAACTAGGATACTCTTCGATTATCGGGACACTTCTTTTATGATTGATGCCATTGTTTGCTACGCACTCAAGTCACATTACGACTGGGTTGGTTAGACCCAATATCATGTAACCATTTTTGTAAGTAAACTATAACATCAAATACTAATACATAGGTGCCTCATGATTGAACTCAAAGCCACTATCGCCAATATATTACAAGTTTCCTAATAATCTAAAGTATTCCTCTCTTACTTTTCTTTACTTGCCTTATTTTTATAGAATATTCAAGGAAAACAAGACTCTTCCTCTACTTTATCCTGAGGTCACTTTACATTACCTAACTATTTTTATTTCGAGCACTATCATGCTAAAAGGGTATTTATGCCAAGAACAAGTGTGCTTTCTCAAGTACTCAAGCACATCAACTCAATATTTATTCTTAATCTATTATGTCATCATCTTGAACACCGTTATATATTCTCCCTCTCTTTACCTTTGCTATCCTTTTACTTATGTGACGCTCGGATGTGAGACTTAGAAATGATAGGAAGTAGGATAGAAATATATGGTGTTACAATTTAGGTAAAAGGGTATTTAGGCTGAGACATGCTCTCTTCTTGGCACCCTTGGAGTTACTTTGCTTTCTTTGATGGAAGAGGCATGTGGGGAGGTTCCTAAGGGTCTCTAAAGCTCATGCCAAAACTCAATTAGGCCTAGGGATCATTACATTAAATAAGATTTTTCATTAAGCACTTGAATCCCAAATGTTGCTATCTTGAAAACTAATGGTTCTTTGTTAATTTTCCTTGCATATTCTCATTTTTCATACTTAATTTCTTAAGATTCACCCTTGGTTCTGCCTAAAATCCAAGCCCTCTTGGATCTCCCTAGGCTAGCCAAACATGCAAGAAGGAGGAACAAGGAGGGGCTACCATGAAGATGAGATTTTACCTTATTTTTTCTTGGTTTCTTAGAGATGAGATTTTCCTTGGTTTCCTCTCCAAACATGAAGTTTCCCTCCTTGGTCTGACTTCAAAATAGTCCTAAATACTTTAAAAATTCCATAGGAAAGAAGGGAAGATGGATGAGAATAAATTTGCTAAAGAGAACACAAGAAATCCATACCTTTTTTCTTACTTTTTCTTCTCCTTTTCTCTCCTCCTTGGTGCACCTAAGAGAGTTGTTCTTTCTCTCTATTTTTAGGCAAAAGCAAGTCAGTGAAATGAGGAGGAGATGTGGCGTGAAGTTTATAGAGAGTTCAAGAAGCTACTTTTTTACAAAATTTCAATTTTGCCCTTCCATTGTAGCATTTTCATTTTAACTCCTTTTTAAGAACCGTCTTTTCAATTATAAAATTTAGGTTCCCAATTTAATAAAATACCTTTGGAATCACTCAAATTGGAGCTAAAACTTTCTCGAATAAATTCGTCAAAGTTTGGGCTCATCATGGTTAGAAAACATACACAGGAAGAGCTTTAATTGTCCCGGGACTTCCCATAGTTTTTAGGGCCTCTGAGAACCTCAAAAACTCAAATTTTCCATTTAAAAAGGCCTATTGTGAGTATTTTAAAAAATTTTTAAAATTACAAAAATGCCATTATATTTCATTACATTTTTGTTAAAATCTGTTTAGCTATTCTGGCTCTAGTTTCAAGGCACCTTTGGCTTTAAATCACTATTATTTGAGGTTTAGAATATTATTCTAATTTTATTGGACCTCAAATCACTCTATTTGGGGGACTTCCCTTTTATCTGGTGAATTTCGTACATTTACGGAAGAACAGTACATTACGTTTTTCACATTTGCTCATACTTTTGAAGAACTGATATTACACCTTATTTCTTTTTCAATTGGCAAGAAGTATCAAGATAAAGTATGGTATGATTTTGTTCCCATGGATGCCTGCCATCTTCTTTTAGGTAGACCTTGGCAATATGATCGTCATGCTCTATATAGCAGCCATGCAAACACTTACTCATTTGTGAAAGATAGTGTAAAGATTAAGTTAGCACCATTGCCACGTAGCCAGTACGACAAAGGTAAGAAGTAACCCTAACCATTGGTGACTTTGATTGATAAGGAGCCATTCAAGCTAACAATCAGATGCTTAAGCCATGGGTTTTATTTTATTGCTCAAGGTAAACAACAGATCCACTATTTCTCCATAAGTTAAGCAGCTATTGTCTGAGTTTCCAGATGTGATCTCAGATGAGATACTACCAGGATTGCTACCAATGCTTGATATCTAGCATATAATTGACCTTATCCCAAAAGCAGTGATTCTAAATAAGCCTACTTAGAGGATGAGTCCATAGGAACATTTTGAAGTTCAATGATAAGTTGAAGAGTTGGTGAAAAAAGGAATGATCCAAGAAAGTGTCAGCCCTTGTGCTATGCCTGTCCTTTTGGTACCGAAGAAAGATGGGAGTTGGAGAATGTGTGTTGATAATCGAGCAGTCAACAAAATCACCATTAAGCATTGATTCTCCATTCCTTGACTTGATGACATGCTAGACCAGTTGCATGGTGCCACTACTTTTCTAAGATTGATCTTCGTAATAGATACGATCAAATCCAAATTTGACCTCAAGATGAATGGAAGACTATGTTCAAGACAAGAGATGGCCTGTACGAATGGGTGGTGATGCCTTTTAGGTTGTCAAATGGCCCTAGCACATTTATGCACCTAATGATTCAGGTACTTTGACCCTTCATAGGCAAATTTGTTGTTGTTTACTTTGATGACATTCTTATTTATAGCAAAATGAGAAAGCACTCAGAGCACCTATGTAACACCTCAAAAATAATTAACATTGATTATTTTGAGATTATGAAATTATTAAAAAGGATTTAAGGAAAATTTATGAGAGGATAAGAGTCTTAAGGAAAATGAAAATTTTGATTATTTTAATATAATAATTATTAATTGGACAATTTTGAGGGAAGCAAAATAATGATTATGGATTTAAGTATGATTTGGGCCCATGATTAATTTATGTGTGACAAGAACATTATTAAAAGCCTAGTCCTACTCTTATGAAGGCCCCACCTCATCTTAATATGACCTAATCTCATCTTAAGAGGCTTATCCCTAAAGGAACCCACTTAGCATTGCCCTAACCTAATTCTTAGAAGCCCAAAACTTTAAAAATAGGCCCAATTGAAACATGGACCCTTAAGTTAGCCCAAGACCTCTACAAACTCATCAATTAATTGGCTCAATAAGTTCACATTTGAACCCAAGTAGATTTTGGGCCTTGGGTTAGTGCGTTCCCTCCTAACCTTAAGTGTTCTATAGCCCAACCCATCAAACATTAGCCTAATAACTAAGAATAAGCCCAATTGGATCTTGGGATGATGGGGCAACTTATTGCTAACCTAAAACCCTAAGGAACCAACTGCCACACTAGTTTATTAAGAGCAAAGCACTTAGTTCTATAAAAGAAAAACTCATTTTTGAACCTTGAGGAGAGGCTAGGGTTTTCATCAATACTTTGGCTCTATTTCTCCTTTCTAGAATAGGATTAAGCTAAGGTAACCTATAGAAAACTTAATCTTATCTTCTTCCTCTTCAATTTGAACTAATTAGTTTTTTCTTTGGAGTATTTTCACCTTATAAACAATTTTGAAATTTTTTTTTGTGCTTTCATGTGGATTTTCAGAGTTTAAGGCTAAGAGGGTTATTGGGTAAGTATCCTCTCCTTATTTTGATGTATTTTCTATTGGATGAAGACTCCTATAATTAAGTTATGATATGGGCTTTGGTTTTGTACAAAATTATCTAGAAATTGGAGTGAACTATTGTGGCTTCTAGTGTCAGAAAGCTATAACCCAAAATTGGAATCTATTATTGGTTAAGTAAGTAACCTCAAGGGAGTCATTGGTAGTTTAACTCTTTGGGCACCTAATTTGTTGCTAGAAATGGTAATAACTATGCTTATCTTAGGCTTAGTGTGCATTTAGATCATTATGGTAGCTAAAAGAAAAGTAATTGACTTTATTGAAGTAACCGGGGTTAATTTCCTAATTCCATGTATATGCTCATTTTAATCTTGTACTTGTTGTTCCTGTAGGATTTTGAATGCTAAATGAACGATTAGCTATCTGAATTGTTGTGTTTAGACCTAGAGTGAGTCCTTAGTGGAGCTGTGGTGCAGTTGCCACCTGTGCATTGTGCTTTGATCAGATACTGGGTTGTGATCAAACCTTTGAATACACTGAGCCTAAGTTGTGCTAATTGGGGAGTTGGTGCCATGGATGGGCCTCTCCTAATGTTAATGACTTTTAACATGTTATATGTGATTACTAGTATGGATAGTAGTCACTAGTAGTCCAACTAGTTCATTTATTGATGATATTAATACCTTCTGTATGTTTTTCTATATAATTGCATTATGTTGATTAATCTGTACATATATATGAAATTTGCCTTTTATTACTAAGATTGTAAATCTCACCCCAGTTGTGGGTTAACATTTTCAGGGACCGAACCTTTTAGTGGTAAAGAGAAATTAATAGAAGCCTAATGTATGGTTTGGTAGCACATAAGTTTGGAAACCTTGTCAAATTGGGTTTATGTAATGAGATTACTAGTTTTTATGTATTTACCACATTGCTTCATAAATTGCCAAGTATAAGGACTAGCTATGTAATATAATTATTGTAGGATTAAACATTGTGATTGTATCTAACAAATACTTGTTGAATGACTTGATATCTTATGTACATTGTAATTGAAACACCTTTGTTGTCATGGAAGGGGAATCAACTGATACAAAATTAAATTTTGATTAATCGTTGATCCCTAGACAATGAGGATTAGTGAATCATGATATTTGGGAATTGGGAGATTTAGAAAACCATGTGTATTAGCCATTAAGATCATAGAATTTATCTAGAATTAGTGGAAATTGATTGAGGGGCAAGAAAATGAGAGTCTAGGTATAGAATGGAGTTGAGCTATGACCAAAGCTCTTCCAAAAGCTAGAAGTGTTGCTTCATAATATGCCTCGCCACGGTACAAAACCAAAATTTCATCCAGGAGGGTAATAAAGAGAAAACTTGCCATAGCACAAGGGAAGCTCACCACAGCTAGTGTCGGGAGGCAAGCTTAAAGAGTTTCAAGAGGCTTTTTTACCACGGTGCCACATAGGCTCACCATAGTGGGACCTCAACTCACTGTGGTGTGAAAGTCTAAATAGTAAGTTCCTGAGAGTACTTTTGCCACAGCATGGAAGGCTTAGGTTATGGTGTAAGGTTCATATTTTTGATTTTGAGTTCCAATAGCCAATTATGTAGTGGTATGAGTATACCAAGTCATGGCATAAGTTCCCAAACTTGATTTTTAGGTTCTAATAACCAAATTAGCTGCAGTAAGGTGAGTCTAAGTCGCGACAAAGTTTCCCCAAACTCTTGTTTTGACCTAGAAACCTTAAATTTCACTATGTTAATGCTAAGTGATGACTTGGAAACACTTATAAGAGGTTTTTGTGGGTTGGAATCAATAGTAAAATGAATCACAAGTCTTAATTGATAATTAGGATCACTTATGGACTCGATTAGTTGTGATGGTTTGGCTAATAACCCTAATAATATCAAGGTTCAAATTTTTTCACCTTTTTCCTATTTTAATTAATTGTAATGACTTTAGACCTTGATTTATGATTATTAATCATGCAGTTAATTCTAATCACAGTAATTAGAAATTAGAGTTGTTACAACCTACAACAAGCATTGCATACTCTGCAGGAGTAGAAACTCTTTGTCAACTTGAAGAAGTGCAACTTTTTGTCTGAAGAAGTCATTTTTATGGGATATATCATCATCGTTAAAGGCATTCGAATTGATCCCAGTAAGATAGAAGCCATTACTAGCTGGATAACTTTAAAGTCCATTCATAATGTTCAATGCTTCTATGGCTTAGCTTCTTTCTATAAGAGATTCATTAGAAACTTTAGGTCCATTGCTGTACAACTGATGGATTACATTAAAAGAGATAAATTCCAATGGATAGAACAAATCCAGAAAAGTTTTGAAGAGTTAAAGAAACTTTTAACAAAAGCACCTATGCTAGCCCTTCCAAATTTTGATCAAGTGTTCGAGGTTAATTGTGATGCCTCTAACATCAGAATTAGTGCTGTTATAAGCCAAGAAGGGCATCCAATTGCCTTCTTCAACAAAAAACTTAACAATGACAAGTTTAAATACTTTACTTTCGACAAAGAATTTTATGCCATTGTTTGAGCTTTGCAACACTGGAAGCATAATCTACTGAATAAAGAGTTCATCCTTTATTCTAATCATGAAGCCCTCAAGCATTTGAATTCTTAATAGAAGATTAGCTGCCGATGTAACACCATACTTTTAGGACTCAATTCATACAATTCCCATGCCTCATCTTATGTTTGTTCTATGGAAATAATATAGTGGTATAGGGAGTTATGAATAAAAATACATTTCTCTACAGATAAAATTTTTCTTTCGGAGTCCCGTAGGCAATATGAAACCATCTATCACTTTCTCATAATTAAACACATGAATATAACTCATTTCTATCATCAAATTTGGCCTACAACTCGTGGAAAAGCAAAGGAGCATATGAAATCCATGTTTGCATTTTCGGCCAGGATTTCCTCTTTTCTGTCACAAACTTTGGAAAATTATAACTAAATTTAGAAAAATAAAAAACATGAAATCTTGATCATTATGGAAACCTTAGGATGTCTACTTCACATTAAAAATACGCTCAGGTCATAAAATTCATCACACAGGACGTTTGACATCCAAAAAGCTACAGAGTCGCTGGCTGCTTGGGCTGTTGTTCAGTTTACTGGTACAAATTTCTGAAATTCATAACTAATTCTATAAAAATTGAAATCACACAATTTGGTCATTATGGAAATATATAGATGTTAAATTGATAGTAAAAATAATTCCAGAATGAAACAGATACGTTTAGTCAGCTGGACCCTATGGAACAGTAACCAGACTCATGGGGCGCTACTGATGCTGACAGTTAACTTCAAACATCATAACTCACTACTCAGACCTCCAAATGAGGTGATCTCAGTGGCCACAGAAATATTATGACCTCTAGTTTATTCATCTAAAATTTTATAAGCATTGGACACCATTTGACTATCGGGTGACACAGAATTCAAAATTTCCAGTATGAACAGTACCCATACCAGAATCCATGAAAAATCCCAAATTTGAAAATTCATCCAATATTCTATAGGTCTCCAAAAATTATGATCTTTAACTTCCCAAAAAGATCTTAATGAGACCTAATTGCATCCCAAGTTTCAGGGAAGACTAACTCATTTGGCCAAAAAATGGCATAGGGTTCCATTATGGTCAATTTTGGCTCCATATTGGGTACCAAAATTGCCAAATGGATTCCCCTTAGTCTTGGCACCTTTTGGGCAAGTTTAAAAGCATATTTTAGACTTGTGTGAGCTGCCCAAATGGTCCCAAACCTCATGCATCTCAATTTAGCCATTCAACCCATATTTATATACATTTGCATCAAACTTCTAATTTGCATAACTTGGCATTACATACCCAAATTCATTTCTAAAGTTCATACATCATATCCATACATGTATACATCACATAATATCATATTTACATATGTCTCAAGGGTCATGTGCCATTTACAATAATCGTATACATCATTATGGCTCAAAAAGGGTAAAAGCTAGACATATGAATGTCAATCTCTCTTCTTCAATGTTGTTGGCTCCCATTAGCATATCCACTTGGTTCACCTAGCATGTTAGATCATTGGAGAGGAGGGGATGAGATTCAAAGAATCCCAGTAGCTCATCTCCCATTCCATCACACATAATATGTGCAAGCAAGTTTCATATATGCATGCATGGAGAAAGTAGAAATCATAGGCATTTTAAAGCAACTTTGGCATGTGAATCAATCATGCAAGACATTCAAGAGCTCACTAAGTGTTTGGATTGGCCTCACACTTCTCCTCATGGATTTTGGACTTGCCTCACCCATTCTTTAAGCACTTTAGACTCAACCATACTCTTGGGAGCCCACTTTGCTTTTGGGAGACTTTTTACTTTGTCTCAACCAAGCTTAAGGGTTCTTGGCTCATCCTCACCAAAGGGAAGAGTTCTTGGTCTTTCCACACTCAAGCAAACTCACACAAACATCATGTAATCATTTGAAAACATAACATAGCATCAAGCATCATGGCATATAAAGTAATGCTAGCATACTTTTCTTAGCTTGAAAATACACATACACACATTCTAAAACAAGCTGAACACACATCCATACATGAGAGAAGGTGGAGAGAGCTACCTTGCATAATTTCACACACTTTTTCCTTAGCTTTCAAGCCTCCTCTTTTAGCCACACAGCCACAAGTTGGTGGAAATAGTGTCTCTTGGCCTAGACACAAATTATGGGAGCCAATTAAGTTCATAAAACAATGTCTAGGGCCATGCAACTTGCTTAAACCCTAGATTACTCTATAACCTCCATTATGGTCCATATTGGCACCTAATGAAGCAACACCCCTCAAATGATTTCTAGGCCTCATTCTTTATTCTCAAATATGATTATTGCCTCCTTTTAAACCTCTTGGAGTCATCATATCATTAAAACAAAGGGCCTAACATCATGTTACTTCCTTATGTCACAATATGGAACCTAAAGCACTAACTCATTCTCTAAGCTTCCTAAATTTTTCCCAAGGTTTCCCCTCACATTCATTCATCATATATGACTCAAAAATGGGCTTGAAATAATTTAAAACTCTCCCTAACTATGCCATCCCTACTTGGCCAAAACTTAAAGCATAAATGGGATTTCATGGCTTCTTGATTTTTCCTTGATGGGAGAACCATTTAGGGAGGTTGTTAAGAGTTTTAGGAGGTCAAGGAAACACTTAAATAGCCAAGAGAACTCATAGATTAAATCAGTTTTTACAATCCCCGTAAATGCTCTACACTTTTCTAACTTTTAGGTTCATGACTTTCGATGGGGTTTTGTTTATTTTCATGGAGGAAGAGGCATATGGGGGACCTCTTAGGGATCTTAGGAACTCAAGCAAACACTAATCTAAGCTAGGGAATTCATGGATCAAAACAGATTTCACATTGTCTCCATGAATCCCTCACTTTTCTATCTTGTGTTTTCATGCTTCTTTCTTTGATTTCTTTACACCTACTTGCTTCTCACACTCCAAAATCTATGAATCTCCCTTGCTAGGACCAGAATTCATCTCCCTTTGATTGGGCTCTATATGGGATGAAATTATCACAAGGAGGAGAAGGGAAGAAGAAGCATGGAAGATAACAAGTTACCTTAATTTCCTAGCTTTTCTCAAGAGCTCTCTTCCTTGCTTCAGCTCTCTCCTTAAATTTTGAAATTTACCCCTCTGTTCTGGGCTCAAAACAGAATCAAACACCTCACTAAATCCATGGGAATAGAGGAGGAAAGGAGGGGAAGAAGTTTTCTAAAGGGAAGAGCAAAAGTTTCCATGAATTCATACCTTTCTCTTAGCTTTTCTTCTTCCCTTGAGCTTGCTCTTGTGCGCCACTCTCTCTCTCTGTTTTCTGGGCAGAAACAGAGCATTTTTTTTTACTTTTGCATTTTAGTCCCTTTTCTTGGCTTTTTCATTTTAGGCTCATATCAACTCCTTTTTAAAATTTATCTTTTCCATCATATTCCTTAGGCTCTTAATCATAAGAATTGCCTTTGGAATCACTCAAAAAGGATCTGAAACCATTTCGAACCGTTCGGTCAAAGTTTTGGTCAACCTTTGCCGAAATCGCTCACTGAAGGGGTTTCAACTGTTCTAGGGGTTCCCATGGTTTTTAGGGCCTCTAAGAACCCTGGAAAGCTCAAAATTTTCATTTAAAAAACTCTCCTATGAGTTTTCAAAATTTTCCAAAAATTACAAAAATACCCCTACTTTCTTCGGTAAATTTTCTGAGCTCTTTTGGCTCTGGTTTTTAGGCATCTCAAACCTCAAATCCTCATTTTCTAATATTTAAAATTTTATCATAATTTTAGTTGGCCCCAATTCTTTCTATTTCTAGGACTTCCTTTTATATTTGGCCTATTTCTGACATTTACGGAGAAACCGAACATTGCATTTCTCACGTTTACGGAGGGACCGGATGTTACAGCCGACATGCTGTTTGGAGCAAGACCTTGTAGTGTTACCCATTCCTGCTTAAGCACAAGGCTGAAACTTTGAACCTAGTAGTCGACGCACTTAGCCATCATTATACTTTGCCATCTACTATTCAAGCCAAAGTTGTTGGCTTTGAAACCATGAAAAAGTTGTACTAAGATGACCCTATTTTTCGTGAAGCATGGAATGCCATTGAAGATTAACCTTCCCAACAATACAACATGCATGAAGGGTTTCTATTTTGGGAGAAAGCCTGATGTATCCTTCGATGCTCATTGCAAGAGGCAATAATCTATAAGGCCTACAATGGTGGACTGGGAGGCCACTTTAGTTGAGATAAAATTATGGCCTTAGTAAAAGAAAATTTCTATTTGCTAAGGCTTGAATGGGACATGAACATGCACATGCAATGGTGTAGAACCTGTCATCTAGCTAAGTCTAAGAGCTAAAACACTGGGATGTACATGCCTCTCTTAGTTCCAATAACACTTCGGTAAGATGTAAACATAGATTTTGTTCTTAGACTGCCTTGGACATAGAGATAGAAAGATTCTATAATGATAGTTGTGGATCGATTCTCGAAGATAGCACATTTTATCCCATGTCAAAAGACGAATGATGTTGTGCAAGTTGCAAACTTATACTTTAAAGAGATTGTTCATCTTCATGGCATTCAAAAAACTATCACTTTTGATCAAGATGTCAAGTTCTTAAGCTATTTTTAGAGAATTCTATGGAACAAAATAAGACCTAACCTTTAATTCAGGAGTGCTAACCATCCTCAAACAGATGGTCAAACTGAAGCCGTTAATAGAATTTTGGGAAACTTACTTTGGAGCTTTATCAAGAAGAATTTAAAGTAGTGGGACCTTATCCTTGCACAGGTAGAGTTCACCTATAATAATTTAACTAATCAAGCTATTGGAAAATACTTGTTTGAGGTAGTTTATAGCACTTGTCCACTTAGCCCATTGGATTTGACCCATTCATCTTATAGCTGATAATACAGTAGCGATGCAGACTAGCAAGACAAGGAGATTAAGAAGCTGTATGAACAAGTTCAAAAGCAGATCCAGAAGCATAACTCGAGATACAAGACACAACATGATAATCATTGGAGCTAATAAGTTTTTAAAGTGGGAGACTTGGTTTGGATATATCTGTGAAAGGAATGATTTCCCAATCAATCAAATGCCAAGTTATCACTAAGAGCTAATGGCCCATTTAAGGTTGTGCAAAAGGTCAATAATAATGCCTACAAGGTGGAACTACTAGGTGCCTATGGAGTCTCTACCACCTTTAATATTAGTGACCTATCTTCATATTTTGATGATGATGCCGAGCTTGACTCGAGGGCAGGTCTTGTCTAACCTAAGGAGAATGAAATAGAAAATCAATAACTCCTATAACCCTCACCATCAATAGCCACCAATAATGAATAGTTTTATAGGTTATGGAACAATGTAGTAAAAGCCAATAATTGGGAGTTGTAACTTCTGCAACCCCTCCCTAAATTTAATGTTTTGCTTAAGATTTGGACAAAATGCCCTTATTATGGTTAGTATAAATAGGCTTCCAGCGTTGTAGTTTTGATCAAGAAATAAGAAATTCACTTTTCTCAAGTTTGAGTTTTCTTTCTTTTTTTTTCTCTTTGGCTTTTGAGTCAAATAGTCATAACTTTTTAGTCTAAATAACCTTCCCTCTTTTGAGTCTACATATCTTAATAGATTAAACGAATACTCATTAGGTATTTGCAATCCCTTTACCCCCCAGAGATAGCCTTCCTTTGATCAAGTATGAAAGTAAACTTAGCTTTTGGCTTAACCACTTTTCCATTAGTTAATTCTTGTAGCTCCAAGTCTTTTCGCCTATAATATTCCTTTAAATCTATCCTTGCTTTCATGTTATCTTTGATTTTTGTCTTAACATCCATAACTATATTAAATATATTGTCAAATACATTTTTCTCTATGTACATGACATCTAAATGATGCCAAACCAATAGATGTTTCCAATACAAAAGCTCTTCAAATATGCTCTACTTCATCCCATTGTGTTGCTGATAGCTAGGTAATTTACAAACTTTTTTATCTACTATTTTAGGAAGGGTACTCATATGTTATCATAATACTTTTCCATCTAACCTCAAGGAAGAGGGATTATTTTCAACTTTATTTTTCTTGGAAACATCTTTATTTCTTCTAAAATCATGGTTCATGGGAAGAAATTGTCAATGACAATCAAAATAGGAGTTCTTTCTCCTATATTTTAGGGTAAAAGCTTTTAAGTTGTGCATACAATAAGGACAAGCTAATTTTCCAATAGTACTACACCTTGACAACATTCCATATGTTAGAAAGTTATTTATTATCCATATTAATGCTGCTCTCATATGAAAATTTTGTTTTCTTAAAAAGTCATATGTTGGTACTCCTTCCTCCTATAATAATTTTAACTTATCAATTAATGGCTGCAAGAATACATCAATTTTGGTCTTAGGATTGCGGTCTAAGAATAATTGCAGTAAAAAATAAGTAAGGAGCAATTATGCACATTTCAGGAGGGAGATTGTAAAGAGTCATCATTACAAGCCAACATGAATATGGTGAGGAAAAATGACCATAAAGAGTGAACTCATCTATACACAAGCTTAGTCTAACATTTTGTGGTTCCATGTCAAATTTTGGATATACTCTATCAAAATATTTCCATGCTTCTCCATTTGATGGATGATAGAGTATATCTTCATGTCTTTTATTATTTGAATTCCATCACATTTGCTTAACATAACTCAATGAGTTATAAAGCCTTTGTAATCTAGGAGTAATTAGTAAATAATACATTATTTTAACTGAAATCTCCTTAAAATTTTGTTTTTTACTATGTCAACTAGTTTTATATTGAGATGCTCTATAGAATTTAACATTGTTTCACTTTTGTCATCTTTGTAATACAATATAGACCCATTAATGCAAACATCAATTTTTTGAGCATATAAACAAAGTTTTAATGCTAGCCTTGTGTTTTACATTGATTATTAGGTACAACATTATTATAAACGTAGCTACTTTTCATAAGACTTGCAAATTGATTGAAATTATACTATAATGTATTGCTATCAAATTTCATACTTAACATTTGTATATCAACAAATAGCTTATATTCACTAGTGCATCTTGGCCATAGTAATTGCAAACATGTATTTAATTAATAAAAAAAATTCTAAGCTTCTAAGTTTAAAGGTTCCTTAAATTAGTTAATATTATTATCATAATCTACTTCATCATATATGCCAATATTAAAATTAAGATTGATCATATCAAAGATCATTCTTTCATAACTATTATTATCGTCATCATTTACTAATCCTGAGCTAGATGTTGTTCCAATATATATGTTAGTTGGTGATGGTTTAATCTCACTATGGCATGTCTAATACTAATATTTAGGTTGAAACCCTTTATAGATTAGTTTTTACATAAGCAATACTAAGGTGTGTTCTATTTTTATGTTTAGAGCATTGATATCTAATTTTTTTCATTTCTTAAATTATGTTTATTTTCACAAGCAAAAGTAATGAACTCTTTTACCTTTTGTAAAAATTTATCAGTATATCCTTTCTATCTAAGATTTAATACATCTATCCAACTTCAATGGTTAGGAATTGTTATTTTTTTGCTCTGATAAGCAATTTAAATATTATCTTATAATTCTAATAAATAATAATTATCTCAAAATTGTTATCAAAAATTATTTTTTTCACTATATTAAATGATAAAAAAATTAACATAAAAATTTTTAATCTTATTTTCTAAATATTATCTAGCAATAAATATATTTTTTACAATATTATTAGAAATAAAAAAATAATCAATACTATAGTAATAAGTATTTTTCTACTATATTATCACTAATTAATCAATAATCAATACTATTAATCAATTATTTATAATTATTACATAATCAATAAATAATAATACTAAATACCAAATAATATTTCATAAAAATATTATCAAGAAATATTTATACATACCTCACAAACAAAATTTGAATCTCCATTCAAACAAATTTTTAGGTACCCAATCTCTAATTAAGCTTGATATTAGTCACTGAAGTAAAAAATGAAGGAGGAAAAAAAGCATTTGAAAGCATACAGAGAGAGAGAGAGAGAGGGGGGAGAGAGAGAGAGCACTAGAAGCGAAGAAGAGAGAAAGAAAATAAGAAAAAATGTAATTTATATAAATCTCTATCCATTCAACCACTACTTTTAGATAGCTATATATTTTAACATTTAAAAAGTAAAAAAAATTATAAAAATTATATTAGTAAATAAGTTAAACAAAAAAAAAGTTCAAAGTTAAAAAAAGTTATGTACAAAAAATATTAAAAAGTTAAAAAAAGATATGCAATAAATTTTAAGTAACAAGATCCAAAAATAAATAAATAAAGTATCATTGAATTGGCCCAAATAAGCAAATTGAACTCCACTATTTTCTTATTATTTTGTTCTTGTTTTTCACTAACAATTTTTTTTACCAACTCATATGTAGTTAGAAAACAAACAAACAAATACGCACACACACACAAAAGTAATTTTAGTCCAAATTTGTCCTATACATCTATTTGAATTTTATAGCATTGTTGTAGTGTAATCATGTAGGATATGAATAAGCTAACAATGCCAAAAAAAAGTCTTATTGAAGCAAGAAGAGGCAAGTACTTGTCCTTATATGATGTCACATCAAACATTATATTGTATTAAAATTTTGTCATACTTTATCTAATCAGACCTTATCCTACATAAAGTACTAAATGGCCCAAAATCATTAATAAAGCACCCACCATTTTAGATTAGTAAAAGTTTCAATGATCTAAGAATGCCTTTAGCTTCTAGGTTTTGTGGGAATAGGATTTGGGGTTATTAGGAAAATTTAAAAAGTAGAGGGGGTAACTTGTGAATTCTAAAAACTAAAGGATTTAGGTTAATAAACAAAAATTAAATAGCATCAGGGGTTAAAATGTAAATACCATAATTTATTTCTAACTTTGTTAAGTCTTTTTTTCAATTTTGTAAATTTGTTACACAAGTAGCAATCTAACCCACATGGTAATGAGGGATCATTTTTTGATGGGGCCATGTGTATTTCAATCCATGGAACATGGAAAAAATTACTTTAATGAAAATATCTTGTTAAAAAAGATTGAAACCTTATGTCAAAACTTTCTTGCTTTCTTGAACTTTGTAAGTAATTTGTAAAGATAGAGATTCATATGGCCTCATGTTAAATATAAATAATTTAGTTATTTTTGGCATTTTTTTTATGAGTTAAGTTTGGTATAATTTAGGTTTTAAGTGTAATATCCGATCCTCTGAAAATGAGAGAAAACGTGAGAAACATAACGTACAGTTTCTCTGTCAACAAACGAAACTTAACGAATACAAAAGAAAGTCCCCCAAAATGAAGTAGTTAAGGTCCCAAAAACTTTAGGAAGCATTCTAGACTCCTAAACATGAGAATCCCAAGCTCAGACGGAAAGAAAAACGAAGCTAGAATGAAGAAACAATTTCTTACGAAATGTAATGGCATTTTCGTAATTTTGAGCAAATTTTGAAATTCACATAGAAGGGCTTTTTAAATGAAAATTTTGAGTTCTTCAGGGTTTTTAGAGGCCCTGAAAACCATGAAAAGCCTTGGGATAATTAAATCCCCTCCGATGGACGTTTTTCGATGTCGGTGTGCTCGAACTTTGACGGGTTCATTCGAGAAAGTTTTAACTCCGATTTGAGTGATTCCAAAGGCATTTTATTTAATTGGGAACCTAACTTTTATAATAGAAAAGACAGTTCTAAAAAAGGAGCTAAAACGAAGGAGAAACGAAAATGCCAAGAATGAAGGACAAAATGGAAATTTTTGAAAAGTATAACTTATTCCCACCTATATATATGATGCATCCTTCTTCTCCCTTGATTATGCACAACCATGTTCTGCCCAAAACCAAAAGAAAACCTTAGGGGATGAAGGGCACAAGAGGAGGAAGAAAAGGAGGAGAAATTCAAGGTAAAAAGGAGAAATTGAGGACAAAATTCAGATTTGAAGAGAGGAGCTCAAAGAATACAAGATTCAAGTGAGAAAAAGCAAAAAAAAAAGGCTAAGAGAAACATCTCCACAAATTTGTGGGTGTGTGACTGAAAGAAGGGGCTTGAAAACCAAGGAAAAAGTGTGTGATTGTATACAAGGTAGCTCTCTCCACTTTCTCTCATATATGGATGTGTTTAGCTTATCTTAGAATGTGTGTATGTGTATTTTCAAGCCATGAAAAGTATACTAGCATGATTTATATGCCATGATTTCATGATGTCATGTTATGTTTTCAAATAAATGTATGATGTTTGCTCGAGTTTGCTTGAGTGTGGAGAGGCCAAGAACTCTTAACGATGGTGAGAATGAGCCAAGGACCCTTGAGATTGGTTGAGACAAAGTAAAGAGTCTCCCAAAAGCAAAGTGGGCTCCCAAAAGTATGGTTGAGTCTAAAGCTCTTAAAGAATGGGTGAGGCAAGTCTAAAATCTATGGGGAAAAGTGTGAGGCCAATTCAAACACTTGGTGAGCTTTTGAATGTTTTGTATGACCTGTTCACATGCCAAGCTTGCTTCTTAAATGTTCATGGCTTCCATGATAACCATGCATACATTTTTAAGGCTTGCTTTGCATATGTTATGTATGATTGAATGGGAGATGAGCTATTAGGATTCTTTGAATCTCATTCCCTCATCTTCAATGATCTCACATGCTAGGTGGACCAAGTGAATATGTTAATGGAGCCAACAACATTGAAGGAAGAAGATTGACATCCATATGTCTAGCATTTTCCTTTTAAAGCTATAATGAGCCATAATGATATATATTAATGTTGTAAATGGCTTATGACCCTTGAGACATATGTAATTATGCTATTATATGAAGTAGAAATGAAAGTATGTGTTATGTGAATAATAGAATGTGAATTGAGTATGTATGGCAATGATAGCTTCATGAATGAGTTTATGGAAATGTGCATATGTGTGCATGGAAAGGCCAAAATGAGATGCATGGAGTTTGAGACCATTTGAATAGCTCACACAAGTCCTAAATGTGCTTTTAGACTTGCCTAAAAGGTGCCAAAGCCAAAGAAAGGCTATTTGGTAATTTTGGTATCCCATATGGAGCCAAAAATGACTATAATGAAACCCCATATCCTTTTTGGCCAAATGAGTTTGTCTTGATCTAAAATTTGGCATGAAATTATGTCTCATTAAGAGTTTTTTGGGAAGCTAAAGATCATAATTTTTAGAACTCTATAGAATATTTGATGATTTTTCAAAGTTGGCCATTTTTCTGGTTTTGGTTTGTTGCACTATTCATCTAGTCCGAAAATGAATTTTGTCACACAAGGCTTAAATGATGTCCAATTGCCACGAAATTTTATACAAAGAAATTAGGAATTCACAGTAACTCATGCCAACTAGAAGCACTTCATTTTGACATCTAGAGAGGGAGATATGAGTTTTTAAACATTCTATCTAGTATCAGGAATTTTGCTCGACTTGAGTTACTATTCCATTAAATTTCAAGGTCTGAGTTTAATGATCTGGTTTGGAGATATTTTTTCCCTCTAGCTAACATCTACAACTTTCCATATTAGTATCATTTGCATGAATTGAATTTTTTTGGAATTAATTATATATTTTCAAATTTTTCTGTAGAATTCTATGACAGTTCCAGAATGCAATCTGACCTTTAGACCATTTTGGATGTCAAACGTCCTCTGTGATTGATGTTATGGTTTGGGCATATTTTTAGTGTGAAGTAGACATTTGTAGCTTCCCAGAATGAGTAAGATTGAATGATTTTAATTTTTCTATAATTAGTTATGATTTTTCAAGTTTTGATCAGAAAGAGGGCCAAATCTGGCTAAAATTAAATAGCCACATTTTATGTTTCATTTCGGTTTCCATGAATTGTGGGTATGATTTTGTGATGCAAAGGAGTTGTATTGATATAATTAAATATGAGAAAGTATAGTATGTGCTCATATGGCCCACGTCACATTGAATGGAATTTTCATATATAACGCAACGCAACTTTAATCCACTATTTATATCCCATCTTCTTACAACTCTTAAGCAATGCATGTTATGGAGCATGTTAATTGCATGAAGAAGGCTAGAAAGATATGGTATTACATTAAGGAATAAAGATAGTGTTTTAGCTTTAATTTCAATTAAGATGCATAAGTATGTTTAATTGAATTTTAAAGTAGTGTAAGTGTTAATTAAATTTTGGTTTAATCTTTGATAATTCATAATTAACTTATTTCATGTTCTTTAGTAGGTTAAAAGTTTCTAATAAACCAAGTTTCGGTGATTGGGAGCCTAAAACACAAAAATTTAGAGATAGAACTATAAAAGAATTTACAAAATACAAGTGCTAAGTCCTAGTTATAAGTGGAAAAGTTTCAATCACAACCAAAAAAAATTCTAATTGTCATTGGAAATTTTAAGTTATGATTGAAAGGTTAAAAAATTTGATTTTAACTTGAGTACTCTCTAGCACTACAACTAAGATTTTCAAGTCATGGTGCCCAGTCAAAAACTTAATATAAAGTTGTTTTTTGCCTTGTTTTTGCTAGCTTAGAAGGGTGGAGTTGTGGGCATTCTTGGGGTAAAAAAGAGCTAGGATTTAGCTTTAAAATGAAGGAGAAAACTTGGGTTTAGAGGAGACTTACTAATAAATTATTATTTTTTCTTCTTTCCATGTTTCTTTATGTATTTCTTTACCCATTTGGGTGATGCTTTGCTTTTCATGTTGTTTATTCTTGTAATTATGAGTTAAACTTATTAATTTAGGATTATGATAAACCTTAGCATATATTAACTATAAATTACTCACTTTACTTCCAATTAATAGCATGATTTGCTTATTCAATCTTTGTTCTTGATGGTTCTAAGTATATGGAAACCATTAGATAAAGTAGATAATCTAAATGAATTTGGAAAAGGGATTTTCAGACTTAACTATGGATTGGATGGATGAGGTAGTGTGAGTTGATGAAACTTACAATGTTAAGTGGATTAATTCACTTATAGGACCGGAATATACCTACTAGCCTTGCGTAGTTATATTAAGACTCATTTTTAATTATGTCTTTTAATCAATTATATAAGGGATTATGAATCACTTTAAAGGAGAAGCCTATAGGTAATGTAGAAGATGCTTACAGGTAAATTAGAGTTGTAGACTAACAAAGATCTTCATGAAAAGTAAAGTAAAGAAAGGTTAATTGATTTCTTAATTATAATTCTAAACCTTGTACTTCCTAATTTGTCATAGAATTCTGTTTCTCTTTATTTTGTTATTTTTATATCTTTAATTTAGTTTTTCTATTTTCATGTATCATTCCTTGATTTAGATTAAGGAGCAAATTTTAGTACTTAATAACTATATTAGTGACAAATCTTCATGGGAATATGTTACTATATGAAAGTGTATATGTAAGAGTATATGTCGCACAAGTAATATAGTGATTAATAAAGTATCACTCCTATAAGAGTTTTTCACTAAGATAAGTACTAAGTACTAAAATTATGCACTTTAATCTAAATCAAGTGAACAATAAAGATGATAAGAAATTAAACTAAATTAAATACATGTAAAATGACAAAATAATGGAGAGACATCATTTTATACTTAATTGGGAAATAAAATGTTTGTGGTTATAATTCCCTTTGGCATTTAATAAGAAGCCAATTGACCTCTCTATATTGTTTTTAATAATAATCTTTGCTAACCTAGGACTCTAATTTACCTATAAGCATCTTTCAAATTACTTATAAGTATTCTTGTGACCAATTCATAATTCCTTATGCATTTGATTAAGATACTTGATTAGAAATGGGTCCTAATATGACTATATGAAACTAGTACATATATTTCTATCCTACAAATAAATCAATCCACACTCCACCTTGCAAGTTTCATGAACACACGTTCCCTAATCTATGTTCTAGTCCTAAAATCCTCTTCCTAAGTTCATTTAGGTTACCCAAATCTTTTAATAATTTTCACGCACTTTAAAGTATGAAGAACAAAGATTGAATAAGCAAATCATGCCATAAATTGCAAGTAAAGAGAGTTATTGCAACATACTACATGTTGGGGTTTATCATAGTCCTAAATCAGCGATCTTAGCTTAACATTACTAGATAAATCAATGCAAAAAATCAAGCACGCATCAAATCAAATGGTGTAGAAAAATATGCAAGAAAGAAGTGAGGAGTAGAGAAAACTAGGAGGAAATCTTATCTTTCCCATAAAACCCAAGCTTCCCCCGTACTCCTTGAACCACTCTTCTACTCTTTACTTTAACCTCCCTAATAGCTCAGAATGATAGCCTCCCATAAGAGATGTCAAAGCCCCTTTTAAAATCTCTTAAAATATAAGATGATAATTAGTGATTTTACCTACTTTTATTCCTTTAAATTGAGCTTTTAAGTGTCAAATCATTATTAATTGAGCCTTATTAGATTATATTTGGATTATAGGATAATTTTGCACTTTAGTGAAAATTCTTGCACAAAGTTTGGGTTTTAATTTCTTAAATTCATAATATTTTATTATGTGATTTTTTCCACTTGGTTTTTCTTAATTTTGCATAGGTTTTTAGGTGGGAATTAATATTTTAAATGTGGGCAAAGAGTTAGAGGATTTTTTTTTAGCCATTGGATGGAGTTTTGAAGCTTAGATCTTAATTATCCATCCACTAGGTGATAAGTGCCTAGAGGGAGAGAAAAATTTTGGATTTTTATATTCTTTTCATATATATTTTTTACCTAGTTGTATTTTACCTTATTTTCCCTATTGTAATTTCAGGTTTCACATGTCCAAGTCATGAGGTCCTTCACATCACTCATTCACATGCACACAATGCCACTAGCTCATATGGACACGCATGCATGGTTATTTCAGATGGGCCACTCCATTCACTCATGTAGCTGTATGGCACTCCCACATATTCTCATGAAATCACACACATTCATGTGATAATGCACCAGACTTTTATATGTATGCAAATGTGGCTTGGAGGCTTTCTAATTCTCACACTAACACATAAAGAAAAACACACATAGATATACAGTTCTCTCCAAGTCATATATACATGCATGGGAGGCTCACACATGTACACGTATAGAAGAAAGGATTGGCCCACTAATATTGAAGGTCCAAGGGTAGATTCACAAAGACTCTCTCATTTAATCATACGCCTAGACTCACAAAAGGGGATTATTCATGCAATATAACCATATTCATAAAGGGAGAAAGGAGATTCAAGCGATAGGAGGCTCGGGATTGATGGGGTAGCATGAGGTCCAAGATGCACACATATTACTGCATGGACACATCAAAAGGAAGCCACATCATTCTAATTCACTCCACTAACACTCACACATAGAACCATGGCATCATTCACATATTCACAGAGGAGAAAACAAACACATTGACATATGCATAGTTGGCCACTTATTGATTCATGAGGGAATGGGAAGGTAGAGGTTTTGACATGGAAATGGATAAGAGGGGGTAGAAGATGATTCATATCTAGTAGGAGTCTCAGGAAACAAAACATCATTCTTCCATTCTACACATTCCCTTCTCACGTTAGAAGGTCCAGGACTGTGGCTCTACACGTCTAATTTCCTCCATTATTTTCAATCTATGGAAGCTTAGATTCATCTTGTGGTTGATCTTGGATGCTAACTCCTTGATGAAAATTTAAGCTTTCAACTTCAACTAAGACTATACTAATTCTCTCAACTCCTCTTCTATTTTTAATGTTACTTTATCCAATGTTCTATTAATTAGGTTTAGTTGATGGAAACCTAATTATAGTGGTTATTTTGGAATAGTTTAATCCTTTGAATTTTGTTTAAGAATTGGAGATGTATTATTGCACATTTAGTGTTTGATGAATTGCTCTTGAATGGTTGTGCATTTCCACTTACTTGCAAATTTTAGCTTAAATATGCATTGGTTTATATGTAATTTATGTTGAAATTTATTCTTGATAAGTATAATTGAGATTTTAGGAGTTTAAGTGGTGATTTAGACTCTTAGGTGAAAGGCCCAGCAACCTAAAAGAACATTTAAACTCATATTTAGATGTGTTTTAACTTTTACATGTAAGTACTAATCATTTGATAGTATTATGGTTTTAACCTTCCAAGAGGTTAAGTACTCGTATCTCAATTGGTTAATTGAGAATTTCTTTAATGAATGCACCAAATAAGGGGATTAAGTCTAAGTCTTAAGTCTATCTAATTAGAACAATGATAATTGATGTCAAGGGGGTAAGTTCAAGGTTAACAACTTTATATTGTTCGTTGATTTCATCATTTTAGTTATAGTTTTCAACTCAAATTCTAGAAATTAAACCCCTCCAATTACTTCTGAATCTTGTGTTTTCACTTGGCTTTCATACCTTAAGAACTTTTTTACAAGCAATTAGAATCCAACTCCAAGAGAAATGATTTAGGTTGCATTACAGATTACAAATTTTTGTTCAACCTAGTTTATTTAAGGTTACTTGGCATAACCATCAAATTTGGTTCCGTTGCTAGGGAATTGGATTCTCATTTGTTTGGAAAAGTTAACTATGCATTAGTTCTATTTTTTCTACATGTTTTTGCTCTTTTTTTGAACTTGGTTTTTGGCCTTTTCCATTGTGTGCATCACTTGTTCTACTTGTTGGAAATTATTTTAGACTCGCTCAGATTTGCTTGAAATTTTGTATTCTAAGGTTTTTGGGTGTGTTGAGTAAAAGTAAAAAGCAAAGCTATTAGGTGTAATACTTTTTTAGGCCAAATTCCAATGTTTAAAGCACTTTTCTAATTTTTTAGTATTTTCTCAAATTTTTAAAAAGATTTTTCTAATTTTTCTAGATTTAATTGTTTGGCTTTTGGTAGCTAATTTTTATGTCATTTCTTTAGTTTTGCTTGTACAATTGTTGCATGACAAGATCCTTAATTGAAGAACTATTTGAATTTTATCCAAAAATAGAGGGGACTCTTGCTAGACAAGTAAGAGACAAGAGAAAAAAAGGGAAGACAAAGGACACTTCACACATTTGTTTTACTAATACTTGTGAGCACATAGGTGAACACTCCTATCCAATTGTTAAGATGGAACAAAAGAATGCAATGGTGGATTTGAATATGAATGCTAATAACATCAATGCACAAAATGATTTGAATGGAAATAGGAATGGTGTAAGAACTAACATGAACATGAATGTGAATGACAATGTGAATGCCAATATGGGTATCAATGCTAGAACAATGAAAGAGTTAGTTGTCCCTTATTTGCATTTTCAAAAATTATGTATTAATTATCCTCATTTATATGCAAAATTTGAATTGAATTCTAGTTTGATACATTTACTACCTTAATTCTCGAGTTTGGTAGGTGAGGATCCATACAAACACTTAAAGGAGTTCCAAGTAGTATGTAATACTATAAAGCCACTAGGGGTATTAGAAAAACAAATAAAACCCAGGGCATTTCCATTTTCACTTGAAGGTTAAGCTAAAGATTGGTCATTCTATCTTCCTCCCAGTATAATAACTACATGGGACCAAGTGAAAAGACCATTCCTAGAAAAATTCTTCCCAACATCTGAAACTATTTTAATAAGGAAAAAGATCTATGGCATATAATAGAGGACCAAGGAAACACTTTATGAATATTGGGAGAGGTTCAACAAATTATTAACAAGCTACCCTCACCATCAGATCATAGAGTAACTTCTCATTCAATACTTTTATGAGGGCCTACTCCAAGTAAACTGGAACATGATTGATACAATAGCTGGTAGAGCATTGGTTGATCTCACTCCTGCTAGGGCATGGGAATTGATAGACAAGATGGCTTAAAATACCTAGCAATTTGGTTCTAGATTGATGTAAATTGCAAAAGGAGTGAATGAGTTTAGTACTCCATATATGACCTTCAGATTGAGAGTTAGTTGGATGAGCTATCATCTATGGTCTATCAGATTACTCTAGCTCGACAAAAGTCTCATACTTTTCCTATTATTCCATAGTCTTATGGGCCTTAATCTTACATTCCTTGTCACACCATACTTTATCATACTCTATATTCCCATATTTAAGGAAATTTCCATGTACAAGCAAGAAATGACAAGAAAAAGGAATAAATAATATCATTTATTTGCATTCTGTTACATCTAAAAATTCAAAATTTTATCCATGGACCCTAGAAACTTTCCAACATCATTCACACATTATTTTCCATCCATACAAATCATAAACATCTAAAAAATTCACATGAACCATGAATCAAGAACTAACATTTACAAATTTTCATGTTTTGCCTCGGGTTTTAGGGTGGTAGATTTTGAAGCAACTTTGAAAAATCATAATTAAATCTAGAAAATTGACATATAATAAGCCATAGCTTTCTAGAAAAATCTAGATGTCAATTTTACACAAAAATAATTCCCAGCCATGAAAATTTCATCTGGGCCACATTTGATAATGAAAAAGATATAAAGGTTAGATTGCCCAAAATACTGATATAGCTTACTGATACAAATTTTGGAAATTCATAATTAATTTCACAAAAATCCAATCCATACAATCTATAACAATTTGGAAAGTTACAGATGTTAAATAGAGGAAAACAATAGTTCCAGATCAATTGCATTCAGACCCAAAAAATGATGGAACAATACTAAGGGTCTAGAGGTGCACCTAGAATAGAATAGCAACTTCAAAAACTTATATCTCTCTCTCTAGAAATCCAAATGACGTGCTTCTAGTTGGCACATGTCATTGGAAATGTATAGTTTCTTCTTGTAAAATTTCATAGCAATTGGACATTGTTTGCCCTATGAATGATAGAGATTTATTTCATACCAAATGAACATTAACTCTGACCAAAACTTGAAAATTTTCAACTTCAAAAATTCATCAAAAATTCCTCAGAATTCTAAATATTCTGTACTTTAACTTCCCAAAAAGTTCTCACTAAGCTCTAAATGCATCCAATTTTTAGATTAAGAAGAGCTCATTTGGATAAAAAGTGATATAACTTCACAAAATGGCCAATTTTGGCTTTCATAAGGTGTCAAGTTTGTCCAAATGGTTTCTCCAATGGTTTGGAACCTCTTAGGCAAATTTAAAAGCATAAATATGATGTGTATACACCACCCAAGTGGTCCCAAACACCATGTATCTCAAATTGACCATTCCATATCCATTAATGCATTAATGCACATAAGCCACTAAGGACTCAAATCACATAATTGCATTGCTTTGGTGCCATCAAAGGTTTATACAATGTTTATACATCATTTTACATTTGCTCAATGTCTTACATCTAAAAAATAACATATACATAATTACTTTGACATTCAATTACAAAAGAAACTACATAATGATCTAAATATAGTTTTCAACTCTCTTGGCTTGCATTCTTTAGTTCTTGAGCACCACTTAAACATTTTAAGAATGAAAAGGGAAGGGGAATGAGATTCATGGAATCTCAATAACTCACACACCCATTTACACATACATTCAAGGCATATACACATCAAAACATATATATATGTATATATATATATATAATTTTGACAATCATAAAGTATGCAAAGTCACAATTTCCATGCCACCTATTTACATTCAAGCCAAGAACATGCTCTAGGAACTTTTGATTTTGTCTTACCCCATTTCTAAGACTTTTGGATTTGCTTCACCCTTAGCCTAGGGACTTTTGACTTGGCCTTACCCTTCTAAGAGACTTTTGGCCTTGTCTCACCTATGCCATGAGACTTTTTGGTATCTCCTCACTTTCATTAAGAGACTTTTGGCATCACCTCACCCTTATGAGCCATTTCCATAATTAATGATATTCAAGACAATACATTAGTACCAATGCAATCTTAAGACATCAAGTGGCACATTCTCTAGTCACAAGAGCATACATAAGCACACAATGACATGCATATGCACACAAGAATGTAACGAGAATGAGGTAGAGAGCTACCTTGAATTTATATAAGCTTTTCTTAGTCTTTCTCCTTATCTTTTTTGGCCTCACAAGCAAACCTTGGTGGGTTAGTGTTCTCTTGGCCTAAACACCATAAATAGCACAAAATTATACCTTTGAAGCAAGCCAAGACACTAATCTTACTCTTAAGAACACACTTAATTTTACAAGTGACATAATGGTACTATAATTGGCCTCTTGAAGCAACCTTCACAATTCAAGTTTTAGGCTCTATTCTCTTCTCATTTCTAGGCTTCTTGACCTCATTCAAGGTCATTGGAGCCCTTATACATTCATTTGCATAATTGAAAAACCAAGTTGTTTTATAAGGCACTATTATGGACACCAATGTCCCATCTTCCGATCCATAGCTCTTAAATTTCTTCCAATAGTTTCTCCCATCTTCTAACATCGTATGAAGTCCTAAACCAAGGTTAGAACAATTTAAAACACTCTCTAACCCTTTCAAGTAGCCTTGACTGAGACACCCTCCATAAATAAGATTCTTGGAGTTTCAAATTTTTCCTTGATGGGAGAGACACTTGGAGAGGTTTCTAGGAGTCTTAAGAGCTTATGAGAACACTTAAATAGTCAAGGAAGTTCATGTGTAAAATTAGATTTCACAAAACCCTAAAGGATCCTACACTTTCCTAGCTTAGTTTTCATGGGTTTTTCTTGCAATTCTTGGCATATTCCACTTCTCCATGGTCTAAAACCCTAGTTCCTCTCTTGTTTTTGGATAGAACTCCCTCCCATCTCATAGTTCTGGTTTGGCCAAAAATGTACATAAGGAAGAAGCAAAGAGAAGAAACAACAAAACCATGAAATACTTTAGATTCAAGCTTGGTTTCAAGACTTTTTCTCCTTAGTTTTCTTCTCCTCAAGCAATTCAAACTGCTCCTTGTAACAACTAGGAAAAAGGAAGAAGAAGAAAAGAAAAGAGAAAAGAAAAAGGAAAGAAAAGAAAAGCTGAAAATTTTTGGAAGCTGAAAATTTTCTAAGTCTGCTAGCTACAGCCTAGCTATAGTGAATGTACTTGTTCGCTATAGCGAGAAATTTTCTAGCTATAGCGAGACTGCCTTCTAGCTATAGCGAGTTCGGGCACCCCATATAAAAACCAGGGAGTTGCTTGCCGTAGTGCACGCTATATCGAAGGCAGAGGTCTGGGACTTATTTGAGCTCGTCGTAGCGAGGGTTATGGCTCGCTATAGCGAAGGTTAGTCTAGAAAAGCAAGAAAAAGAAAATTTGACTTTTTAAAAGCTTCCAAATCCCTTCTTTCTTCTTCTAACTGACTCAAGCTCACTTTAGGAGAGAGAAAAGGGCGGAGGAGAGAGAGAGAAGCTTAGGAGAAGAAGAAAGGACAAGAAAGGTAAGGATTTTCATGGCTTTTCTCTTAGCATGTTACTCTTCTCCCCTTCCCCTCTCTTTTTACGGTTTTGGTAGCTAAGATGATTAGGTCTTGAGCTTGGTTCAGAAGAGGGAGAGTGAGGAACCACTCTTGAGGGAGGTTAGAAGTCATGTAGTCTTCTCTTTCTTGCTTTCCTTCTTAAGAGCTTGAGAGTTTGAGAAAAAAGAGAGGATAGTTAAGGAATTCTAGTGAGAGAAAGAACCCTAGCTTGAGAATCTTATTAGGGTTGTTAGAAAGAGATCCCTAGCTTAAGAATTAAGTGTTAAGGAATTAATTCCATGCTTCTTATGTGGTTAGGCTCAAGAAAAGCTCTCCCATCTAGAAGTGGTTGTGAAACCAACAAGGGAGGAGATAAATTGAAGAGAAAGTTATGACTAGCCAACAAGGTAGCTCTCTCCACCTTCTTTCATGCATAATTGTGTGTTTACATTGTCTTACTTGTGTGTATGTATGATGTGATCTATGAGAAGTGTGTTAGCATGATGATACATTATGAATTGAAATGATGATTTATGTGATTGTTCTGGTTTGCTTGAGGAATGGAAAAGCCAATAACCCTTTAGCCATGGTGAGGATGAGCCAAACCCTCAAGTTAGTTGAGACAAAGTAAAGAGTCTCCCAAAAGTGAGGTTGACTCCCAAAGAGTAAGGGTTGAGTCCAAGAACCTCTTAAGAATGGGTAAGGCAAGTCCAAAATCCACAAGTGAGTGGGTGAGGCTAATCCATGTACTTGGCAAGCTTCTAAATGTTATGTATGGCCTACTCACATGTTGAGAATGTTTTTCCTTTATGCATGGCCAATTCACATGTTGTAAAGGTTTTTATTATGGTTTTATATGCTAACATGCCATACATGCATGGTGAGGCTTGTTTGCATGCTATATATGTATGATTGAATGAGAGATGAGCTATTGAGATTCTTTGAATCTCACCCTCCCTCTCCACGATCCAAACATGCTAGGTGGACCAAGTGAGACTAGAGATGGGAACCACCAAGCATGAAGCTAAGGAGACTAATGAAGACTTGGCAAAGAGCTTCTTGTAAATGTGTTGTATATGAAATATGAAATGTAAATTGATAATGTATATGATGTAGTCCCTAAGAGTATTTGCAAGACAATGTATGTATGATGATGTATATATGAGAATGAGGCCTATTGTGAATGAAGAGACAACTTTGATGTGAAATGCTCAATGTTAGTATAGGCTATATGGGTGCATAAGTGGGCATGGGGTAGTGAATTTCCCCAATCTGGGTTGTTAGACACTTGAGCCATGATTGATGACCCCTATAGATCCCTTCTCATGTGTTCAAGGAGTCTTAGAGGTAGAAGAACCAAGATTGGACCCCCATGAGCCCCATTTTTGGCTAAGAAAAGGCCTTTTTGCACATGATGTCAAAGGTTAACCATATGACCTCTTCTTGCTCTGAAATTTTACATGTTACTAGATCGTGTTTAGAGCTTTTTGGGAAGCTATAATTCATGTCATTTGGAGGTCTATAGCATCTTCTATGATTTTTCAAAGTTGGCATCAGAAATTCGGATTTCAGAAAACACTGTTCATTTGGTCAGTTTAGAAACCGTGTCATCCGAGGGACAAACGTAGTCCAATGGCTACGAAATTTTATACACAGAAACTAGATGGTCACAGTGACTTGTAGGAACTAGAAGCACCTCATTTAGATGTCTAGAGAGGAAGATATGAAATTTCGAAGTTCCTGCCCAGTATCAGTCACCCAGCCAGACCTGAGGTACTGTTTCATCAGTTTTTGGGAGTTTGGCTTGATGAACTGATCTGGAGATATTTTTCCTCTCTAGCTAATATCCACATATTTCCATAGAGATATCTTTTGTAAGCATTGGATTTTTTTGGAATTAGTTAGACATTTTCAAAGTCCATATCAGTAAACTGTGACAGTAACAGGACCCCCTCTGACTGGTGGACTATTTTTGATGTCAAACGCATGATATGTGAGATATTGAGACTTCTACATATTTTTAGCATAAAGTAGATGTCTTAAGCTTTCTATAATGACCAAGATCATGTAGTTACAATTTTTATGTATTTAGTTATGGATTTTCAAACTTAGCCCAGAAATGAAGCGAAATCTGCCAAGAACGAAAATGCATGTCTCATATCCCTTCTTGCTTTCCATGAGTTTAAAGCATATTTCTGGGATTGAAATAAGTCTTAATAGTGAAATTGTCACAGCAGGAGGATGCATAGAAAGAGCTCACCCAGTCCATGTGATTCTAAAGTAAATATCTACCCATATATAATGCCATGAAGAAAGGACATCCAAGTAGAGTGAATGACCTTCATTTTATGGTTAACATGTGCATATGAGTATGTGGGCATGATAGAGATGAGCTAGAAGTTAAGGTGTTACACTCCTCCTAGTTCTGGATTTAAAATGGAACTAATTCATTTAAATAAACTATGGAAAGAGAGTTAAGAAGGAGAGGAACAAGATTGGAAGAAGGAGAAGCATGAAATTTCATGAAATTGGCTACCTTCTCTTAGTTTTCTTCCTCCTTTCTCTCCTTCTCTTGTGTGCCTAAGAGAGAGCTTTCTTTTTTTGTTTTGGGGTAGAGGGTATGTCGACCTAAATGAGGGGAAGAAGGGGCATGAAGCTTATGGAACATTCAACAAACTAATTTTTAAAAAAATTCCAATTTCGTCTTTCTGTGATGGCAATTTTGTTTTAGTTTTGTTTTACCTTCTTTTTTAGAATCATTTTTTCCATTATAAATTTTAGGTTCCTAATTTAATAAAATTTCTTTAGAATCACTCAAATCAAAGTAAAAACCTTCTCGAACGAATATGTAAAAGTTCGGGTTCACCAATGTTGAAAAATGTACACCAGAGGTACTTTACAGTCCTAGGGCTTCCCATAGTTTTTAGGGCTTCTGAGAACCCTGGGCAACTCAAATTTTCTATTTAAAAAGCTATCCTATGAGTTTTCTAAAAATTACACGTAATTATGAAAATGCCATTATGTTTCGTCAAATTTCATTTCTCCATCCTAGCTTCATTTTTCTTTTTAATGTGTCTAGACCAAGTAAATGAAGTCCTTCCTAGGTGTGGGTGTGAGGCTGAACCAAGGAAGTGAGGAAACAAAAGAAGAATTTGTCTTCTTAAACCAAGGTAGCTTTCTATAATTTCTTTTGTGCATTTTATGGTTGTGTAATTGTCATTGGATGCTTGTATGTGTGTTTGAATCTTGAGACATGCCATTTAACGTTGCTTGATTAATATGGTACCATTATGTTTATTAAAGTGGCTTCTGTTTGTAAAATTGCTCTTTGTGGGTAAAGTTGTGCTAAAAGTCCCTTAGAATGGATGAAGTGAAGCCAAAAGTCGTTAAGAATAAGTGAGATAAGGCCAAGAGTCTCAAGGATGAGTGAGGCTAGACCAAAAGTCCATAGAACTTGATCTTGACTTTGACATGTTTTGATAATATGGAAAATGTGGTTTATATAACTCTTATTTATGTTGGATGTATACTTGTGTTCCTTGACATAATTATATACTTATATACTTATTTGAAAGGGTGTATGAACTATTGAGATTCTTTTAATCTCAACCCATCCTCTCTTTTATTTGACCATGCCTAGGTAGAGCCCAAGAAAGCAAAAAAGGGAGTTAAAGAGCTACCTCTTGGCAATAGCTTGTGTTTTTTTGGTGTAATTAAGTGTTAAATTTTTCATTTATGAGTCATTTTTGAGATTTAAATACTTAAGCAATTGTAAAAGTATGCATATGTAGTGTATGGATCAAATTTGGAGTCATATATGGGAAATTGTATGATTTTGGCATTTGAAAGCTTAATCCTGAATGTGTATTTATGCATGTGGGATAGTGAGTTTGAGGTTCATAATGATTTGGACGATTTGAAATGCTTATATATGTTGTTTTTATGCTATAGGATTGCTTAAATGATCATGGAAGTGATAGAAGACCATTTGGCACATTTTTTACCCAAATTGGTACCAAAAAGTACTATATTTTTTAGCTAAACCAAAATTTAACTGTAACATCATCATTTCTAACTCATATCCATCATCCCTTACATGCTCATGTGAGATACAGTAAGAATAAAGTGAGAAATTCCATTATATTAATACACTTTCTTGCGTTACGTCATGGTTAAAAAATTCATTTCGGTGTCACATAGACCGTGTGAGCTCATGCTATGCATCCTCATATTTAATTCCACCATTACAACTCATTTTCCTCATAAAAACATGCTTTCAACCCATGGAAACTGAAAAGAGACATGGGACATGAATATTCATTCTTGGCCAGACTTGGCCTCATTTCTGGGCAAATTTTAGAAAATCATAACTAAATATAGAAAAATAAAAATATGTATTCTTAGCCATTATGGAAAGCTTGGGATGTCTACTTCATGCTAAAAATATGTACAAGTCATAAAATCCCACACATAGGGCGTTTGACACGCGAAATGGTCTGGAGGTTGGACTGGATTCTGATGTTATCACAGTTTACTGATATGAAATTCAAAAATGTCTAATTAATTCCAAAAAAAATCCAATCCATACAAATATACCAATCTGGAAATCTATGGATGTTAACTAGAGAGTAAAAATATCTTTAGATCAGTTCATCAAGCTCAGCTTTTAGAAATCGATGGAACAGTACTTCTGGTCAGGCAAAATGACTGATACTGGACAAAAACTTCAAAAATCCGTATCTCTCTCTCTAGACCTCCAAATGAGATGCTTCTAGTTGGCACAAGTCACTATGATTTCCTAGTTTCTCTGTATGAAATTTCATGGCCATTGGACATCATTTGAGGCTCGAGTGACAGAAAAGATTTTCGGACCATTGTAACAGTACATCAGACCATTTCCATAAATTTTTCCAACTTTGAAAAATCATCAAATATTCTGTAGACCTCCAAAAATTATGAACTTTATCTTCCCAAAAAGCTCTTACTGAGACCTAATTCCATGTCAAATTTCAGACCAAGACTAACTCATTTGGCCAAAAAGCGACATAAAGTTCTATAATAGTCAAATTTGGCTCCATATGAGGTACCAAACTTGCCAAATGGCCTTCCCTTGGTGTTGGCACCTTTTAGGCAAGTCTAAAAGCATATTTAAGGCTTGTGTGAGCTGTGAAAATGGTCCTAAACCTCATGCATCTTATTTTGGCCATTCAACCCTCACTTATACACATATTCATCAAACTTTAAATTCTCATTCTATAGCCTCACATACTCAAAACATGGGTTAGTGGTCATATATCATAATCATACATCTAAACATCACATAATAGTATATTTACATATGTCTCAACATTCATAGTACATATACAACCTCATATACATGATGAACCATCATTATGGTTCCAAAATCAACAAAACAAGACATAAGGTTGTCTATCTCTCTTCTTTATCGTTGTTGACTCCCTTCACCATAATTGCTTGGTCCACCTAGCATGTTAAATCATTGGAGAAGAGGGGATGAGATTCAAAGAATCCCAATAGCTCATCTCCCATCAATCACACATAATATGTGTAAAGCAAGCTTTTCAAATGCATGTATGAAAAAGTGGAAGTCATGGATATTTTCAAAGCAACCTTGGTATGTGAATCAATCATACAAGACATTCAAGAGTTCCCCAAGTATTTGGATTGGCCTCACACTTCTCCTCATGGATTTTGGACTTGCCTTATCCATTCTTTAAGAGCTTTGGACTTAACCATACTCTTGGGAGCCCACTTTGCTTTTGGTAGACTCTTTACTATGTCTCAACCAAGCTCAAGGGTTCTTGGCTCATCCTCACCAAAGGGAAGAGTTCTTGGCCTCTCCTTACTCAAACAAACTCATACAAACATTATAGATTCATTTAAAACATAACATGGCATCAAGGATCATGGAATATAAAGACATGTCAGCATACTTTTCATAGCTTGAAAATGCACATACACATATTCTAAAATAAGCTAAACACACATCCATGCATGAGAGAAAGCATAGAGAGCTACCTTACACCGTTTCACACACTTTTTTCTTAGCTTTCAAGCCTCCTCTTTCGGCCACACACCCATAATTTGGTGGAGATAGTTTCTCTTGGCCTAAATACAATTTATGGGAGCCAATTAAGTCCATGAAACATATTCTAAGGCTACATCACTTGATAAATACTAGATTACTCTATAGGCTCCATTATGGTCCATATTGGCACCTAATGAAGAAACACTCCTCAAATGATTTCTAGGCCTCATTCTTTCCTTTCAAATATGATTCTTGACTCCTTATAATTCTCTTGGAGTCATCAAACCATTAAAACCAAAGGCCTAGCATCATGTTGCTTCTTTAGGTCACATTATAGAACCTAAGGCACCAAATCAATTTCTATGAGTTCTAAATTTTTTCCAAGGCCTTCCTTCTTCTTTATTCATCAAATATGACTCAAGAATGGCCTTAGAAAAATTTAAAAATCCCCCCACCTACATAAACTAGCCTAGGCCGAGACTATGGCATCCTTTGGCCTCCATGGAAATTTCTTTGCTTCCTTGAAGGAGGAAGCTTGTGGGGAGCATCTAAGGTGTCTCAAGAACTCATTTACACTCTTACTTAGACCTAGCAAGCATCATACAAATTCAGAAATTTGAAGGTGCACTTAAAACCCTAGGTTTTGCATCTTGATTTCTAATGCCTATTTCTTGGTTTCCATTGCATATTCTTATTTCTCTCCATTACATACCTAAGAATCATCCTTGGTTTGGTTAAAAATCTGACTCCTTAGGGCAGAACACATGTGGGTCGAAATAGAGAAGAAGGGCCATGGAAGATATCAACCATAGGATGCATTTTTACCTTGTTTCCTTGGTTAGTTTGGCTTAAATCTTGATTTCTCTAAGCTCCTCTCTTCAAATCCGAACTTTCCCCTTTGTTCTTCCTTCAAAACAACCCTCAAAACTTTAGAAAAATCATGGAGAAGAACAGGGAAAAAGAGGAGAAGAGAGTGGTGGAGAAAAAGCATGAAAAACATACATAAAAACCTACCTTTAGCTTGGAATTTCTTCTCCTCCTTCCTCCTCCCTTGTGCGCCCAAAGGTTCTGGTCTTCTCTCTATTTTTTGTTCAGAAGAAAGTCCATGAAGAGGGAGGGCAGATGGGGACGTTTTTATAAGGGACTTCAAGAACCAAACAATTACAAAAATTTCCATTTTGCCCTTTCATCTTGGCATTTTCATTTTAGCTTTATTTTAGCTCCTTTTTGAGAACCATCTTTTTCATCATAACAAATAGGTTACCAATTTAATAAAATGCCTTTAGAATCACTCAAATCTGAGCTAAAACATTTTCGAATGTATCGGTCAAAGTTTGGGTTAACTAATGTAAAAAAGAGTACACCGGAGGGGCTTTACCAGTCCCGGGACTTTCCATGGTTTTTGGGGCCTCTGAGAACCCTGGGTAACTTAAAATTTCCATTTAAAAAGCCCTCTTAGGTACTTTTCCAAAATTACACTTATTTACAAAAATGTCACTGGCCTTTCGGCAATTTTTTTTAATCACGCCAACCCCCGTTTCTGGGCAACTCAAGGCTCAAATCCTCATCTTCTATTATTTAAAATTTTATCCAAATTTTATTTGGCCTTGAATCACTCATCTCAAGGGACTTGCTTTGAAAACTGACTCATTTCGGTAGTTTACGAAAAATCAGACGTTACACTAACCAAATGAACTAGTGTTAGCATAAAATTGGCCATAAATATAGGTCTCATCTATAGTTTTTTATAGAGCTAAGGAGTACTTAATTTGGAGCTCTAGAGAATTTATTATGATTTTTCAAAGTTTATCAAATTATGCAGAATTGGTATAGGCACGGTTCATGTGGTCAGTTTCAGTTCTAGGGTCTCTTGTGGGTCAAATGAAATCCAGTGATCATAAACCTTTACAAGCATAAACTAGATATCATAAGATTTCCATACATACCAGGATCACCTCATTTGGAGGTCTATAGAGAAAGAACCAAATTTTTGAAATTTGTAGTTAGTATCAAGATGCAACAAAGACCTTTAGCACTATTCTATTGTTTTCGTGGTTTAGATGGTGTTTCATTGGTTTAGAACTATTTATAGTCATTATTTAACATCTAGAGCTTTCTAGAAAGCTATCATATGCATGATTTCAATTTTTTCTAAAATTAGTCAAAAATCTGGAACAGGGAACCCTGAGAGCAAAATTTGATTTTTTTGATATATCGTTCCAAACCCGAGATATATGAGATGAATTGGAATATTTATGACTTAAATGGATATGTTATGGATAAAAAATGATATGGATGAGCTCACACGGTCCCTAAAGCATCAAATGAATTATTTAACTTACCGTTATGCAATTATCCATGCTTAGAAATGTCATATCCTTGAATATGTGCACCAACATACTATATATGTGTTGAGATAGCCAAGGGGACCATTGTATAAGAGCTAAGAGGTTATGGTATTACATGGCCCATATTTTGCCACCTATAATCCTAGGTGGAAGGATTTCCTCAACTTGAAATATGAAGGCCATCCACAACAGAAATTTACTACAAGACCAAGTACTCAAGCTCTTTTACCTATGAAACAATCAATTCCTATCTAAGAAGAGCCTAAAAAGGATAACAACATGGAACTTATGATGAAACAAATCTTAGATAAGATGGAACATAGTGAGATTAGATACAAGTAGAAAATTTAGAATATAAAAAATAGGATACAATCTTAGAATAGGAATGTGGAAAATATGATTAGTCAATTGGCTACCTCTCTTAATGAGGTGAAAAGCTATGGTTTAGGGCAATTATCCTCCTAAATTGTGGTAAATCCTAAACGGAGTCATGTTTGTGCTATTACACTTAGAAGAGGGAAGGAAGTTCTAAGACCCTCTAAAGCATCAGAATTGGATAAGGTAGCACTAGAAAAAACACATGTCGCACTAGAGAGTACTAAAGAAGAAGAGGAGGAGCTGAAGAGGCCTTTGCCCTTTCCTAATAGGGTAACTTAGACTAAGAAGCTTAAGGAAGAACAAGAGGAGAAGGAAGTCCTAGAAACATTCAAGAAAGTAGAGATCAATTTGCCGCTCTTAGACTTGATCAAGAGAGTCTTGAAGTATACAAAGTTCCTGAAGGAGATGTGCACAACCAAGAGGCAATTAAGAAGACATGAGCAAGTTAAATTTTAGAAAAGTGTATCCACCTTGATTCATACTTTATTGCTTGAAAAATGAAAGGATCTAGGCCATTTTTTCATTCCTTGTACCAATAGGAACTTGGAGTTCCCTAATGCTTTATTAGACTTGGAAGTTGCAATCAATGTCATGCCAGGAGTGTGTTCTCAGCTTTGAAGATTGGAGAGTCGAAGCCTATCGAAGTTATAGTGCAACTAGCCAATCAGAGCATGGTGTATCCCTCAAGAGTCCTTGAAGATGTATTAGTAAAGGTAAAGGATTTAATTTTCCTTACAGATTTTTATGTCCTTAACATGGAAGATGATAAGTATAGGACTAGTGGGCATGCTCCTTTGCTTTTAGGTAAACCTTTTTTGAAAAATACTATAGCCATAATCAATGTGCATGAAGGTACCTTATCTATAGAAATTGTAGGAAGTGTAGTGCATTGTAATAGTTTTGATGCTATGAAACATCCTGCTAGTGATGGTTCTATACTTAGTGTTAATTTGATCGACATGTTTATAGATGATGCATCTTCTAATTTTAAGGGTAATATATTGTCTATACCAAGTGACATAGCTGATTTGGATGATTCTCTTGATTGTGTATGTGTTGGATCTACTATATGTGATAAATGTACCTAGATTAATGTTTTGATTAAGAGTAGTGAGTTCTTCACATATTCTGACCATTATAATTTTGTGATTTCTTTTGTTTGTAACGATTCTATTGTTAGTCAGCATGTGACTGATTTGGACAATTGTATAAGGCTAGATTACTCCTTTAGTTCTAGAGATGATGTTCATGCTCCTGCTCTTCCTGATTATTGTAACACCATCATATACTGTATGTTATAACTTACTAGGTTAGAAAACCTTGTTCCTATTGTTAGGAAATCTTGTTAACAAGGTCTTGAATTTCACATTGCAGAATACAAGATCTTCTGAACAAGATTCTTAATCTTATTGATAAGATATTATCTCAGCTTTAGTATTACCAAGGTTTGATGCCCCTTATCCTTTACAACTTATCTAACCAACTCATGGATATCAATTATGGAGTTTCAAGCAAAAATTCACATCCATTCATAGCTTTCAACACTTAAATTAGGCCACTTATGGTTCAATTTCAGCTATAGGGATCCAACCTTCATTATTTCTTTCCCTTAATTCATTTTTATCATAAATATATTCATTCATACTCCTTCTAACTTGTTTAGCTCATGGAACATACAAAATTTTCTTAGGACTCGAAATGATAGTATAAGCCTAAAATTTGCATTAATTTTAAAACTTCAAAACTTGAGCTATATAATTCCAAATTATGCAAATTAGGTGTCTATGGAAAGCTTAGGAATGAACTACATGCTATGAAAATTTTAGGCAAAATTGAGCTCATTTGCCTTGACAAAAATAATATAACAATAACCTGCTATAGAAAGGTGGGCATATGACAGACTTAATATTTAAAATTCCATATCTTGGGCTACATAAATCATTTTATGTGATCTTAGTGGCCATGGAAAGCTTGAGATGAGATCTATATATTATAAAAATTTCAAGAGCATTTGAGCTCATTTGGCATATGAAAGATCTTGCATATTAGTGGCTACTATAGTCCTTATATATAATCAGACCCTTAACTTCAAAAATTCATAACTTCCTTTATACAACTCATTTTTGTGCAAACTCAATGGACCTAGAAAGTTTATAATGCCAACTATATTCTTGTAAAATTACATGAGTATTGGAGTTCATTAGACTCTTCAAACACATTAAAACTTAAAACTGTGAGATGAATAATACTAGGGACTATTCTGCATAAATTCTAAAACTTTATAAATTCATGGAATATTCTATGAAGCTCCAAAAGTTATGAATTTTGGGCTAACAGAAAACTCTCTTAAGGGTCTATATGTATGCCAAATCTCAAACTCCAACTAAGTCTTTTGGGTATAGGAATTATTTAGGATCTTTTTATGCCTAACCTTAGTATCCTTTTAGGCCATTTGATATCCACGTGGAATTCTTCCACTTAGAGCAAGTTTTAATCATCCTAAATAGCATCTCTAACTATTCCATATCATGCCAAAATACTTCAAACAAAATTTGACCATTTGGCATCTAACTAACACATGCTTTTCGATAACATTCCATATATCATCTTAGCCATTTGTTGCCAAATCATACATTCACATAGCTAATATACATGTTCTCATACTCATACATGAATTTTCATCCAAAAACATGATATTGAACATTATGTGGCATAAAGTTATCCATTACACAACAAATACATTATCCATGCCATTCTTGGTACATAAATTACATTTTAGCACATACAATGCTTTTAACACATAAATCCCAATATCCTATCTTCTCATCTTCCTTGCTTTGGATTGATAACCCTAAAATGGTTAGTACGAACAAGAGGGTTAGATTCAGGGAGAATCTCAGTAGCATAAACTCATCCAATTCAATGCACATAAGAATGTCATAAGTGAATGCAATATATGTAGTGCAAGAATGCTATGCATATGTATTATGTAAATCATATGTATCATATAATATGAAAACTTATTCATTTCTAGCCATGGCAACATCATGAAACTAGTTAGGCTCTACCAATCTCAACCTGAGGCCAAGGAAGAACTATTGCGCTCAATTCTAAGCCTTAGGGAGTTAGGAGCTATCACATAAACTTTTCATAAACATAAGGTGCTCATAAAGCTCATATGAAAACATAATGAATCATATTTCATGAAAGCATCAAGCAACTACACGCATAAGCATATTAACTCATTCAGGTACTTAATTGTACGTAAGAAGTGGAAAGAAAGCTACCTTGTGGAGTTAAAAGCCTTAAGCTACCATAATTCTTGGATCCTTCTCTTTTCTTTGATCTGTTGCTATATCCTTCTTGGACTTATACATACCTAAAATGAGTTTGCATTGGCTCAGCCCAAACTACATCAATTACAATACAAAGCATCCATTAGGATATGTTCTAACTCATATTGTTGCCATATAGAGTTAGTAAAACTCAAAAGGGCATTTAAACTACTTTATGCCTTCTTAAGTAGCAGTTCTTAGATTTCACTTTCTAGGCTCTTAAACCTCAATTATTATGAGTCACATAACTCTAATGGAACTCATTGGAACCATCATATACATGATTATATAAGTCCAGGGCCACTTACTTCTTTAGCCCTCTTTTGAACCTTAAAATTTTATTTTTCTCAAATTAAAGCTTTTAAATTCAATACAATGGTTCCATTAGTGCTTATTTATCATAATTAGGTTTCTTAAAACCTCAAAATCCATTAGAGCTCTCTCTAGGTGCTCTAACCACGCTTGCCTGAACCCAAGCTATATAATGGGGCTAAAGGAGTTTTGCTCATTTTCTTGGGCTTTCTTAATTTTAACTTCATTTCCATGACATAAATAACTTATAATAATCGTATAAAACTTGTTTAGTCAGCTCTAACCACAATTCCATGATAACATCTTAAATTCTTAACTTAAGCTACACATATGGCTAAAATTCAAGAATGCATATCTATAAAAATTTGCATCACTCTAACTTAATTTACATCTTTAAAAATACTCCAATAAGCCCTTAATAGCCTCAATTCCAATAGCAATTCTTCTCTCCTATATTATCTCCCTTTGACCAGTCGATGCACATACAAGATCACCCAATGCATAAATCTAACCAATTCAATTGAAGCCATAAGAAATAATGTTTAAACCACTCATTCATGCTCTTAAATCTTTCATACAACCAAGAGAAATATCATCTATTTTCAGCATCGCCATGGACAAAACTTAAGGCTCTAGGGTTCAACACAAAACCGAAAATCTTGCAATAAGATGCATATAGGTGTAAAGAGCTTTTTACCTTGAAACTTTTTCTTCAAAGGAGCATCCCTAAAATTTAAACTTCAGCCTTAAGTTAGCCATGAAAATAAGGAATCTTGGAATGAAATTTACATCAAAATGAAGCTCTTAGTGAGAAGGATAATTTTGCTAACTAAGAGGAAGTGAAAAGAGGCAAAAGTCCTTACTAAAATGCAAGATTTTTGTTTCTCTCCCCTCCATTTCTCTTAGATGCCATTTCTGGTCTGATACAAAGCTAAAGTGTCATTTTGGAAGAGTGGAGAAGCTAACTTGACTTTGTTAAAAGGTAGAGGAAGATTTTTATAGCAATTCTTAGAATATCGATTACGTCCCTCCACTTCCATTCTCTCGTTTGAGCTCTTTTTTTAGAATTGTCTTTTCCATATGAAAATTTAGGTCTTCTAGTTTATTAAAAAAAATTTCTTTCAATTTTATGGAGTTTAGAATCATTCCAAATTATCTGATCAAAGTTTTAGTCAACCTTTTATCAAAATTGCACACCGGAAGGATTTAAACTATTCTAATGGTTCCTATGATTTTTAAGGCTTTTGAAAACCCTAGTAAGCTCAATTTTATCATTTAAAAATCCTTCCTTAAAATTTTAAGAAGTTGTCTGAAATTATGATTTGTGCCACTGAGTTCCATAATAAGCTGCTTAGCTATTTTGGCTCCAATTTCAGGCCACTTCTGGATCCTTATCCTTCTTTTCTAAATGTTCTATTTATTAATTTAACCTTATTTTATCGTATTTCATTTCATTCTAGGGCTCCTCTTTTGTAATCTCATCAGTTTTTGTCTAATTCTAGAGAAACTAGATATTACAATTGTTCTAATAATACTTGAATTACTGTGTCTCTTGATGCTATACATGTTAGTGTTTCTTTTGGATATGTTGACTATGTTAGTTCATCTATGTCTATTCCTAACTTGCTTATTGATAGTAGTACTGGATGCTATATGACTAGCCTATCTAGTAGTGATATTGATGTTACTATTGTTGTTGTTTCTTTTATTGATATTCACGCTACTGATGTTCCTAGGGATGGGAAAGTTATTTCTTCTGTCTATGAGTTGTCTAAATAGGTATTTGACATGGAAGAGATTAAGATCAAGCCACTCATAGCTTCAGTTGAGCAAGCTCCTACCTTAGAGCTCAAACCACTATTAAACACTCTCAAGTACACTTATTTAGAGAAAGATGAGAAGCTTCCAATGATTGTGGCTAGTGACATTATCCTAGAGGAGGAAGAGAAGCTTTTAGAGGTTCTTAGAAGGCGTAGACAAGCTATTGGTTGGACCTTGGCTGATATAGCTAGCATTAGCCTAGAGGTGTGCATGCACAGGATTCTCATTGATGATGGAGCCTAGCGAGTCCACCAACCTTAAAGTTGCCTCAACCCACTGATTTTAGATATTGTGAAGAAGGAGGTATCTAAGCTACTATCTACAAGTATAATCTATCCTATATTTGATAGTGAATGGGTGAGTCCTATTTAGGTAGTGCCTAAGGAAATTAGCATAACTATAATGAGAAATGATAAGGATAAAATGATTCCTACTAAAGATCAAAATGGATGGTGTGTGTGTGTGTGTTGATTATAGATGCCTAAATACTATAACTAGGAAAGATCATTATTCCCTTCCTTTTATTGGTCAAATTCTTAAAAGACTAGTTGGTAAATCTCACGTTACTTTTTGGATGGCTTTTCAAAATACTTTCAAATTGACATTGCTCCAAAAGATCAGGAGAAAACCAGTTTTACTTATCCCTTTGGGACTTTTACATATAGACCTATGCCATTTTGTCTTGTAATGCACCAGGGACTTTTCAAAGATGTATGATGTCCACCTCTAATGATTTTATTGAAAAGTACATAGAAGTATTTATGGATGATTTTGCAGTATATGAACATTCATTTGATGATTGTTTGCATAGTTTGGATAGGATTCTAGAGAGATGCATTGCTAAAAACCTAGTGCTTAACTTTGAGAAATATCATTTGATGGTTAGTAGGGGTATAGTATTAGGCCACATTGTGTCCCAAAGAGGCATCAATGTTGAAAAAGCTAAGATAGATGTTATTTCTTCTCTTCCTTATCCCACATCTGTGAAAGAAATTAGGTCATTTCTAGGGCATGTAAGGTTCCATAAGCATTTAATTTAGAATTTTAGTAAAATTGCATTGCCTTTATGGCATCTCAATCCTACCATAATAACCTATGACTTATTAGCGGACTGGAGCTAAATTCAAAGTCAATGGACACTGGCTCAAACACTTTCGTAGGGACCTTTTGAGATAGGACAAGGAGGAGCTCCAATTTTAAGATCCACCTTGACTATCCAATTGTATTTCTTCCTCTCTCTTTATTGCAGTTGTCTATTATCTTGGTTGGACCTTATACTTGCATTGAGGACAATGCATGATTTAAGAATAGGGGATAGGGTTTAACATTTTTTCTCTTTTTCCTTTTATTTTGATTTTGGGCTTGGTGTTAATTGTTTGCTATTAAAATAAATAATAATAAAAAAGTGGAAAATTTTTTAGAAACCACAAAAATTCTTGTCTTGTACAAGTTGCTTGCATTGAGGTAATACCATAATACTGAAATACTTAGGCTTGAAGATGATTTGAACTTGCTTGATGATTCTCGCTAAGTGGTAAGTTGACTAGCTTGATTGCAATGTGATAATGATGATATTAACCTAGTAAGGATTTTTAGTTATTGTTATAACATTTCATCTCACGAGTGTACCACTTACCTTTCACCTAATCTAGAACTTGGCTCTTATCTTGCTTGAGCCCACATTCTGTGTTCATTTGCCTTATATAGAAGTGATCAAGACATTCATTTTTCATTTTTTTCTATTCACCTAAAGCCAAAAAGCCAACCTTACATATGTTATATTCGTTGTTTCAACCCATTGAGCCCATGTTATGTTTCTTTCTTGCCTCATAATGTAATACTCGATTTTTCTAAAAATGTTTAAAACAAACCAGTTACAAGAGAAAGTCCTCTGAAGTGTATGATTTGAGGACAAATAAAATTAGACCCTTAACCTAGACTCCTAAAAATGAGAATATGAAGCTTAGGATGCCCGAAAACCTAAACCAAAATAGTTAAAAAAAATTGGAGAAGAAAGCAGTGGCATTTTTGTAATTTTAGGGATATTTTTAGAAAACTCAAAGGAGGGATCTTTAAATGAAAAATTTTCTTGAGGTTCTTAGAGGCCCTACAAATTATAGAAACCCCTAAAACAATCAAAACCCCTCTGGTTTACGTTTTTGGTCATTGATTGACCAAAAATTTGATGGATTCTTTCAAGAAATCCAATTTGGGTAAAATTAAAGGTATTTTATGAATTAGAGGACCTAAATTTCATGATGGAAAATATGATTCTCAAAAAGGAGTTGAAATGAACTTAAATAGAAAGAACCAAGAAGAGGAGACAAAATGAAAATTTTTAAAAAGTGTTTTAACTTAGTCTCCCTTTTACATATCACATCCCATTTCTCCCATCTGCCTAATTAATGTTATTTCTACCCCAAACTAGAGGAGAGATCAGCTTGAAGAGACACACAAAGGGAGAGCAAAGGGGGAACAAACTCAAGTAGAAAAGGGTAAGAAATTCATGGTTTTTCATGCTTTCTCCTTCTTCTAACAAGTTCCTTCTTTCTCCCCTCTACTTCTATGGTGTTGGTGATTTAATTGGGGCTATTTTGTGGTTAGTTTAGCAAGGGAAATAGAGAATTTGCAAGAGAGCTTGGGAGTAATAGCAAACCCTCTAGAGAAGCTTGCAAACAAGGTAAATTTCCATGGATTTTGTTGCTTCTTCTTGTTCCTTCTCCCATGCATAGTTTTGGCCAACCCTAGGCATTTATGTCACACCATAGCAAGATATCATCCAAAATATATCACAAGTGGCATTTAAGTACCATTATAATCAATTTACTACTTTTAGCAGTGAAAATAGCTGACACATAAAACTAAAATAATTCATTAATAGCCAAATGAACCATATGAGCTTATAAAATGTAATAACCATTCTCAACACATTTGTTCAACCATAACTAACACATTTGGAAGCTCAAAATTGAATTACAAGCCATATTCCACAAGACTATATCACCACATGCACTTAGCCATGGATGCCATTAGTTTCCCTTATCTCCAATGGGTTTAATTTTTTTGGTTAAATGGGCCATATCGAATTACCAACACTTTCTTCCATCCATAATATACTCAACCATAGCAAATCATCACAATTTATCACACAATTTTTGGGTTGGAAGTCATTTTCCTTAAGCCAGAATTTTTTGTCCTTGGATTCCAGGGACAATTTACTAATATGAAGTTTGAAAATTCATAACTGATTCTAGAAAAATAGAAATAAGGCAAACCATACCATTTTGGAAAGATGTGGGTGTCTATGTTTGACTAAAAAATTTCTAGATCAAGAAAATGGCATTTAGCCTACAAAAATGAATGAAACAGTATTGGAGTTCGAACTGCATTACTATCACTGACCTCTAATTTCAAAAATTCATATCTCCCTCAATATAAATTAAAATGAGGTTTTCTAAGTGGCTATAGAAAGCTAGTAATGTCTATTTTATGCCTATAAAATTTTATAAGTATTGAATTCCATTTGGCCCACGAATGATAGGGGAAAGAAACTAACTATATGAACAGTACACATACCAAATTTGCATAATTTTTCCAACTTTGAAAAATCATAATAAATTATCTAGAGCCCCAAATTAGGTGATCTTTATCTCTGTAAAAAGCTCTAGATGAGACCTATGTTCATGCCAGATTTTAAAGTAAAACTAGTCCATTTGCTTAGATTTTTGTTTGGCTCAGGAATATGGCACTTTTGGTACCATAAAAGGGTCAAATTGGTTCCAATTTATCTCCTAACCATTCCACCACCAATTGAGCACGTTTATAAGCATAAGCACATCATGTATAAGCTTCTCAAGTAGTACAAAACATCATACATCTCAAACTCATCCTTCCACATGCACACATACACATGCAAGAAAGGGCTCCCAAATGCCAAAGTCCTATTTTCTCATTCATTTGGCTTCAACTTTGGTTCATACACTATATTTACATGCTTTTATATTTGCTCAAGGATTTACATCTAAAAAATAACTCATATATACAAACTTGACATTACATTACATCAAAAGCAAAATTATTGTCAAAATATAGCCAATCATGCTCCTTAGCTCCTATTTTTGTCTCCTTGAGCTCCACCTAAACATGATTAAATGGAAAATGAGGGAGAGTGAGATTTAAAGTGTAAAGTCTGATTTTTGTTAAATGATGGAAATGGACGCATTTTCAAAGCAAGTCACTCCAAATAAGTCAGTTAAAGTCTTGAAAATTTTGATTAACATTCTATACTCCTAAAAATGAGAATCCTAGGCTTAGACGGAAAGAAAAATAGAGCTAGAATAAAGAAACAAATTTTGACAAAAAACTTACGAAATGTAATGACATTTTCATAATTTTGAACAAATTTTAGAATTCACACAAGAGGAATTTTTAAATGAAAGTTTTGAGTTCTCTGGGATTCTCAGAGGCCCTGAAAATCATAGGAAGTCCTGGGACAGTTAAAATCCCTTCGGTGGATATTTTTCAACATCGGTGCACCTGAATTTTGATAGATTCATTCAGGAAGGTTTTAGCTTTGATTTGAGTAATTCTAAAGGCATTTTACTAAATTGGAAACCTAAATTTTATAATTGAAAAGATAGTTCTCAAAAAGGATCTAAAACAAATTAGAAACAAAATTGTCAAAAATGAAGGGTAAAATGAAAATTTTTGAAAAGTCTTCCTTCCTCCCACTTAAATATGTAGGGCGCCCCACTCTCCCATTCATTTAGCTTCATATGTTTCTACCTTAGGCCAGAGGAAAAACCCTAGGAGAGTGGTGCATAAGAGGAAAAGGAAGAAGAGGAGAAATCAAAGCTTGAAGGTATCGAATTTTGATGATTTTTCATGTTTTTCCTTTTCAAACCTCTTTTTCTCCATTCTCCTTTATTTCCTATGATTATGTTGAAGTATATGAATCTATTTTAAGAGAGAAATTAGAGAAAAAATTTGGAATTGAAGAGAAGAGGCCAAAGAAGATAAGATTCAAGTGAGAAAATAAGGAAAAGCAAGGTAATTTCTTCTTCTATGGTTGCTACCCGCGTGCTCCTCTTCTCTCCAAATTTTGCCCTACTCAAGAAGCCATAGGAGGGCTTGGTTTTTAGGTAGAACCAAGGGTGATTCCTAGAAAAAAGAGTGTGGAGATTAAGAATATGCAAAGAAAATCAACAAATAACCATGAAAATTCAAGATGCAAATTCTAGGGTTTTATATGTTCCTTGTAAAATCTGATTTGATACCTTGATTTCTATGCTTAAATAAGAGTTTAAATGAGCTCCTAAGATCCTTAGAAGTCTCCCTATATGCTTCCTCCATCAAAAAATCAAACCAAAGTCCATGAAGGCCAAATTCCTCCATTACCTCAGCCTAAGGGGGTTTGAATACCTAGGGAGAGTTTTAAATAATTCTAAGCCCATTTTTTGAGTCATATATGATGAGTGAAGTAGAGGGGAGGCCTTACAAAAAATTTAGAAACCATAGAAAGTAAGTTGCACTTATATGTTCCATAATATGACCTAAAGAAACAATATATAGTTCAGTTCTTTATTTTAATTCTGTGACAACTCCAAGAGGCTTAAAAGGAGTCAAAAATCATATATGAAAGGAAAGAATGAAGCCTAGAATTTATTTGATCGGTGTTGCTTCATTGGGTGCATTCTTAGAAACATAAAGGGGTTAATTAGCCAATTTAGTGTCTAAGTAAGATGTGTGGTCTTAGAATTAATTCCATGAACCTAATTGGCTTTCATAAATTGTGTTTAGGCCAAGAGAAATCATTCCCACACCTTTATGTGTGAGGCTAAGGAAGGGAGAGAAAATTCAAGGAAAAAAGTGTATGGTTGCATCCAAGGTAGCTCACTCTTCCTTCTCTCATGCATGAATGTATGCTTGGCCTTTCTTTGAATGTGTGTATGTGTGTTTTAAGCCATGAAAAGTATTCTAGTATGATTTCATATGCTATGGTACCATGAAGACCTATTATGTTTTCAAATAATATTTTTTATGCGTGCTTGGGTTTGCTTGAGTGTAGTGAAGTCAAGAACCCTTGGCTATGGTGAGGATGAGTCAAGAACCTTTAGAATTGGTTGAGACAAAATAAAAAGTCTCCCAAAAGTGAGGTGAGTCAAAAACCTCTTCAAGAATGGGTGAGGCAAGTCCAAAATCCACAAGTGAATGGGTGAGGCTAATCCACTTACTTGGTAAGTCTTTGTATGCTATGTATAACTTGCTCAAATGTTTAAAATGCTTCTTGAATATTTGCACATGTTAATATGCCTATGCATGCATTTGTAAGATTGGTTTTGTATTTTTTATGTGTGATTGAAATGGTGATGAGCTATTAGGATTCTTTGAATCTCATTCCCTCTTCTCCATTGTTTTAACATGTTAGGTGAACCAAGAGATCAAGGAAATTGGAGCCTACCACTTGAGAGATGAGAACATGACATTAAAGTGTATAGATTTTGTTACTTTAAGGCCATATAAGTGGCAAATATTGTAATCTTTGGTTGTATATGTTCTATGATGTTATGAACATGTATAATTATGCTAATGTATCATGTATAAATGAGAGCTAAGGTTGTATGTATGGAAATGCTCATTTTAGACATGTAATGGCAATTTTGCATTATGTAAATATATGTATAAATGGAAGTGGAATAGCCAAATTGAGATGCCTGAGATTTGAGACCACTTGGGTAGTTCATAAAAGTCATATTCATGCTTTTAAACTTGCCCAAGAGGTGCCAAATATCAAGGGAAGTCATTTGGATAGTTTGGTATCTTGTATGGATAAAAAATTTACCATATTGGAAACCTACACCACTTTTTGTCCAAATGAGTTCTTCTTGATATGAGATTTGACATGCATTTAGAGCTTGTTAAGACCTTTTTAGGAAGCTAAAGTGTAGAATTTTCAAAGGTCCATGGAATATTTGATAAATTTCAAAATTGGGAAAAATTTTGAATTTGGAAATTATTGTTCATACTGATCCAAAAATAAATTCTGTCACTCAAAGGGCAAATGATATCCAATTGCCATGAAATTTTATAAGGAGAAACTAGATATTCCCAGTGACTTGTACCAACTAGAAGCACCTCAATTGGATATCTAGAGAGGGAGATATGAATTTTTAAAATTTTTACCCAGTATCAGGCATTTAGACTGACCTTAGGTAGTCTTTGATTGGTTTTTGATGCCTAGACATGCCTAAACTAGTCTAAAGTTATTTTTTACCCTTCATCTAACATCTGTAGCTTTCTAGATTAATATCATTTGCATGGATTGGAATTTTTTTAAATTAATTGAACATTTTTGAAATTTCTAATAGAAATCGTGACAGCACCAATAGGCAACTAGACCTCTACATCTTTTTGAATGTCAAACTTCTTATGTGTAGTGTTTCATGGTTTAGACATATTTTTAGTATAAATTAGACATATGTAGCTTTCCAGAATGGGAAAGAATGCATGATTTTGAGTTTTCTAGAATTAGTTATAATTTTTCAAAATTTATGATAGAGAAAGGGAAATTCTGGCTGAAATAATATCTATAGATTTTATGTACTCCCTTGCTTTACACAAGCTCTAGGCCAATTTTAGGGATGAAAATGAGTTGTATCTATATAATTAAATATGAGAATATGATACATCAGCTCACATGGTCCACAGGATACTGAATGAATTTTTTTTTACACAATGCAATGCTAAGAAATTCATTTTTTTAATTGATTTTTTCTTACTCCTTATGTGAGATGCATGATGTGAAGCATGAGAATAACATGAGATAAGCTCAGAAATTATGGTGTTACATTTATTGGTATCATAGCAAAGGTTCAAGCTCTTGATGTAGGTTGTGGCTTTTGTTTATGAGTTACCTAGACGTATATGAGCTTGTTTGTGGATGAATTGAGTGTGTGATGGTGTGAAAGTATCCCCTTTTCGTGTTAAAGTTTACTATGATATTTTAGAGCTATGGTGAACACTAAGAGAGGTCGGCCCTCTAGAGAGGCTCGTGAAGATGATAGAGCCTAGCCTAGTGATCCAGTTACTGGAGCCCTGCAGCCTATTATGGCTTGCCTAGATTAGCAGCAGGCCATGATTATGCAGTTACAGGAATGACTTGTTGAGAGAGACAACCAGGGCCCTATGCCTCCTCCTCCACAGCCACCTCACCACTTAGATCATCCCAAGCATTCAAGGGTGACTCACTCAGACCCTCAACCTTATGTGTAGATGGTTACCCCTGTTCCACCAGCTCAGACACCTCCAGCCCAAGAGCAGCCCTCTATTAGCTAGGTCATCACCTAGTTCAAGAAATTCGGGCTTTCCACCTTTGATAGTGAGATGAACACAGAGAAAGTTAAGGCTTGGATTATGTAGTTAATGAAAATCTTTCACGTGATGGAATGCATGTCTAAGCAGAAAAGCCACTATGGCTATCTTTCAACTAGAGAAGGAAGCAGATTATTAGTGGAGGGGCACTGAGCCTATCTTGCAGGTGAGGAACTTCTGATTACATGGGAGGCATTCCTCTAAGCCTTTTATAAGAGATACTTCCCTAGTTCAGTCAGGGATGAGAAGGAGTCAGAATTTATACTCTTGAAACAAATAGAAAGGATGTTCGTGGACCAATATGTGGCTAGATTTGTAGAGCTTTCCCGATATTCCTCTTATTTATAGAGACATGATGATGAATAGTGGAGAGCAGATAGGCTAGAGAAAGGTTTGCTCCCCGAGATTAGAAACAGGGTAGTGCCACAAAGAATCAAGTACTTTAATACCCTAGCTGAGATATGTAGAGTGACGGAGGCAAACCTCAAAATGATGTAGCCTACCTCCAATGCTAGACCACCCCTTCCTGAGCCCAAGAGACCTAGAAAAGGATCACGGGCTATAGTTACTAGCAGAAGAGGTGATAGAAGCCAGTGGAGCTAAAGGGGGAAGAAATGGAGGACTTGGTCCAGTAAAGGTAGCTTTACACCTATCATATGTTCTTAGTGTGGCAAGAATCACGGGACTAGACCATGTTACACAGGGTAGAATGTATGCTTCTGGTGTGGTAGGTTAGGATTGTAACACCATATTTTCTAGCTCATTTCCATCATCATTTACATACTTACGTGATATATTGTAAGTAGGAAGTGGAAAATTTCATTAAAATAATAAACTTGCTTGTGTTGCGCTATAGTTAAAAATTTGCTATTAGTGTCACGTGGACCGTTTGAGCTCATACTATATATCTTCATATTTATTTACATCATTACAACTCATTTGCATCTCAAAATCATGCCCACAACTCATGGAAACTGAAATGGAGCTCAAAATAAGCAAGTATATTTTCGGCTAGATTTGCTCCATTTTCTGACCTAACTTTGGAAAATCATAACTAAATCTAGAAAATTTGAACTCATACAATCTTGGTCATTCTGGAAATATTATGATGTATAATTCACATTAAAAATACACCCATATCATAACATGTATCACAGAGAATGTTTGACATCCAAAATGGTCCAAAGGTCTGACTGAATTCTGGAGTTGTCACAGAATTCTATAGAAAACTTTGAAAATGTCCAATTAATTCCAAAAATATTCAATATATGCAAATGATACCAATCTGGAAAGCTATGGATGTTAGATAGAGAGAAAAAATATCATCAAATCAGTTCATCAAGCCTAGACTTCGAAATTCAATGGAACAGTACTTCTAGTTGGGCAAAATTATTGATACTGGATAGAAACTTCAAAAATTCATATCTCCCTCTCTAGACCTCCAAACAAGGTGCTTCTAGTTGGTACAAGTCTCTGTGATCATCTAGTTTCTCTGTATAAAATTTCATGGCAATTGGACATCATTTGAGCCTTGTGTGACAGAAAATAATTTCGAACCAAATGAATAGTGCAACAAACCAGAAACCATGAATTTTGCCAACTTTGAAAATTTATCAAATATTCTGTAAACCTCCAAAAATTATGAACTTTAGCTTCCCAGAAAGCTCTCAATAAGGCCTAATTTCATGCCAAATTTCAGACCAAGAATAATTCATTTGGCCAAAAATTGATATAGGGTTCCATATTGGTCAATTTTGGCTCCATATAGGGTACCAAAGTTACCAAATGGATTTCCCTTGGTCTTGGCACATTTTGAGCAAGTCTAAAAGAACATTTGAGACTTAAGTGAGCAGCCCAAATGGTCCCAAACCTCATACATCTCATTTGGTCATTCAACCCACACTTATATATACATTTATCAAAATCCCATATTCCATACTTTGGCCTTACATACTCAAAATAAGTACTATAGATCATATATCATTTTCATACATCTAAATATCACATAATAGTATATTTACACATGTCTCAAGGTTTATGGTATATAGATCACATCATATACATTATGAACCATCATTATGGTTCCAAAATGAGCCATATGATACATAAGCTTGTCAATCCTTACTCTTCACGGTTGTTGGCTCCCTTCACCATAATTACTTGGTCCACCTAGCATGTTAGATCATTGGAGAGGAGGGGATGAGATTCAAAGAATCCCAATAGCTCATCTCCCATTCAATCACACATAATATATGTAAATCAAGCTTTAGAAGTGCATGCATGGAGAAAATAAAAGCCATGGACATTTTAAAAGCAAACTTGGCATGTGAACAACTCATACAGATCATTCAAGAGCTCACCAAGTGTTTGGATTGGCTTCACACTTCTCATGGATTTTGGACTTCCCTCACCCATTCTTGAGCACTTTGGACTCAACCATACTCTTGGGATCCCACATTACTTTTGAAAAACTCTTTGCTTTGTCTCAACCAAGCTCGAGGGTTCTTGGCTCATTCTCACCCAAGGGAAGAGTTCTTGGCCTCTCCATACTCAAGCAAACTCATACAAACATCATGGATTCATTTAAAACATAACATGGCATCAAGAGTCATGACATATGAAGGCATGCTAGCATACTTTTCATAGCTTGAAAATACATATACACACATTCTAAAACAAGCTAAACACATATCCATGCATGAGAGAAGGTGGAGAGAGCTACCTTGTACAAATCTATACACTTTTCTCCTTGAATTTCCCTCCTTTGCCTCGGCTATACACCCACAAATTGGTAGAGATGGTTTCTCTTGGCCTAGATATAATTTATGGGAGCCAATTAGGTTCATGAAACACATGCTAAGGCTACACAACTTGATGAAACACTAGATTGCTCTATAGGCTCCATTATGGTCCATATTGGCACCTAATGAAGCAACACCTCTCAAACAATTTCTAGGCCTCATTCTTTCCTCTAAAATATGATTCTTGACTCCTTTTAAGCTTCTTGGAGTCATCACATCATTAAAAGAAAAGGCCTAGCACCATGTTACTTCTTTAGGTCATGATATGGAACCTAAGGCACCAAATCACTTTCTATGAGTTCTAAATTTTTTCTAAGGCCTCCCCTCATTTTCATTCATCAAATATGACTCAAGAATGGCCTTAGAAAAATTTAAAACTCTCCCTAGCTTAGAGAACCCATCTAGGCCGAGGCTATGAAGCATATTGGGTTCCATGGAACTTTCTTTGTTTTCTCAAGGGAAGAAGCATATGGGGAGCCTCTTAGGGATCTTGGGAGCTCATTTAAACTCTTACTTAGGCCTAGGAATCATCATACAAAATCAGATTTTACAAGTGCAATTGAAACCCTAGAACTTGCATCTTGAAATCTAATGATTTTTTGATAATTCCCTTTGCATATTCTTAATCTCCACACCCTTTTTCCTTAGATTCATGTTTGGTTCTACCTAAAAATCATCTCCTCCTAGGGTTTTCTCAAGTGAGGCAAAATGGAGGAGGAAGGCACCAAAAATGACAACCATAAGAAGAGAAATTACTTTGTTTTCTTGCTTTTTCTCACTTGAATCTTGTGTTCTTTGAGCTCCTCTCTTCAAATCCGAATTTTTCCCTTAATATCTCCTTTAAAACAGATTTATAAACTTGATTATAACCATAGGAAAGAAAGGGAAATGGAAAAGGAGAGGTTTGGAAAGGAGAAAGCATGAAAAATCATGAAATTCCTTACCTTTTCCTTACTTTTTCTCCTCCTTTCTTCTCCTCCATGGTGTGCCTAAGAGAGCTGGTGTTTTTTCTGGTGTTTGGGCAGAATGGGTCCTGCAAATGGAGGGGATAAGAAATAAGAAACTTAAAGTGTGTTCAAGAAGCTTCCACTTTCTCAAAAATTCTAATTTTGCCCTTTGTTTTTGGCATTTTCATTTCTCCTTTGTTTTAGCCCTTTTTTGAGAACCGTATTTTCCATTATAAAGTTTAGATTCCTATTTTAATAAAATGCTTTTGGAATCACTCAATTTGGAGTTAAAACCTTACCGAACAAACTAATCAAAATTCGGGTCAACCGACATTGGAAAACGTCCACCGAAGGGGTTTTAACTGTCCCGGGGGTTTTCATAGTTTTCAGGGCCTCTGAGAACCCCAAAGAACTCAAAACTTTCATTTAAAAAGCCCTCCTGTGTGAATTCCAAAAATTGCCCAAAATTACAAAAATGCCATTATGTTTCGTAAGTTTTTCGTAAGAAATCATGTCTTCATTCTAGCTCTGCTTTTCTTTCTATCGGAGGTTGGGATTCTCATTTTTAGGAGTCTAGAATACTTCTCAAATTTTTTGAGACCTTAACTACATCATCTTGGGGGACTTCCTTTTGTATCCAGTGAATTTTGTTTGTTTACGGAGAAATCGTACATTACGTTTCTCACATTTTCTCTGGTTTTCAGAGAATCGGATATTATATTTCTCCCCACTTAAATAAATTTCACCCTCAAAATTTGGGATACACTTTCTCTTACTTTTTTCTTTTCTGGTTAACTGCTCTTTTCTTTCCCTTCTTCCTGGCTCTATATGCTTTCTCAGCGATTTCATTCTTTCAAATTTTCTCTTAGCCAAGGAACTTTTATCACTAGCTCTTAGTAAGGGCTCTATTGCTCTCAAATACTAGCTAGTTCTTCTCATAAGGCAAAGGAATTTCTGACTCTGGAGGCCTATCCTGGGAGAGCTTACTAATCATGTCGGGTTAATATTAACCCATTCGCAGGATTAATGTTTCTCTCAGTGGACTCATTTACACATCTTGGGAGGTAACTTATTTTATATCACATCTTCCGTATCCTCTCTAAATGGCTTCTCATAACATCTCATCATCTTTTCTAATCATTAGAGCCATCAGAGGTTTCTGTCTGTCTGCTTATTTACATGTTCCGTCCACTGTTTATCCCTACATTCTTTCTTACCAGCTCATCCTATGATTACAATTCACATTTTTTTGTCACAGGCCTCACATCTCAATTACTTACTGGGATTACAACTTCTTTGAGGAGTTTCTACTTTTATGATCCCAGTTTCTCTATTTACTGCTATATCTGTCTTTGTAGGCCAGGACTTTTCTCACTTTTCTTTGCTCACTTGCAGTGGCATTTTATAATCCCTCATTTCAACACTGATAAGCCTAATATGTGTGTCTCATACTGGCACCAAAGAGTTACTGCCACTGACTACTGCTGAGCTCTGATGGGATACTAGCTATTCTCACAGTTTTGCTCACTGGAGATATACTGTACCACTTACCTCATATAAAAACTGCACCTGACTCTTTCCTGAATATATAAGCTAGCATGCAGGGATCTCTCTATCCCTCAATCAAGGCTGCTGTCTACTAAGTAGTAGTCCATCTAGCTCTAACTCTGGTAAGCTAATTTCTTGCTTTCCTCATCCCATACACTATGCTCATCTCTAGAGAGAGCTGGTCAATGGTCTAACTGTCTAAGTAAAGCCTTCATTTCTCTGTGGTAATGGTCTACCAGACTTAGGAAATCTATAGTCTTTGAGATAAAAGCTAATTGAAACTATACTGGCCTCTGAGACTAATTGCTCTGTAAAACTATCTCAGGCTATCATCTCTACCAGAGATCTATCATGTTGTAGCTAGGGCTCTCTGTAATTCTGTGGGATCTAATGTGACCCCCTGGGTCTACTGCGACCTCTTAGAGCCCTACAAGGGTCTAATGCAACCCGCTGTGCTATGCTAGGATCTACTGCAATCCATCTCTGGGAGACGTCAAAGCCTAAGATCATTATATCTGATAGTAAAATACATGCTCACTAAATGCGGTAACCATCACTCATAATAGCTGAGGCTAAGCTCAGAAGTACATCATGCTCTTTGTGCAAAGTGGGTTTTATGTCATTTCATTCTCGAGGATCCCGTCATACTAATACTAGGGAGAATTTTAATTTTTTATTCATTGCTCCTCATAGGATCCTCAGATTCCCACTTTAGCCCATTTTTCAGTTAGGCTTTCTTTTCCTACTCTATTGACTTACTTACTTATATATACTTATTTTAGCCTTCCTCTCATATCTTGCAGTTTCTAACTATCCTTACATTCTGCTTTTAAGTGCTTTGGCACTAGGGCATCTCACACATTGAGTGTGGTTAACATCTCTGATAGGAGAGAGGCTATACATTGGTCCCTATTCATTTCATTTATATATACTATAAGGGACTCGGGCTATGCATATTGAATCTAAACATTTTCTACTGGGGATTCCTTTCTGCATGCTTTTCTCATTATTCTGATATTACTAGAATCCCTTTACCTTTCTTTTCTAACTTATCTCGTTCTTTAAGCAAGATACCTTTCAATTATCAAGACACTTTAGTGATTGATGTTATCGTTTGCTACACACTTAAATTACATTACTACTAGGTTGGCCAGACCCAATATCATGTAACCATTGTGACAAGCAAACCATTGACATCAAACACTAATACACGGGTGTCTCATGACCGAGCTCAAAGCCACTATCACCTGTATATTACAAGTTATGGAGAAATCGTCCATTATGATTCTCACATTTTCTCTAGTTTTTAGATAATCAGATATTATGAGGACATATGGCTAGGGGACTGCATCCATGCTCCTCCATAGTTTACACAACAGAGGGAGATGACTCCTACTCCCAAATCTCAGACCCAGGGTATTGTCTTTACCCTGTCACAGCAGGAGGCTAGCCGGTCCTCAAGTCTGATTCAAGGTACTACTAGAATAAATGATTTTTCTATGACTGCATTATTTGATTTGGGTGCTATTCATTCTTTCATATCATATGACTATGCTAGAAGGTTAGGTCTGAGTATGCATACATTACCATATAATTTGTATGTATCTACCCCTATAAGAAACCGAGCCATTACCTCCTATGCTTGTTTGAATTGTGTAATTTAGTTTAATCATTGTCTTACCCCCCTTAATCTAATTGGTATGCCCCTTATTGATATTGATGTAATCATTAGCATGAATTAGATGTCTATAAATAATGCCATACTAGATTGTAGCCACAGATGTATTACATTACCTGAGTATAGGACTATACCTAGTATGAGGATTAAGTTATCTATTATGACCACTCCCAGGTTGAGAGGTCTCTAGGGTATGGTTGTCAGGGGTACCTAGTTTTCTTTTCAGTTCAGGCTGAGGTAAAAGCGAGTATAGATGAAATTCCTATAATGAGAGAGTTTCCAAAGGTATTCCTTAAAGAGATTAGCATACTACCCCCAGAGAGAGAAGTAGAGTTTTCAATAGACATTGCATTTGGGGTAGGTCCAGTGTCTAAGGCCCGGTATAGGATGGCTCCTACTGAGTTAGCTGAGCTTAAGAAATAGATAGAAGAACTCTTAGAGAAGGATTTTATCAGACCCAGTGTATCGCCATGGGGAGCTTCAGTCTTATTCCTAAAGAAGAAAGAAGGGAGCCTCAAGCTATGTATAGATTACAAGGAACTCAATAAGATAACCATTAAGAATAAGTACTCTCTCCCTTGCATTGATAACCTTCTAGATCAATTACTAGGAGTGTCAGTTTTCTCTAAGATAGATCTCAGGTCGAGATACCATTAGCTTAGAATAAAGGTAGAGGATATTCTTAAAATAGCATTTAGAACTAGATATGGGTATTATGAATTTTTAGTTATACCCTTCGGGGTTAATGAATGCACCTGCAGTGTTCATAGACTATATGAACAGAGTCTTTAGGCCATACTTAGATAGATTTGTAGTTGTCTTCATAGATGACATTCTCATATACTCAAAAAGTACAGAGGGAACATGAGCAACACTTGAGATTAGCCTTAAAAACCTTGAGAGAGAGGCAGCTCTTTGCTAAACTTAGTAAATGTGAATTTTAGCTCACTGAAGTTCAATTCCTAGGCTATGTGATCTCCTAAATAGGGGTTGTAGTAGATCCTCGCAAAGTAGAGGCAGTGTTACAGTAAGAGAGACCTAGGACAATGACAGAGATCAGGAGCTTCTTAGGTTTAGCAGGTTACTATAGAAGGTTCATTCAGGGCTTTTCTCAGATAGTGATGCCACTAACCCAGCTTACTATAAAGAATGTGCCTTTTGTGTGGAATGAAAAATGTGAGAGTAGTTTTCAGGAATTGAAGCATAAGTTAACCATGGCCCCAATCCTAGTACTCCTAACCCTATAGAGACTTTTATAGCCTATAGTATTGCCTCAGAGAAAGGGTTAGGATGTGTGCTTATGCTGAAAGGCCAAGTGGTAGCTTATACTTATAGCAATTAAAACCCCACGAAGAAAATTACCTCACACACAATTTAGAGTTAGCTGCAGTGGTATTTGCTTTGAAAATATGGAGACACTACTTATATGGGGTAGCTATAGAAATTTACAGTGATCACAAAAGCCTTAAATACTTATTTGAAAAGAAAGAGTTGAATATGAGATAATGGAGATGATTAGAATTCTTGAAAGATTATGATTTTACGTTGAAATACCATCATGAAGGCTAATATGGTAGCTGATACCTTAAGTAGAAATCCATACACATAGCCTACATGATGATTCGAGAGTAGAAATTGATTGAGAGATTCAAATATATAAGTCTTTCATGTGAGGTGCATATGAGGAAACTATTAATGAGTGAAACCCAAATAGAAAATGACCTGAGGGAGTAAATAAGAGAGGCCCCAGTGAATAGATGACATGTAAGTATGATTAGAGCCCAGATAGCTCAGGGTAGCATTTAGGAGTTCAATCTATCTGAAGATGATATAATAAGATACAAGGATAGGCTGTATGTACCTAGAAATACAAAAATCAGAGAGAAAATATTAGATAAGGCACATAAGAATAAATATATCATTCATCTAGGTAGTAATAAAATGTATCAGAACTTAAAGAAAATGTTCTGGTGGCTTGGAATGAAAACAGATATAGCTGAGTATGTCTCTTGATGTCTAGTATGTCAGAGAGTTAAGATAGAACATTAGAAACTAGTTGGGTTACTTCAGCCCCTAGATATCCCAGAATGAAAGTGGGATAGTATAACTATGGATTTTGTCATGGGTTTACCCAGGACATCATCGGGCATGATGCAATATGGGTAATAGTGGATATATTAACAAAGTCAGCACACTTTTAGCTATGAAAGCCACTTATACCCTAGATAAGCTAGCCCAACTATACATACATGAGATAGTTAGATTACATAGCATGCTTAGGAGCACAGTTTCAAATAGAGATCCCAGATTCACTTTGAATTTCTGAGATTATTATAGCATGCTTTAGGTATTAGACTTAGATTTAGCATAACCTATCACCCCCAAACAGATGGACAGATAAAGAGAACCATCCAAATCCTAGAGGACATATTAAGGACATGTGTGCTAGAAATGAAAGGAAACTGGGATACATACTTGCCTCTAGTAGAATTTGCCTATAATAACAGCTATCATGCGAATATACAGATGGCACTGTACAAGGCATTATATGGGAGGAAGTGTAGATCTCTGATGTGTTGGGTTGAGCTAGGAGAGCAGAGCCCTATGGCCTAGAGTTAGTGGTCCAGACTTCTAGATAGATTGAGACCATTAGAAAGAAACTCCTGATGACTCAGAGTAGACAGAAAGTTACACAGATATGCGTAGACGGCCGTTAGAGTTTAAGATTGGAGACCATGTCTTCATTAGACTGTCTCTAGTCATAGGGATAGGTTGGTCCATCAAAAGTAAAAACTCAGTCCAAAATACATAGGTCATTTTCATATGCTTGATAAAGTAGGACTTGTGGCCTACAAATTAGCCTTTCCCTAAATTTGAGCTAAGTACATAATGCATTCCATGTTCACAGCTCAAAAAGTATCAACCCGACCCCTCACATATCATAGAATATGAGAATGTGCTATTACAGGATGATCAATCATACATAGTATCACCAGATTGGATCGTGGACATTAGACTCAAGCAGTTACGAAATAAGACAATACCGCTGGTGAAAGTGGTTTAGAAGAGGTTATCTCCCGAAGAGGCTACATGGAAGCTATAGAAAGAAACATTTAGAGCTCTTCCCATTAGGTATGTTATCTAAATTTTGAGGACAAAATTTTTTAAAAGGGAGAATTCTAATGTTTGATTTTTGTTAAACGACGGAAACAAAGGCATTTTCAAAGCAAGTCCCTCGAAGTAAGTTAGTTAAGGTCCTAAAAAATTTAAGCAACATTCTAAACTCCTAAAAATGAGAATCCTAGGCTCAGAGGAAAAGAAAAACAGAGCTAGAATGAAGAAACAAAATTTGACAGAAAACTTATGAAATGTAATGGCATTTCATAATTTTGAACAAATTTAGAATTCATATAGGAGGGTGTTTTAAATGAAAGTTTTGAGTTATCCAAGGTTCTTAGAGATCCTAAAAACCATGGGAAGCCCAGGATGTTTTCCAATATCGGTGCACCTTGAACTTTGACAGATTCATTTGGGAAGGTTTTAGCTCTGATTTGAGTGATTCTAAAAGTATTTTACTAAATTGAAAATCTAAATTTTATAATTGGAAATCTAAATATTATAATAAAAAAGATGGTTCTCAAAAAGGAGTTAAGACAAATTAGAAACAAAAATGCCAAAAATAAAGGGCAAATGATAATTTTTGAAAAATCTTTCTTCCTCTACTTAAATATATAGGGTGCCCTACTCTCCCATTCATTTAGCTTCATATGTTTTTGCCTTAGACTAGAGGAAAAACCCTAGGAGAGTGGCACATAAGAGGAAGAGGAAGAGGAAGAGGAGAAGAAGTCAAATCTTGAAGGTATGGAATTTTGATGGTTTTTTATGCTTTTTCCTTTCTAAATCTCTTTTCATCCATTCTCCTTATTTTCTATGATTATATTGAAGTATATGGATCTATTTTAAGGAAGAAATTAGGAGAAAAATTCGGATTTGAGAGAGGAGGCCAAGAAGACAAGATTCAAGTGAGAAAACAAGGAAAAACAAGGTAATTTCTTCTTCCATGGTTGCTACCCCTTGCTCCTCTTCTCTCCATATTTTGCCCACTCAAGAAGTCATAGGAGGGCTTGGATTTTGGGCAGAACGAAGGGTGATTCTTAGGAAAAGAGTGTGGAGATTAAGAATATGCAAAGAAAATTAACAAATAACCATGGAAATTCAAGATGCAAATTCAAGGGTTTCATATGTTCTTTGTAAATCTGATTTGATACCTTGATTTTTATGCCTAAATGAGAGTTTAAATGAGCTCCTAAGATCCCTAAAAGTCTCCCCATGTGCTTCCTCCATCAAGAAAACAAATCAAAGTCCATGAAGCCCAAATTCCTCCATTGTCTTGGCCTAAGGGGTTTGAATACCTAAGGAGAGTTTTAAATAATTCTAAGCCCATTTTTGAGTCATATATGATGAGTGAAGTAGAGGGGAGGCCTTAAGAAAAATTTAAAAACCATAGAAAGTGAGTTGGACTTATATGTTCTATAATATGACCTAAAGAAGTAATATGTAGTTAGACTCTTTATTTTAAATTTGTAACGACTCCAAGAGACTTAAAAGGAGTCCAGAATCATATATGAAAGGAAAGAATGAAGCCTAAAATTTATTTGATTAGTGTTGCTTCATTAGGTGCATTCTTGGAAATATAAAGGGATTAATTAGCCAATTTAGTATCTAAGCAAGATGTGTGGTCTTATAATTAATTCCATGAACCTAATTAGCTTCCATAAATTATGTTTAGGCCAAGAGAAATCATTCCCATACCTTTATGTGTGAGGCCGAGGAAGGGAGAGCAAATTCAAGGAGAAAAGTGTATGGTTGCATCTAAGGTAGCTCACTCCTCCTTATCTCATGCATGAATGTATACTTGGCTTGTCTTTGAATGCGTGTATGTGTGTTTTAAGCCATGGAAAGTATTCTAGTATGATTTCATATGCCATGGTACTATGATGACCCATTTATGTTTTCAAATAATGTTTGTTATTTATGCTTAGGTTTGCTTGAGTGTGGTGAAGCCAAAAACCCTTATCTATGGTGAGGATGAGCCAAGAACCTTTAGAATTGATTGAGACAAAGTAAAGAGTCTCCCAAAAGTAAGGTTGACTCCCAAGAGCAAGGTTGAGTCAAAAACCTCTTAAAAAATGGGTGAGGCAAGTCCAAAATTCATGAGTGAATAGGTGAGGCTAATCCACTTATTTGGCAAGCCTTTGTATGCTCTGTATGACTTGCTCAAATGTTTAAAATGCTTCTTGAATGTTTGCATATATTAATATGTCCATGTATGCATTTGTAAGATTGATTTTGCATTTTTTATGTATGATTGAAAGGGAGATCAACTGTTGGGATTCTTTGAATCTCATTCCCTCCTCTCTAATGTTCTAATATTCTAGGTGGACCAAGTAATCAAGGAAATGGGAGCCAACTACTTGAGAGATGAGAGCATGTCATTAAAGTGTATATATTTTGTTACTTTAAGGCCATATGAGTAGCAAGTATTGTAATCTATGGTTGTATATATTCTATGATGTTATGAACATGTATAATTATGTTAATGTATCATGTATAAATGAAAGTTAAGGTTGTATGTATGGAAATGCTCATTTTGGACATGTAATGACAATTTTGCATTATAGAAATGTATGTATAAATGGAAGCAGAATAGCCAAATTGAGATACATGAGGTTTGGAACTACTTGGGCAGTTCATACAAGTCATATTCATGCTTTTAGACTTGCCCAAGTTGTGCCAAATATCAAGGGAAGTCATTTAGATACTTTGGTATCTGGTATAGAGCAAAAATTTACCATATTGAAAACCTACACCACTTTTTATCCAAATGAGTTCTTCTTGGTTTGATATTTGGCATGCCTTTAGAGCTTGTTGAGAGATTTTTATGAAGCTAAAGTTTATAATTTTTGGAGGTCCATGGAATATTTGATGAATTTTCAAAGTTGATAAAATTTTGAATTTGGTCATGTTACTATTCATACTGATCTGAAAATAAATTCTGTCACTTAGGGGGGCAAATGATATCTAGTAGCCACAAAATTTTATAGGGAAAAATTAAACATTCTAGTGACTTGTACCAATTAGAATTACCTCAATTAGATGTCTAGAAAGGAAAATATGAATTTTTAAAGTTTCTACCTACTATCATGCATTTAGATTGACCTCAGGTACTTTTTAATTGGTTTTCGATGCCTCTACGTGCCTAAACTAGTCTAGAGTTATTTCTTCCCTTTACCTAACTTTCATAACTTTCTGTATTGGTATCATTTTCGTAGATTTGGATTTTTTAAAATTAATTGGACATTTTTTTAATTTCTAGCAGAAACTTGTGATAGTACTAGTAGACAGCCAGACCTCTATACCTTTTCGAATGTCAAACGTCTTTTGTATGGTGTCTCATGGTCTGAACATATTTTTAGTATAAATTAGACATATGTAGCTTTCCATAATGGTAAAAAAATGCATGTTTTGATTTTTTTTAGAATTATTTACGATTTTCCAAAGTTTGTGATAGAGAAAGGGAAATTCTGGCCGAAATAATATCTATGAATTTATGTACTCCCTTGCTTTGCATGAGCTCTAGGCCAATTTTGAAGATGGAAATGAGTTGTATCTATGTAATTAAATATGAGAATATGATACATGAGTTCACATGGTCCATAAGACACCGAATGAATTTTTTTTTTCGCAACGCAACGCTAAGAAATTCATTATTTTAATTGATTTTTTCTTGCTCCTTATGTGAGATGCATGATGTAAAGTATGAAAATAACATGAGATAAGCTAGGAAATTATGGTGTTACATAAAAAATCTCAATAGCTCAATTACCCTTTCAAGTAAGCAAATAAGGTATGTAATCATGTCAAAGAATACAAGTATGCACTAAACACTTTCAAGAATCATTCAAATCATAATTTACACATCACTTAAACATGTCAAAGCCAAGAAACAAGCTCTAAGGAGTTTTGGTCTTGCTCACCCTATGATTTGGGACTTTTAGGTTAGCCTCATCCATTTTCTAGGGACTTTTGACTTAGCCTCACTCATTTTGAGACTTTGGCTTTGTGTAATATTTAGTTCTTTGAAAGCATGAAAAAACGTGAGAAACATAATGTATAGTTTCTCTATAAGCATATGAAATTCATTGGACACAAAAGGAAGTGAGTGGATCGTCGCATAACCCTCAAAATAATACTGAGGTTGATAAAATATGTAGCGAATGGCACAACCTAGGTCATCTCCCTTGGAATTGGCGTTCAATGTTAATTGAGTTTTCCCAAATATTAAAAGACTCTAAAAATTCCTAAACTAAGGGGGTTTTGATTTAATTAAACTAAGCAAAAACTAAATTGAATTAAAATTCCTAAATTCTACCTAATTGGATGAATTATGGGTGAAAGATGGTCTTGTGACTAGCTTTGGATTCGTCCCTTAGTATCCACTATCCTTATCCTATTCTAATTGTGATTAATTCTGGCCTAAGAGTCCCTAATTGTTTCATAACAATTTATCTTGAGTTACCACGCAAGAGTCAAGAGATTAATGATTTAACGTTGAATTGAGACCTCAATCCTGCATTAAACTATTAATTCTTGTTTTATGATCAATGAACACTCAATTTGATTGATTAACTAATTGATTAACCTCTGAATCATCCTAAATATTTAATTAACCAACTAAACATTAAGGAATCTTCAAATTAAACAATTAAGCTCACTCATGTATTTTATCGAACACCTTCGAAGCATACATGGGAATTCAGATAATATTGAAATTAATCAGATCAATTAATCAACAAAAATACTTCCTAATTAGTGTCTAACCAGCCACTAATTATAATTACACAAATTCCCTATCAAATACAACTTAACTAAGACAATAAATGAAAGAGAAAAAGTGTAGGAAAAATAAGGAAAGTCTTAGCCCAAAAATTCTATGTTCTCTCCATGGATTCAAGCTTCTCCAAGAGCTTCCTCCTTGCTAGCCTCAAGATGAACTAAAGCTTCATGGGATGTAGATGGAATGGAGTGGAGTGGAGAGAAGAGGATGGAGTGGACGATGAATGGTGTGTGGATGAATTGATGGATGGTTTATGAATGGTTTGATGGATGGATGAGTGGTTTGCAGCGAATGAATGTATAGATGATGGAATGGAGTTGCGTGAATGGAATGGATTCAATGAATGAAGGAGGCGTGAGTGTTCTTGGAGAGACGTAAATAAAGTGTAGAGGCGTGTTGAATAATGGTTCTGCCCGAATGTTTTTTTAATTCTCTAATGAATCACGTGCTACCTCTTAATTCAGTTTACGTGAAAAGCTTTTTGCCCAGCTTAATTCCCCGTAGCTTCTTCATGTTTGTATATAAGGTGGGCCCCATTGAATATAATAATCCATTTGCTGAATTATTCACGTTGTCCATGCAGCTGTTCTTCGACGTGGGATGCTTCCAATCTAGTTCAGCAGCTTCTTCATTCATGCAAGCTTATTCTTCTCTCTCGAGCTCATTCCAGCCACGTTAAAAATGTAGCTTCTTTTTCGTTTTGCTTCCAAACAGAGGCTGCTTCCTTCACTTGTTATGCATGTTCTCCATCAGCTCAGCTTCTTCTTCTGCGTCTCCAGCGTCTGCCCAGTCCAACGATGTTCAGCTCGTGTTTTTGCATGTTCTGGAGCTTCCAGCATCAGTGTCTTCAAGCTTCAGCATCTTCCATCTCGCATTTTTCCAGCTCCCAAGCTTCTACGTGATTCAGCTCCTGCATGTTCTCTTCTTTGTCATGCTCTGTACCTTAGCTTCATGCAGCTCCTTCAGTTGCTCGAGTTTTCTACTGGATGTTGCTACATTTATTCGTGCTCTGTTCTGCTGTTCAGACCGAAGAGAAAAGCTTTTCAAATGGCATTCATTCTTTCTAGTTTTCTCTGCTTGCAACTAGCTCTCCTATGCATGCTTCATTCGTTTAGCTCTCACGTTAGCTTTGTTTACACGAGCTGCTGTTCTGGAGTTTATTCTTCCCTTGACTTAACACTAGCTCCTTCAACTCGTAGCTTCTCGTCTCACATGCAGCTCTTTCTCTTCACACAACTCATTCAGCCCATGCATCCACATCAACCCAAGCTCTTCCACGTGATTCCTCCACTTAAGTTGCTGCATGCTTTTCATTCACTTCCCACATGGTCTCCTTCCTCTGTGTTGTTTGCTTTGTTCTCACGTAGAACCCCTTGCTTTTTTGCACGTTCTAGTCCTTCATTCGTTCTTGTTTTCCACTTCAGCTTTTGAGTTCAAATGAGTGTGTGCCTCCACAAGAACTAATGTGTGATGTTAAGAGAAGTCCAACCCTCATGTTTTCTCCATGCAAGCTTCTTTCCATGTGCAGCTTCTTTAGTAAATCACATTGACCAACTTGCATATGTGAATCCTTTTGCCATGTAGAACTAGTGCTTGTTCATGTGCATCTTCATTAATTTCTCTTCTCCACATAGTGCATGTTTGCTACAAGTGGAGCCCAATTCTTCTCTTTCTCTTCTATTTAATTTTCTATTCAAAACTCCAATTACATATTAAAATTCTGCACAAAAAGAATGGAAGATATGAAATAGAAAAGTTCACATAATTCTTTTAAAATGATTTATTTATTTAAAATCAATTATTTTTCCAATTAATTCATAAAGTGCAAAGAATGGCTATTAAAACAAAATTCCATCTAAATACACCCCTAGAATCATATTTGGTCACTAGAATGCTTAAATTAAGGAGAATAAAATGTATATAAATTATGCTTATCAGGAAGTTCCCTAGATAACATGATTTAAGGTCCAATAAAATTAGAATAATATTCTAGACCTCAAATAATGGTGATTCAAGGCCAAAGATGCCTTGAAATTAGAGCCAGAATAGTCAGACAGATTTTAACGAAAATGTAATGAAACATAATGGCATTTTCATAATTTTGGATAATTTAAAAAAATTATAAAAGGACTTTCTAAATGAGAAATTTGAACTTCTTGGAATTCTCAGAGGCCCTAAAAATTATGGAAATCCCCAAAACAATTTAAACCTCTTCGTTGAGCAATCTCAGCTGTCGGTTGACTAAAACTTTGATTGAATAGTTTGTAATAGTTTCAAATCTAATTTGGATGAAACCAAAGCCATTTTATGAATTAGAGGACCCAAATTTTATGATAGAAAAGACAGTTTTAAAAAAGGAGTTGAAATGAGCCCAAATGGACAAAACTAAGAAAAGGGACTAAATTGTAAATTTTAAAAGTTGCATAAATGAACCTCTAGGCTTATAAAAATGTCCCCACTTCTACCTCACTCCTTATGACTAACTTTTCCAGGCTAAAATAAAACCAAGGGCAAATGAGAATGGCACACAAGATGGAGGGAAGAAGGACGAGAGAAACCTAGCAAAAAGTGTAAGAATTTCATAATTTTTCATGCTTTCTCCTTCACTAATCTTTTTCCCCTCTTTCTCCTCTTTCTTTCTATGGATTTATTGATGTCTTTGGGTCTATTTTAAGCTTAGACCAGAGGGAGAAATTTTGAAATTGAAGAGGAGAACCAAAGGAAAGGGAAGAGCATTTAAGAAAAGCTCAAATTCAAGGTAAAAATCCTTAGCTCCATGCCTCTTTTTCCTTGTTTCTCTTCTTGTGCATTTCATCCTACATATGGCCAGCCAAGGGAAGAGTGTTTTTGGATAGAACCAAGAGTGAATCTTAGGAAAATGAGGGAGGAGAACAAGAATATGCAAAGCAAACAACAAAATGGCCATTAGATTTCAAGATAGAAAAGTTAGGGTTTCATAGGTTCCCTTAAAATTTTATTTGATACAATAATTCCTATATTTAAATAAGTGTTTAGATGAGCTCCTAAGATCCCTAGAAGGCTCCTCATATGCATCTTCCATCAAGAAAATAAAGCAAACTCCAAGGGTGCCAAGAAGAGAGCATGCCTTGGCCTAAGAGACTTAGGGCATCTAGAGGTAGTTTTAATTTGTTCCAAGCTTATTTTTGAGTCATATATGGTGGAAGAGGATGAGAGAAAGCCTTGAAAAAATTTTAGAAGCCATGGATAGTGAGATGATATCATAGGTTCCATATTATGACTTAACAAAGCAACACCTATCTAGGTTCCTTGATTTGATTGTGTGATGACTCCAAGAGACTTAAAAGGAGTCAAAAATCATAAATGAATAAAGAGAATGGAGCAAAGATCATGTTTCCATAGGGTTGCTTCATTAGGTGCATGATGGAACCATAAAAGAGTCATATGAACTACTTAGTTTTTCTAATGAATGTGTAGCTTTAGAAATTGGTTCAAAAGTATAATTGGCTTCCATATAATGTGTCTAGTCCAACGGAAACAAGCCCCACCTTATTGGGTGTGTGTGGCCGAGGAAGAGAAATCCAATTCAAGAAGGAAAGCTTGCAATTGTAACAAAGGTTGCTCTCTCTTCTTTCTCTTATGCATGGATGAATGTTGTCTTGTCTTTGAATGTGTGCATATATGTGTTAAGCCATGAAAATGTGTTCTAGCATGATTGTATATGTCATGGTACCATGATGTTGTTTTATGCATTCAAATGATGTCTTGTGCACTTGCTTGGGTTTGTTTGAGTGTGGTAAAGCCAAAAACCCTCTAGCCATGGTGAGGATGAGACAAGAACCCTCAAGATTGGTTGAGACAAAGTTTAAAGTCTCCCAAGAGTAAGGCTTAGTTCAAGGCCTTTAAGAAAAAAGGTAAGGCAAGTCCAAAATCCTTGAAGAGAATGGGTGAGGCTAATCCACTTACTTGGCAAGCCTATGTATGCTTTATATAACATCTTGAATGCCAAGAATGCTTCTTGAATGGTTACATACTTCATGATATTCATGTATGCATTTTTAGACATGAATTTGTATTCTTTATATGTGATTCAAAGGGAGAAGATCTATTGGGATTCCTAAAATCTCATCCCTTCCTCCCCACATGTCTAACATGTCTAGATGGACCAAGTGAGCTAAAGAATGGAAGCCACCAAGCCTAAAGAAGAAGATTGACAACCAAGTATGTGAAAATGCAAAATTATAACCATATAAGTGGCACATGATGTAATCCTTCATTGCATATGTTATATGACCTTATGAGCACATGTAAATATGTAAATATATTATGTATGAATGAGATTTGGTGCAATATGCATGATATAGTATGATTTGGGTATGAATGAGTGAGTTTGAGGAATTTGGATTTGTGCACCTTTGAGACAAGTTTATTAGACTATTTTGGTGCTTTCCCACGTGCTCAAGTGACCATGGTTGTCTTAGAAGCAATTTTAGACCATTTAAGACCCTTACATAACACAAAATGAGCCATTTTGCAACCTAATGTCAAGATCTAACCAAATGAATGAATTTGTCCATGAAATTTGGCATGAAAATAGATCTCATCTAAAGATTTTTGGAAAGCTAAAGATCATATTATTTGGAGCTTTGTGGAATTAATTATAATTTTTTAAAGTTGGCATTTTTTGCTAGTTTGATGCAAACATTGTTCATATGATCAATTTCTTGGGATATGTCATTTGAGAGGCCAATGGTGTTTAATGCTCATGAAAGTTTACAACCATAAACTAGACATGATAATATTTCCATGGCCACCAAGATCACCCTAATTAGACATCTGAGTAGGGAGATATGAATTTTTGAAATTGGAGGATAGTACCAGTAGTGATAGGCAACCTTTGTTACTATTCCATCAGTTTTTGGTAGTTAAACGTCTCTGTTGTGGTATAAAACTATTTTAAAATAAAGTATACATCTGTATCTTTCTAGAATGGTATAGTGTGTATTATTTTAATTTTTCTATAATTAGTTATAATTTTTCAAAATTTATGACAGAAATCTAAAATTTCAGTTCGAGGCTGAACCTATTATTTCCATGTATGTACTTCATTTGCTCGAGTTCTAGGCCACTCCTTAAGATGATTTTGAGTTATATTTGTGTATTTTAATATGAGAATAAGATGGACGAGTCCATATGGCGCATGAGACATGGAATGAAAAATTTATACATAACATAATGCAAATTAATTGATTATTTCAATGGCCTTTCTTTGAGAATGTTATGTAATTCATAGGAATGAGCCTACAAATAGTATGAGATGAGCTTAGAAAATATGGTGTTACGCCTTGTCTCACCCATATTTAGGGACTTTTGGCTTCACCTCACCTAATCCAAGAGACTTTTGGCACCACCTTAGCCATAAGAGCAAATTTCACAATCAAAACATAATTCAAGAAGTATATTGGTGCCAATGCAACAAACTAATATCAAATGGCATGTCTCATTATTCAAACACACATACAAGCATTCAATGATAATTATAAAACCAAGAAATGCACACAAGAAAGGATGGAGAGCTACCTTGGTGCAATAAGACAATTTTCTTCTTTACTTTCTTAGCTTGGCCTCACACCCATACTTAAGAGGGACTTGATTCCCTTGGGCTAGACACATTAAACAAGACACAATTCAATCATTGGAACCATCTCTAACCTCACATAACCATTACACAAACTTACTTTCTCATATGACACTAATATGGTTCCATATAAGGCATAATGAAGCAACTCATAATTCAAGATCTTAGCTCCAATGTCTCACTCAATCTAAATCATATGACTCCATTCAAACTTATTGGAGTCATCTCTAACCCAATTCAAGGAGCCTAACATCAAGTTGCTTCTTTATGCATAATGGAACCTAAAATTTCCAACTTTCAAAATATGATTTCTAAATTCAAACCAATGGTTCTTTTGGTATCTATAATTCATATCTAAACCATTCTTAACCTTAGAATCAAGAAAAACTCTCCCTAGGTGTGCTCTTCCCTTCATGCCCAAAACACACACACACACACACTATAACACCATCATTTCTAGCTCATCTCATTCCTTTAGGTATCTCATTTTCAAGAATCATACAAGCTTTCAAGGAAAAAAGAAATAGAAATAATGAATATTTTCGCATTGCGTAGTATATAAAAAATTTCATTTGATGTCTTGTGGACTATGTAAACTCATGCAATATATTCTCATATTTATTTACACTAATAAAATTCAAAACCATTCAAGAAAGTGGCTTGGAACTCATACAAGTGGGTGAAACACATTAATTCCCACGGATTTGCCATAGCAAGAATTTCAATTTTTCTATTACAATTTCAGAAATTCATAACTAAATCCAAAAAAATTGAAATCCAACAAAATTTACCATTCCAAAAATTTCTAGATGTATACCCCATGAGAAAAATAATTTCAGTTCATGAATCATTAAGAGGAAGACGTTTGACATTTGAAATGCCACTAAGGTCACTGTTGTCTGGGCTGCTATTTCAGATTACTAATACAAACTTCTAAAATTCATAACTAATTCTATAAAAATCAAAATCACACAACTTAGGTCATTATGGAAATATAAAAATGTTAAATTGATACTAAAAATAATTACAGAATAAAACAGATACGTTTAGCTATTGGAATTCGATCGAACAGTGACTGGACTCCTGGGGCGCTACTACTACTGACAGTCAACTTCAAAAATGCATAACTCTTTGCTCAGACCTCCAAACGAGGTGATATTAGTGGCCACAGAAAGTTATCACCTATAGTATATGAATGTAAAATTTCACAAGCATTGGATACCATTTACCCATTGGATGACACATAATACAAATCTGCCAGTGTGAACAGTGCACATACCAGAATCCATAGAAAATCCCAACTTTGAAAATTCATCAAATATTCTCTAGACGTCCAAAAATTATATTCTTTAGATTCATAAAAAGATCTCAATAAGACCTAATTTCATGTCAAATCTCAAATCAAGAAGAACTCATTTGGGCAAAAAGTGATATAGGGTTGCATTTGGGCCATTTCATGCCTCTTAATGGTTCAATAATGGGCAAAATGGCTCCTATGGTTCTTGTGGCCACTTGAGCACGTGGGAATGGCCTAAAATGACTCTCTAAACTTGTCTCAAAGGTGTGGAGACTTAAAACACAGAATTTAATTCCCCATCCCCAAGCTATGTACTATGAATTATATACTTGAAATGGCCATCCAATACCCAAAAATTGCAATACATTTTATTTATCCACAAATTTCATACATACATCATTTATTAGGATATTTACACATATTCCATTCATTGTAGATCAATTCTAACAAAATTTTACATCATGTTCCATTTTTTTGGTTACTACAAGCAAAATTAAATGCTTCATGATCAAAGCTTCATCTCCCCACTTGATTTCCATTTCTTTGTTCATTAGCTCCACCTAGCATGTTAAGATATTATAGAGGAGGGGGTGAGATTCAAAGAATCCCAATAGCTCATCTCCCATTCAATCATGCATAAAGAATACAATTCAAGTCTTAAAGATGCATGCATGACATATTAATATAGAAAATGGTGCAAAATACATTCTTGGCATTTACACAAAGCACACATAACATACTTAGGCTTGCCAATGAATGGATTGGCCTCGTCCACTTTCTCCAAGGTTCTTGGACTTGCCTCACCCTTTCTTTCCAAAGGCTTTGAACTAAGCTTTGCTCTTGGGAGACTTTCTCTTGGTCTTAACCACTTCTAAGGGTTCGTGGCTCATCCTCATAGAAAATGGAAGGTTCTTGGCCTCTCCACATTCAAGCAAACCAATGCAAACATTCTAGGCATCATTGAATACATAATGCAACACTATGGTTCCATGAAACATAGGCATCATACCAAAACATAATTTATAACTTAAAATACACATTCACACATTCAAAGACAATGTAGACATTCATTCATGCATGGGAGAAAAGAGAGAGAGCTATCTTGCTTGCATTTACACACTTTTTCCTTAAGCCTTGAGTCCTTTTCCTTGACCTCACACACCCAAGAGGGTGGAGATCATTTCTCTTGGCCTAGACACATCATATGGAAGCTAATTATACTCTTGAAACAAGCTAGGACATTAAACTTATATTTAAGAACATACTTGGTTCCATAAGTCACATAATAGTTCCATAAATGGCCTATTGAAGCAACCATCATGATTCAAGTTCTTGGCTCCATTCTCTTCTCATTCATAGGCCTCTTGACCTCATTTAAGGTCCTTGGAGCCATTACATATTCATTTACAAAGGCCTAGACACAAGTTGCTTAATAAGGTCACATTATGGAAGCCATTGCCTCATCTCCCAATCCATGGCTTCTAAATCTTTCCTAAGGGTTCCTCCCACTTCTACCATCATATGAAGTCCCAAACTAAGGTTAGAATAAATTAAAACACTCTCTAACCCCTCCATCTGTCCTAGGTTGACATTATGGAAGCATTTGGGGTTTGAGGGGTTTTCAATTTTTCCTTGATGGGAGAGCCACTTGGGAGGCTTCTTAGGGGTCTTAAGAACTCAAACAAACACTCAATATGTTAGGGAATGCATGAATCAAATCAGTTTTTACAATCCCTTCAAATGCACTACACTTTTTCAACTTAGAGTTCATTAGTTTTTCTTGCAATTTCTTTGCTTTCTTGGATGGGAGATGCATGTGGAAAGCTCTCTAGGAGTCTTAGGAACTTATACAAACATTCATATAGGCTTGGGAACTCTTAGATAAAATCAGATTTGCAAGGGAGCATTTGGATCCCTAATGGCTCCATCTTGTTTCCTAATACCCCTTTCTTGATTTTATTAGTTCATTCTTAATCCTTGCCCTCTAAAACCTCTAATCCCTCCATGATTTAGACAGAACATAGCCCCTAGGAGATGGGCTCCTTCCTGGAAAAAATACCTTCAAGGGAAGGGGGAGGAAGAAGCTACCAAAAAGTAGAGATTTTACCTTACTTTCTTGGTTCATTTGGCTTGTTCTTCCACTTGGTTGGCTTGCTCCCTCAAATTTCAAAATTCCCCTCTCTGTTCTACCCCCAAAAAATCACCAAATTAAATGCCAAAACCATGAGAAGGAAGAGGAAGAAGAGGGGAAGAAGTTTAACAAGGCAAGGAGTAGGAAAAAGTGGTTAAAACTTACACTTTTCAAATCTTCTTCTTCCTTCCTTGGCCTCCCCCCTTATACGCCACTCTCAACCCTTCTTAATTCTATTTTAATGTGTGAGAGAGTTGGTGAGGAGATCTGACCAAAGGTGAGACGTTTTTATAAGCTTAGGGATTCATTTAAGCAACTTTTAAACTTTGCAATTTAGTCCCTCTTTGTAGTTTTGTTTGTTTGGGCTCATTTCAAATCCTTTCTAAGAACTGTCTTTTCCATCATATTCCTTAGACTCTTAATCATAATAATTGCCTTTGTAATCACTCAAAAAAGATCTGAAACCGTTCCGAATTGTTTAGTCAAAGTTTTGGTCAACTGACGACTGAAATCGCTCACCGGAGGAGTTTCAATTGTTTTAGGGTTCCCATAGTTTTTATAGCCTCTGAGAACCCCAGAAAGCTCAAATTTTTTATTTAAAAAGCCTTCTTATGAGTTTTCAAAATTTTCCAGAAATTACAAAAAATGCCCCTACTTCTTTTATGCAAATTTTCTGAGCTCTTTTGGCTTTGGTTTTTAGGCATCTTAAACCTCAAATTCTTATTTTCTAATATTTAAAATTTTATCATAATTTTATTTGGCCTCAATTCCTTCTATTTTGAAGATTTTCTTTTATATTTGGCCCATTTTTTACGTTTACGGAGAAACCGAACATTGCGTTTCTCACGTTTACGGGGGGATCGAATGTTACACACACACACACACACTCTTTTGCACCCATGAAGCTTCTTTCATTTACCTAAGGAAATAGCCATCCATGGAGCTTCTTAGATGTCTTGAGAACTCATTCATACTCTTAGACATCCTAAATTACCATTAGAAAGTGTCCTACTTGCCAAGGAGCAACCAAAACCCTAAGAGCCATAAATTGTTTCTGTTGATTCCTATTTGTTCCACTTGGTTTCCCATACCTCAAAGCCTCACTTCCTACCAAGTATCAATCAAAATAAGACCTCTAACACATCCCTAAATCTGGCCAAAATAGTAGAAGAGGGAATAAGCCAAGAAGAAGCATGAAAACCAAGAACTCTGACCTTGTTACAAGCTTTTCCAAAGGCTCTTTCTTATGCTTCAAAGGCCCCTTTCAATTTCTCCCTTCTCTCCACTAGACCAGCCATTACACATGACCAATCAAAGTGTTAAAACCATAGAAAAAGAGAGAAGAAGAAGAAGAAGTTTAAGGAAGGAAAAGACATAAAAATCTAAGAATTTCTTACACTTTTACAAGCTTTTTTCTTCCTTCCTTAGCACTCCCTCTTGTGCACCATTCTCAACCCTCTTTAATTTTTTTTAACATGTGGGAAATTTGGTAAGGAGATCTGACCAGGGGTGGGACGTTTTTATAAGCCTAAGGGTCTATTTAAGCAACTTTTAAAATTTGCAATTTAGTCACTCTTTTTAGTTTTGTCCATTTGGGCTCATTTCAACTCTTTTTTAGAACTGCCCTTTCCATCATAAAATTTAGGTCCTCTAACTTATAAAATGACTTTGGTTTCACCTAAATTGGATTTAAAATCATTCCAAACTATTCGATTAAAGTTTCAGTCAACTAACAGCTGAAATCACTCACCAGAGGAGTTTTAATTGTTCTTAGAGTTTTCATGGTTTTTAGGGCCTCTGAGAACCCTAAAAAGCTCAATTTTTTGTTTAAAAAACCCTCATATGAGTTCTTCTAAATTGTCCAAAAATTACAAAATTACCCCACATTCTTTTGTGAAGTTTTCCTATCTCTCTTGGCTCAATTTTTTGGGTAACTCAAACCTCAAATTCTCATTTTGAAGCATCTAGATTATTAGTCAAATTTCATTTGGCCTCAATTCTTTCTATGTAGGGAACCTCCTTTAGAAATTCCTTTAGTTTCGGACATTTTTTTACTAACTGGGTATTATAGTCTCGGAAGAGACGATTTCTAATTAGAACCAAAGTAGAGAAAAAGGTTTTAGGGTGTGAAAATTAAGAATATGCAATTAGAATTAAAAGAGAAGCATGAGAATTCAAGTAATGTGAATTTTGTTGCACCTAGCCATCCTTGAAGCTTTTTAAGGATAATTTAACTTATGCAAGAGTATGTGTGAGTCCATAAGACATTTAGGAAGCTTCACAAGTGCCAATCCCCTAAGAAAAATTAACAAAACTCCATGGGTCTATTACCTTGTATATGTCTCAGCCAAGGCATGCTTTAAGCACCTAGAGAGAGTTTTAATTAATTATAAGGATGGGAATGGCCTAGATATGATTTTAGAATTTAAACGCCATGGTTTATGAGATGAAAGTTTAGGCTCCATTTTAAGGTATAAAGAAGAAATTTGAGTTTAAATTCATTGAATTAGTTTGGAGATGACTTTAATAAGTGTAATTGGATTCATATGACCTAGAATGAATGAGGAATTGGAGCCAAGATCATGAATTCTAAAGGTTGCTTCATTCTGCTCTTTTATGGAATCATATTGATGTCAAAAAATAAAGTAAGCTTGTATATAGTTTATATGAAGCTAGAATTAGTTCTAATAATTGAATTGTGTCTCATTTGATGTGCTTAGGCCAAGTGAATTAAGCTTCCCCTAGTTTTGTCTGTGTGGCTGAGAAAGAAAAGGAGAAATCCAAAGGGAAAAGTGTACTTCTTGACTTGAGGTAGCTCTCTAATTTTTCTTGCATGCATTTCTTGGATATTTGATTGTCATCGGATGCTTGTGTATATGTTTGAACCATAAGATATGTTTATAGCCATTGATTATATGTTATGGTACCATTATGCTTCTTGAAATGGATTTTTGAATGCAAAATGGCTTAAATGGGTGTGGTAATGCCAAAAGTCCCTTAGAATAGTTGAGGAAGAGCCAAAATTCCCTAAGAATGGGTGAGACAAAGCCAAAAGTCTCAAGAAAGAGTGAGGCTAAGTCAAAAGTCCTTAAAAATAGGTGAAGCAAATCTAAAAGTCCCAAGGAAATTGGGTAAGGCTAGACTAATATCCTTTAGAGACTATATTTGACATGTATGGGTTTATGTGACATGGAAATATGTTTATGTATGGTTATTAGAAGCTTTTATGGTATGCATACATTCTTTGACATGTAAAAGCATCATATATGTATGCTTAAAAGGATAAAGAGCTATTGGGATTCTTTGAATCTCACTCTTCCTATATTATGTCTAACTATGTTTAGGTGAGCCAAGTAGAGCAAGAAATGGAGGGCAAATATCTTGAAAAATAAGACTTTGACAATAGAATAGAAAATTAGGCATTTTGATGTCAAAGATTGTAGCCATATGATGTATATGTGATGTAAACCCTTAAGCATGTCTAAATGTATGTTACTATGATATATGTATTAATTTTGAAGTTAAATGAATGAGTATGTGGGAATTTGACATCATGAAGCCTTGATGCATGTATGTATAAAGTCATATAGGAAAGTGGTTTTGAGACGTATGATGATTTGGACCATTTGAGAAGCTTATATAGGCTGCTTCATGCTATGGGACGTGCTCAAATGGTCATGCCTTGGTTAGAAGACCATTTGACCCCATTGTGGTTGCAAAAATGACCATATACTTGACTTGAACCACAAATTGACCAAGTGGACGATTTTGGCCATGAAATTTGGTATAATTATAGGTCTCATTCAGAAACTTTTATGGAGCTAAAGAGCACTGAATTTAGAGCTTTAGAGATTTTTTTTTTGAATTTTTAAAGTTGGCCAAATTATGTAGAATTATCTCAGTCACTGTTCATATGGTCGGTTTACATTTCTATGTCATTCGTGGGACAAATAAAGTCCAATGATCATGAAATTTTACAGGGACAAACTAGATATCATATGCTTTCTATAGCCACTAAGAACACCTACTTAGGGCTCTATGGAGGGAGAAATGAATTTTTGAAATTTAAGTTCTGCTGCAAGATGCATCAGTGACTAGTATTACTGTTCCATCAATTTTTGTAGGACAATTGTTGTTGGATTGATTTGAATTTTTTATGGTATTTAGAGGACATCTTGAGCTTTCCATAAAGATATAGTATGCATGATATCAATTTTTCTAGAATTAGTTATAATTTTCTAAAGTTCATATCATATTATGAAATTCTTGGAAAAAAGCCAAGTGTGATGCTATTTTGTATTCTATGGCTTGGACCCAAATTTGATGCTTCAAATTATGATAATTCTGGTTAAAAAAATGTGTTAGGGGTGGAAAATAAATATGGTAAGCTCATATGGTCCATAAGGCCAAGAGAACATTATTTTAGCTTATAATGTTGGTTATTTTCGCTGCCTAAAGTGTAAATTTAATGAAATTGACTATTTTAAGCCCTTTGACATGAATTTTAAGTAGCATCTAAATATGGCATGACATATAACCCATAACAAAATATAAATAAATATCCATCTTGTTTTAGGATGCTCTAGGGGATTGGGAGCCTGACATTTTATTTCTTGGATTGGTTGATCATGCATACTCTTGCTCTTCTGGCCATTAATTTCAATCTTGTCTTGTTTTGTTGTATAAAGAAAAAATGATGAGATTTAAAAAAAAGGAAAAAGTTAAAAAAAATTAAAAGTAAAAGTAAAAAAAATAAAGAAGAAAAAAGTTAAAAAAAGAGAAAAACAAAGGGAAATATATACACACACACATATATATATAAAGAAAGAGAAATATACAAAGATAGAAAGAGTTATCTTTGTTTTATAATCACTTGCATTTGTTCTTTACATTGTGGTAATAAGATCTTTTTGAATGAATAATGCATGGGTTCCTATCCTATCTTTTATCTTTATGGCTCTTGGTTTCCCAGGATGTTCATTTTGATTTTTGATTTCCATTCCTTTGCATTAACCGTTGTTTATACGTTAGACCTAAACTACAACCCAATAAAAGCTCTTGTGATCTATGTTTGCACTTGACTTTTTAAGTGGTCAAGAGCTTAGATCATTGTTAAGCTTAGGGAATGGGAGTTTGGTAAGTTGGATGATGAGTGTAGACACTTAACCTTCAAAAATGGAGAGTAAAGAGTAAACACTATAACTTGTGAGGGAATTCATTATTGCATTACATGCTTGCCAATCTCTTTACCATGGTGCTAGTTGAATCAAAATGGATGATGTGAATTGGATAGCCTATGTGTTAATGTGATTAGTGATCCCACATGCTTATAGCTCGTAGCTTATACCTTGTTGTCTTGGAATTTTTACCTTCTCTTTTATTCTTTGGCCTTTATTTTTCCCGAAGTGCAAAATATTAGGTGTGGGGGAATTAATAATTGGTGCTTTTACCTACTTTTATTCCTTTTAAATTGAGTTTTTAAGTGTCAAATCACTATTAAATTGGCCTTATTAGATTATATTTGGATTATAGGACAATTTTGGACAATTTTACACTCTAGTGAAAATTCTTGCACAAAGCTTGGATTTTAATTTCTTAAATTTGTAATATTTTATTGTACAATTTTTTACACTTGGTTTTTCTTGATTTTGTATAGGTTTTCAGGTGGGAATTAATATTTTTAATGTGGGCAAAGCATTGGAGGATTTTTTCTTGGCCATTGGATAGTGTTTTAAAGCTTAGATCTTAATTATTCATCCACTTGGTGATAAGTGCCTAGAGGGAGAGAAAATTTTCATACTATATTTTTTTCCTAGCTGCATTTTACCTTATTTTCCCTATTGTAATTTTAGGTTTCACAGATCCAAGTCATAAGCTCCCTCATGTTAGTTATTCACATGGACACATAGGCATGGCTATTTCACGTGAGGCATTCCATTCACTCACATAGCTGCATGGTACTCCCACATATTCTCATGAAATCACACACATTCACACAATACACAGGACTTGGAGGCTCCCTAATTCTCATGTTGACTCATGAAGAAAAACACACATAGATACATAGTTCTCTCCAAGTCATGTGTACATGCACGGGAGACTTACACAAATACACATACAAGAGAAAGGATTAGCCCACTAATTTTGAAGGTCCAAGGGTACATTCATAAAGACTCTCATTCAATCATATTTCCAAGCCCACAAGAGGAGATTGTTCATGCAACAGAACCAGATTCACAAAGGGAGAAAGGGGATTCAAAGGATAGGAGGCTCGAGATTGATGGGGTAACATGAGGTTTAGAATGCACACATATATTACCACATGGATACATGAGAAGGAAGGGATGAGGTTTTGATTCACTACACTAACACTAACATATAGATCCATGGCATCATTCACATATTCATGGAGGAGAAAAAAAAAACATGTTGACACATGCACAGTTGGCCATTAATTGATTCATGAGTGAATAGGGAGGTATGGATTTTGACATGGAAATGGATAGAGGGGGCAAAACATGATTCACATCCAGTAGGAATCTCGGGAAACAGAACATCATTCTTCCATTCCATATATCTCTATCTTATGTTAGAAACTCTAGGACCATGGCTATACACCTCTAATTTCCTTTATTATTTTCAATCCATGGAAGCATAGATTCACCTTATGGCTGATCTTAGTTGCTAACTTCTTGATGAAAATTTGAGCTCTCAACTCTAACCAAGATTAGGCTAATTCTCTCATCTCTTCTTCTATTTTTGATGTTACTTCATTTAATGTTCTATTGATTAGGTTCAGTTGATGGAAACTTAATTGTAGTGGCTATTTTGGATTAGTTTAATCCTCTTAATTTTGTTTAAGAATTAGAGATGTATTATTGCATCTTTAGTGTTTGATGAATTGCCCTTAAATGGTTATGCATTTCCACTGTACTTGCAAATTTTGGCTTAATTGTGCAATGGTTGTTGTATAATTGATGCTGAAATTTATTTTTGATTAGTATAATTGAGACTTTTAGGGGTTTAAATGGTGATTTAGGCTTTTAGGTGGAAGGTCCAACAACCTAAAAGAACATTTAAACTCATATTTAGGTGTATTTTAACTCTTACATGCAAGTACTAATTACTTGATAGTGTTGTGGTTACGAGCTTTTAAAAGGTTAAGCACTTGTATCTCAATTGGTTAATTGACAATTTCTTTAATGAATGCACTAAACAAGGGGATTAGCTCTAAGTCTTAAGTCTATCTAATTAGAGCAATGATAACTAATGTCAAGGAGATAAGTTCAAAGTTGGCTACTTTACATTGTTAGTTGATTTCATCACTTTAGTTATAGTTTTCAACTCTTGTTATTTACTTTACTTTAATTAAATTCTAGAAATTAAATCCCTCCAATTACTTTTGATTCTTGTCTTTTCACTTGGCCTTCACATTTTAATAACTCTTTTACAAGCAATTAGAATCTAACTTTAAGGAAAATGATTTAGATTACATCACTAACTACAAATTTTTATTCAACCTAATTTATTTGAAGTTGCTCAATACAACTATCATGAGGTTAAAATGTTGTCATATTGATTTTTCACAATCGGTGCAATAACACCATTTTTTGGCATTGTGATGTCATGCATTTTGTTGGAAAATTATATTTTGGGCATTGTGGTGTTGGAATTTCATCCAACAATGGTTTTAGGAGCCACAATGCTAAAGTTTGGAGTTATACCATAGAACCTTTATTTTGCTTCAATGATGCATTTTAGTTGCATTTTGACTCTGAGCTTTTGAGATTTTGCTCCAACATGATTTTGGCTTAAAATTCCTTGTATTTTTAACTTAAAAAAGGGTTCAAAGCATGATTTACTCTTTTTTAAAGCAAAATTAGGCTAAAACTTGTCTTTTATAGTATCAAACTCAACTATGAATCCATAGACAAAAGCTATGCACATTTTCTTAAAATTAGTTGTTTTAACTTTAAAATTTGTTAAGTCACTACCAATATTTGAGAAAAATATGTAAAATAACATAAATAAATAGGAGTTAACACACCCCCAAACTTGAATTTTTATCTATCCTCAGGTAAAACAAGTTAGAAATAAAAACTAGAATGCCTACATGCCCACTTAAAATTCATGCTTGCTAAAATCCTCAAGTGTTGCATCATACAATATCTTCAATAAGAACATCAAGCAATATATACCCATAACAAAGTTTAAAATGTAATATTAGTTTTTCCAACAATTTTAAACACAGGTGTGTTTAGTGTAAAAACCAACAAAAAGAAAAAAAAAGAGAAAAAAAAAGAAAAAGAAAAGAAGAAGCTAAAAAATTTTTGAAGTCCTGAAATTTTCTAAGTCTGCTAGCTATAGCGAGAAATGGCCTAGCTATAGTGAATGTACTTGTTCACTATAGTAAGAAATGGTCTAGCTATAGCGAGAGTGTCTTCTAGCTATAGCGAGTGTGGGCACCCCATATAAAAACCAGGGAGTTGCTCGCTGTAGCGTGCGCCATAACAAAAATAGGGGTCTGGGACTGATACGTGCTCGTCGTAGCGAGGGTTATTCTTCGCTATAGTGAGGGTTAGTCCGAAAAGCATGAAAAAAGAGAATTTGACTTCTTAAAGCATCGTAATTCATTCCTTTTCCTTTCCACCAACTTAGGCTTCATCCAAGGTAGAGAAAAGGACGGAGGAGAGAGAGAGACACCTAGAGAAGGAAGGAGAACAAGAAAAAGGTAAGCATAACTTAAGATTTCCCTAGCTTCTTTTCTTAGAATCTTGTTCTTCTCTCCTTACCCTCTCTTTCTATGGTTTTGGTTGTTGAATTAGCTATGTTTTGGGCTTGGTTCAGAAGAGGAAAAGTGGAAAACCACTCTTTAAAGAGGTTAGAACTCATGTAGCTTTACTTCCTTGCTTTCCTTTCTTGAGAGCTTAAGAGAGGAAGGATAGTTGGTAAACTTCTAGAGAGAGAAATAACCCTAGTTTCTTATATGCTTAGTAGAGTTTGCTGTAAAGAAACCCTTAGCCTTGTGAATAAGTGTTGAGTTATGAGAGAGTAATTCTATGTTCTTTGTGTGTCTAGGCTCAAGAGAAACACCTCCATCTAGTTGTGATTGTGGAACCAAGAAGGGAGAAGACAAATTGAAAGGGAAGGCTTGTGTTAGCCTATAAGGTAGCTCTCTCCCCCTTCTCTCATGCATGGATGTGTGTCTAGCTTGTTTTAGAATGTGTGTATGTGTATTTTCAAGCTATGAAAAGTATGCTAGCTTGCCTTTACATGTCATGATCCTTGATGCTATATTATATGTTAAATGAATCCATGATATTTGTATGAGTTTGCTTGAGTGTAGAAAGGCCAAGAACTCTTCCCTTAGGTGAGGATGAGCTAAGAACCCTCAAGCTTGGTTGAGACAAAGCAAAGGGTCTTCCAAAAGCAATGTGGACTCCCAAGAGTATGGTTGAGTCCAAAGTGCTAAAGAGTGGGTGAGGCAAGTCCAAAAACTATGAGGAGAAGTGTGAGGCCAATCCAAACACTCGGTGAATCCTTGAATGTACTGTATGCTTGATTCACATGCCAAGGTTGCTTTTAAAATGTCTATGACTTCTACTTTTTCATACATGCATTTGAAAAGCTTGTTTTGCACATATTATGTATGATTGAATGAGAGATGAGCTATTGGGATTCTTTGAATCTCATCCCCTTCTCTCTACTATCCTAACATGCTAGGTGGACCAAGTGAACAAAGACATGGGAGCCACCAAGCTTGAAGCTAGGAAAATCGGCATAGGATTTGTGAAATAGCTATCCTGTCACCATTTTATTGTTAAGAGATGTAATCTAATGATGTACATGTTGTAGGCACTTATGAATACTTGTAAATAGATGTACATAATGTATATGTATGAGAATTAGAACTTTATTGAATGATATAGCAAGTTTTTGGTATGAATAGCAAGATCTTGGCATTATGTATATGGTGCCTATATTGGTGTGGGAGAGTGATTTTTGCAAATCTGGGTTGTTAGAAATTTGAGCCATATTTAATAGCCTATGTTGATGCTTTTCCACGTGCTCATAGAGCTTTAGAAGTTGGAGAAGGTTATTTGAACCCTTGGAGCCCTCTTTTAACAAAAGAAATTGGCATTTTGCCCCCTTATGTCAAAGTCTGACCAAATGGCTTCTTGCCTTGAAATTTGGCATGTAACTAGATCTTGCCTAGAGCTTTTTTGGAAGCTAAAGATCAGGTCATTTAGAGGTCTATGAGATTTTCTATGATTTTTCAAAATTGGTATCAGAATTTCGGATTTACACCAACACTGTTCATTTGGTCAATTGTGTAATTGTATCATCCGAGGAGAAAAGTTGGTCCAATGGCTACGAAATTTTGTAGGAAGAAACTAGAAATTAACATTGAGTTGTAGAAACTAGAATCACCTCATTTGGTGGTCTACAGAGGAAGGTATGAATTTTCAAAGTTTCTGCCCAGTATCAGTCATCTTACTTGACTAGAAGTACTGTTCCATCAATTTTTGAGAGCTTGGCTTAATGAACTGATTTGAAGATATTTTTCCTCTCTAGTTAACATCCACATCTTTTCCATATTGGTATTATTTGTATGTATTAGAGTTTTTTGGAATTAATTGGACATTTCTGAAGTTCATATCAGTAAACTGTGACAACATCAGAATCCAATCCGACCTCCAGACGATTTCACATGTCAAAAGACCTATGTGTGGGATGTTATGACTTTCACATATTTTTAACATGAAGTAGACATCCCAAGCTTTCCAGAATGACCAAGATTATAGGCTTTCAATTTTTCTATATTTAGTTATGATTTTTCAAACTTTGCCCAAAAATGGGGCCAAGTCTGGCCGAGAATGCATATTCATGTCCCATGTCTCTTTTTGGTTTCCATGGGTTGAAAGCATGTTTTTGGGATTGAAATGAGTTGTAATGGTACAATTAGATATGAGGATGCATAGCATGATCTCACACGGTTCATGTAACACTGAAATAAATTTTTAACCATGACGTAATGCAAGAAAGTGTATGAATCCAATGGAAGTTTCTCACTTTATTCTTACCATATCTCACATGAGCATGAAAGGGATGATGGGTATGAGTTAGAAGTGATGGTGTTACATTTAGCCAAATAATCATTCTCATGTAATTGTTACAATTAACTTTGTGCATTCTAAAATGTATAATGCAACCTTAAATGTAGAAACTTCATATACCTACCTTTTTCCTCTCCCTCCACTAAGTTAGGCATCACACAACCCTAAAATCGAGAGGACTTCAAGATTTGTAATATGGTTAGAGGTACCGCTTAACAAAAATAGATATGGGAAAATGCATAATCTTTGAGAAAATTTACATTTTGGCACAATATACAACGAATTGAAACTCTCTCATTGCTATTCCCATTTTTCCTCCTATTAAATTGATTTCTTTCTTTTTCTTTTTCAACTCACTTTCTCCCAAATGTAGCCTCTTCTTAGGATGATTTTTTCTTTAGTAACTAAAAGAAAGAAGGATAACAAAAATGATAAGGCATAAATTTATTTACCACATAAGCTTTCACTATCTTTATAACATCCTCTTTTAACCTTAAAGTTCCTTTTCCAATGTAGGTGCTGTAACACCTTAGTAATTGCCTAGTTGGATTAGTAACAAGTATTAGGATTATGGGTGATAAAGCAGACTAGAAGAGGGGTTCCATTGAATTGGATTTTGATAAATCAAATTAGTAACCTTCATTATTGTCAAATTTCAATTTAAGCAATTAAGATAAATACACTTAGAATATTTCCATTTCAAACCAAAGCATCAACATGCAAATTTAATACATGTTGATTTATATTAAAAATAAATTGAGAACATGACCTATGGATTCCATTTATATAATGCATTTTGGCTAAATGAAGGCAAGCTTTGGCATATTACACATTAGAAAGCCATTAAATTTTGTTATGAGATGCAAAACCAACACTTAGCTTCCATCTTCTCTATTTGATCATATGACTTTAGGCATTTATCTAACATATCACCTCCTTTATCCCTTGAGTCCCATTTCCTATGTAAAATAGAAAAAGTAGAAAGAAAATTGAATATATACGAAGTAGGTAATAAGAGAAGAGACAAAATATTGACAACTTAAAATTTTACTTACCAATTTCGTCAACAAGTCAATCTTTAATACCATATTAATTATATAACATCCCATTAGCTTTATTTACCTTCATTTTCTATCCTGCAATTCAACTAGCCCATTAACATATCAATAAATTAGAAATTGTTCAATTAATGGAGGAAATATGCCAAGAATGGGACAAATTCTTGACACCACACACTTCCACTAACACTATTTTGTCAAAGAGTCAAAGTGGGTCCTTTCATTTACATCTAATGCAATTAACCATTAAGCATTTCACATTTCCTTTCTCATCAACCATCAAACCAAAAAAGGAGAGAGAAAGAGAGAGCTTTATGAGACCTGGGAAGAAACCATGGATGGACAAAGATAAAGGAGAAAGAATGGAAGGGATTTAGTGTTTTTACCTAAAAAGGAGAAATTTTAGTGATTGGGGAAGATTGCATTGGAAAAGAAGGTAGTGCAAGTGAAAAGAAGCAAAAAGGAATAAGATATATATCTGTGAAGTTTAAGTTTAATTTGTGAAGTGTTGGAATTTAAGATTTATTTTGTGTTGTGAGTTTTAGAGCTTAAATTTATGATGGTGAAAGTAAGATTTTGAAGCTTAGAAAGGCTTTGAGAAATTGCAGAATTCACTTCAGCCCTATTGATTTGCTTGAGAGATCAAATACTAATGCAAAAGCTTAGAATTCTATTTAATTCAAGTGAAAGTTTGTGAAAGGAAAAGAAATGCTGCTAGAAACTTGAGCCTCCCCATCTAGCAATTTGTATGTAGTTAAGCTTTTGACGGATCTTATGTATATATTCTTTTAAAATAGGTTGCACATATGCTTTTAATGTAACAACTAGTAATTTTTATAATGGACTAACCCTAAGATAAAGATAAGAAAAAAGGAAAAAGGAGTAGAAACTTAATTAAAATAAAGAAACAGGGTTAAAGGTCTACTTAAGGCCCAAAAAGGGTGCTCGAATGGACTCTACAAGGAAATAGGGGTAAAATAATAATTATGTAAAAGTAGAGTATGATGAGAAAATAAATTATTTTTCCCTAATATAAGGTTAAATAAAGTTATTAGAGGCTTTAAAACAATAAAAATAGGCTAGAGTCTTAATTTCATACATATCAAGAAATTTAATGACATAAAAGTAAATTTGGCAATGTTAAGCCACTAAGGGTTTAGAATTTATTTTTTAAGTATGAGAAATAATAAAATAAAATAAATAAATTAGTAGAGTAAAATAAAAATACAGACTTAATAGGCTAGATTAGGGAAAAAATTCAAATTTAGGGCAAAATTATCTAAGAAAGTGTCATTTTGAAGCCTTGGAGTGTGTGCACCTAATAGGTCACTTTATCTCTATCTTTTTCTTTCTTAAACTTGATGTACTAGCAGCAAAAAGAGAGAGAAAGTGTAGCAAAAATTTTAGCCAAAAATGGAAGAGAAAAAGAAAAAGGAGAAAGGAAGTTTCAACGTGGATATTGGGTAAGTTATAGCCAATTTAAGCCTTCCTCATAGTATGAATTTTCTTCCTTTCCTCAAAAGCATTCCACTAACCTAAATTTCATGGCTTGAAGATCTCCTTTGTAGAAGAAAATTTGAGCAAAGGAATTAAGTTAACTATCCAAAGCTTTCCTCTACATTTTGGTGGCTTGAAATTTTGGATTTTGTTTAACCCTAAGGAGCTAATTCTTGGCAAGCATGAGGGGCTTGGCATATGATACTTTCCATGGATGTAAATTGTAAAGAGTAATAAGAATACATGTTTTAGATATGGCATCAAATGAGTTTGATGAAAGTGTTGTCATTTGGGACTTGGTGTGTGTGTTGCAACCAAGGGAGGCTATGTCTAATATGATGAATGGTTTTATTAAATTATGTAATTAGAGGCTTAAATTAAAGTTGGTCTTGAGTTAGTTATGTATGTTATGTTCATGTGCCCTTATAGCTAAGGGTGCCTTATGGCATTAAGTATGATGAAGTAGGGAATTAAACATAATTACTCTTTCCAAGCCAAGAAAAGTAAAAAGTTTATGAGTTAATAGCCATTAGCTAGCTTATGTGATTGCCAATTTAGATGCCTTTATAATAATGTATGCTTGGAATGATAGAATTTGCTACTGAGATTGTATATCTCATTCTTTATTTGTAAACTAACCCATGCCAAGTGAAAATTGTTCAAAGAATAAAGGCAGTCCAATTGCCCTTTAAGAGATTGAGAACTTGCTTGGAGACTTTTGGAGTATTTAGTTATTTTGTTACAGCAAATTGTATTGGATATGACTTTGAGACTCATCATTTTTAATTATATTGTTATTTTGTATTGTAGCAAAATAGGATGCTGGATCTTAGTTGAAGAATGTTGAATAACTTTTTAAGCCTTTAGTTTAGCATAAATATGTATTCAAAAATGAAAGTGCATGTATATGCTAAACTTGACACTTGAATTATGGAATGGAATGAGATATGGTTCAAAAAGTAAAGTTATTCCTCGTTTTTCCTTTCTTCTCCTTGTAGGCGAGACTATGCATAATTATGTTTTTATATGGGAGGTTTGCTTGGATATCCTTTATTTTCCACGTTAAGGTTAAGAATCACCCTATCTCTTGTTTAACTGAGATAAGCTTATAAAATTATGATTTAATGTTATTATAGCCATGGTATTTTATTATTGGAGTCAAAATATTTCAATTATCATTTTACTTTGGACTGTTAAAATTAAGACACTAATGAGCCTTCAAGTGTATATAGATGTTATGAGTAAATTTTAGGATGATTTTGAAGTCATTAGAAATGAAGTCTTAAGAGAATGCAAAGGGTCATGTTTAACACTACTTGAGGCAAAGACTTTAGACCCATTTATGTGGTCTTTTTTGTTGAAATTATGGTATATTAGTTATAGAGTTGTTGTCTTGAATTGTGCAACGAATGTAATTTTCGTAAAATAATGAAACAAGTAGTATAAAAGTAAGTCCTTTGAAATAGGTTAAATAATGCCCCAAAAAATTTGAGTAAAGTGCTGGACTTCTAAAAGTGACAATTCTAGGCTTAAATGGAAAGAAAAATGGAGTTAGGATGGAGAAATAATTTATAATAAAAACTGATGAAACATAATGGTATTTTTGTAAATAAGTGAAACTTTTAGAAAAACATATAGGAGGGCTTTTTAAATGAAAGTTTTGAGTTTCCCAAGCTTCTCAAAGGCCCCAAAAATCATAAGAAGCCTCAGGACTGATAAAGCCCCTCCGGTGTATATTTTCCAATATTGGTGAGCTTGAACTATGATGGGGTCATTCGATAAGGTTTTAGCTCCAAATTGAGTGATTCCAAAAACATTTTATTAAATTATGAATCTAAATTTTATAATGGAAAAGATGGTTCTAAAAAAGAAACTAAAATGAAGCTAAAACAAAATTACCATTACAGAAGGACAAAATTAGAATTTTTGGAAAAGTATGCTTCTAGAAACTCCCACACACTTCTCCTTTCTTCTCCCACCTTCTTAAGCACAAAATTTTCTGCCCAAAATACAAAAATTGATCTGCTCTCTTAGGTGCACTAAAAGAGGGAGAAAAAGAGGAAAAAAATCAAGGAAAAGCTAGGTAATCTCATAGAATCTTATGCCTCTCCCTCTTCTAATCTTGTTGTCCTCTCTTCCTCCTCTCTTTCTATCGTTTAGTTGAGCTTTTTAGTTCTATTTTAGGTCCAGAACCAAGGGGAAATTTTCAAATTTTCCAAGGAGAAGAGAACCAAGGAAGAAGAGTGTAACACCTTACTGACTTCATTCCAATTAACCTCCCTCTAGACTTGATTCCATATGATTTCCCTGGGAAATGACCGAAACTGTGGTATTTCACTACTTAAAGTCGGGGTTTAACCGGTCATCTTTTGCCCCGTGGGTCCTGTGAACCCATCATTCACATTCTTTACTCAAACACCATTTATACAACTTGTACATAGTTTCAAACATCTCCCAAATTACGGTTAAGAAGCCAAAAACTCAGAAATTACAATTTCTCAATCGGGCCCATAAATCATATTTCTGGCTCCAACTTTGGAAAATCACAACTAATTCTAGAAAAATGGGAATCAAGCAAATCATAGCTCTCTGGAAAGCTTGGGATATTACACGAAAAATAACTCCCAGCCTCACTCTCAACGTTTAGACCCTCATTGACATCGAAATAGGAACAGATGTCCAGCTGTCCCTGATACTGGTGCAGTTTACTGTCATGAACTTCGGAAAGTCATAATTAAATCCACAAAAATCCCATCAGGGCAAACTATACCAATTTGGAAAGCTACAGGTGTGAACTATAGGAGAAAAATAAGTCCAGATCAGTTCAGGAGTTCTAAGACCTCGAAACCCGATAAAACAGTAACGAAGGTCAGAAACTTCCCTGATGCTCTTGGGGATGTGCGGGTGGGTTGCCAGATGTAGATGGCTGAGGTACAGGGGCTTCCCTCTTGGCTTCCTCTTGCCTGGCCAGGGTATCTTGCAGGTGCATGATCATATCATGTTGTTGTTGGGCGATATACCTCTGTTGTTCTAACATTTCCTCATGCTGGCCCATCATGGCTTCAAACCGATCTAATCTCTCCATGATGGTTCGCAGAGGATCCTCAGGCCCAACCGGAACCTCTGGCTCAACTCTCTGATCCCTGGGTGGCCTGCCTCTACCCCTGCCCCGTCTAGTCTCAACCATATCTGAAAAGAAGTAGCAATCCTCAGTCCACAATTAGAGAGATAGTGCGACTTCATGGAGTACCCAATAGCATAGTTTCGGATAGAGACCCTAGGTTCACATCGAACTTTTGGAGGTCATTGCAGCATGCCTTAGGGACCAGGTTGCGATTTAGTACTGCTCTCCGAAAATTTCCCAGCTTCCTCTTTTCTCTTTTATTCTCTCATTTCTTATCTTTCCTCTTTTCTGGTTGTTACAAAGAGCTTTGAAAGGAAGCTTAAAACCAAGATAACTACTTGTTGTTGTTGCTTCTCCTTGTTGCTTCTTTCTTGGGGGATTTTTTTCCTTGACCAGAACCATATGGGGGAGAGATTTTTTGCCCGAAACCAAGAGGGAAACAAGGGTTTTAGACTTTGGGGAGATAGAATATAGCAAGAAATTTTAAGAAAAACTAATAGAAATCAAGTTAGGAAAGTGTGGAATTTTCTAGAGTTTTGTAAAATCTGATTTTGTGAGAATGTTTTCTTGGTTATTTGAACATTTCCTTGAGCTCCTAAGACCCTTAAAAACCTCCCCAAATGGCTCATCCATCAAGGAAAAATTTTGAACTCCAAGAACCTCCTTTGATGGGTATGCCTCGGCCAAGCATAGTTCATAGGGATAGGGAGTGTTTTAATTTATTTTAGCCTTGGTTTGAGACTTCATATGATATTGGAAGATGAGAGGAACCATTGAAAAAAATTTAGGAATCATGGAATGAGAGATGGAGCAATGGTGTCCATAATGGTGCTTTATAAAGCAACTTGTAACGAACATAACTTTTGTAAAACAACGAAATGAGCCATATAAAAGTAAGTCCTCTGAAATGACTTAGATAATGTCCCAAAAAAATTGGGTTGAGTCCTAGACTCCTAAAAATGATAATTCTAGGCTCATACAGAAAGAAAAATGGAGTTAGGATGGAGAAATAATTTGTAACAGAAACTGACAAAACGTAATGGTATTTTCATAAATAAGTGCAACTTTTGGAAAATCATATAGGAGGGTTTTTTAATGAAAATTTTGAGTTGCCCAAGATTCTCAGAGGCCCCAAAAACTATGGGAAGCCTCGGGACTGGTAAAACCCCTCTGGTGTATGTTTTTTAACGTCAGTTGACTTGAATTTTGACAGGTTCGTTCGATAAGGTTTTAGCTCCAAATTGAGTGATTCTAAAGGTATTTTATTAAATTGGGAACCTAAATTTTATGATGGAAAAGACAGTTCTCAAAAAGGTGCTAAAACAAAGCCGAAACTAAATTGCCATTACGAAAAGGCAAAATTAGAAATAAGAGCTTCTAGGATGTCCTAAACTTCTACACTTTTCTTCCATCTTCTCCCTTTTATTGAGCACGAAATTTTCTGCCCAAAATACAGAAGTTATTTTGCTCTCTTAGGCGCACAAGAAGGAAGAGAAAAAGAGGAAGAAAACTAAGGAGAAACTAGGTAATTTCATAGATTTTCTTGCTCTATCTTCCTCCAATCTTGTTCTCTTCCCTTCCTCCTTTCTTTCCATGAATTTTTTTGAATGATTTGGTTCTATTTTTGGTCCAGATCTAAGGGAGAAAATTCAAATTTTCCAAGGAGAAGAGAACCAAGGAAGAAAAGCTTTGAAAATAAGCTTGAAACTAAGGTATTTTTCCATTCTTGATGCTTCATCTTGGTTACTCCTCTTTGTGGTAGTTTCAGTTAGCCTAGGGGGGATAGAAGGAGATGAATTTTAGGCAAAACCAAGGGAGAAACCTAGGGAAAAGAGTGCAAGGATTAAGAATATGGCAAGAAAGTCAAGTAAAAACCAAAGGAAATCAAGATAGAAAAGTGTAGGCTTTCTTAGGGTTTTGTAAAATCTGATTTTGTGTGAGTAATTCCTTGACTATTTGAATGTTTCCTTGAGCTCTTAAGACCCCTAGAAACCTTCCCAAGTGGCTCTCCCATCAAAGAAAAATTTAAAATTCCAAGAAACCCCATTATGTGCTTGTCTCAGCCAAGGAGGATTTATAGGGCTAGGGAGTGTTTTAATTTGTTCTAGCCTTGGTTTGGGACTCCATATGATGTTAAAAGATGGGAGGAACCATTAGGAAAAATTTAGGAGCCATAGGTTGGGAGATGGGACAACAGTCTCTATAATGGTGCCTTATGAAGCAACTTGGTCTTCTAATGGTGCAATCGAATATGTGATTGCTCCGAGGACCTTAAATGAGTCAAAGAAGTCTAGAAATAGCAAGAGAATGGAGTCTAGAACTTGGATGATATGAGTTGCTTTAATGGTCCATTTATGGAACCAATATGCCCATTATGGAACCAAGTGTGTGGTTAAAAGTGAACCTAGCATCTTAGCTTACTTCAAGTGTGTAATTGTGTGATGTTTGTGATGTCTAGGTCAAGAGAACCCTACTCCACCTAAGTGCTCTTGTAAGACCAAGGAGGGAAAGGAATTAGCAAAGTAAAGCTTGCATTAATTGAAAGGGAGATCTCCACATCATTCTCTTGCATTCTTGTGTGCGTATGTATGTTTTGTGTGCTTGTGTATGCTCTTGTAATTTAAGAACATGCCACTTGATGTCTTGAGGTTGCATTTGTACCAATATGTTGTCTTGAATGCCATTGATTGTGAGAATGGCTCTCAAGGGTGAGGTGATGCCAAAAGTCCCTTAAAGTAGGTGAGGATGTCTCAAAAGTCTCAAGACATGGGTGAGACTAGACCAAAAGTCCCTTGGATGGGTGAGGCAAGGTCAAAAGTCCCAAGACCAAGAGTGAGGCAAATTCAAAAGTCCTAAAAATGGGGAAAGGCAAAACCAAAAGTCCCTAGAGCATGAAAATGACTTAATGTGGAAATGTGGCATGGAATTGTAGTATTATACACTTTATATTTGCACACTCGAGATTTTGATGTATGTAGGCTTTGAATGTATGTGTGAATGGGTGTGTGAGCTATTGAGATTCTTGGAATCTCACCCCCTTTCCCTCTCATGCTTAAAATGTCTAGGTGGTGTTCAAGGTCAAGGAAATGCAAGCCAAGAATACTAAATGGCTACACTTTGTTTAATTTGTAATTTAAATTGTAATGGAGTGTCAAGAAGCATTTTACATATTATTTTTGGTTGTATAAAACCTTGAGCATATGTAACATAGTGTATAGACTATATACATAATGTATGTAGTATTAAATCAATGAGATTAGTATTAAATCAATGTTGCATACCCTTGAATGACATGTGTGTTTAGTGTATAAATGGATGTTGAGAGACCAAAATAAGATGCATGGGGTTTGGGACCACTTGGCCAATCTCTACAAGTCATGTTTGTGCTTTGAAACTTGCCCAAGAGGTGTCAAACAATTAAGAAAGCCATTTGGGCTAATTGGTAACCCATATGAAGCAAAAATTTACCATTTCATGAGGCTACGTTACTTTTTATCCAAATGGGCCCTTTTTGGTTTGAAATTTGGCATGCATCTAGAGTTTATTGAGAGATTTTTGGAAAGCTAAATTTGGTAATTTTTGGAGGTCTGTGGAATATTTGGCGAATTATTGAAGTTGAAAATTTTTTTAGTTTTGATCCTTGGTACTGTAACACTGGTCTGAAATTAAATTCTATCACTCATTAAGCAAATGATGTCCAATTATCATAAAATTTTATACAGAGAAACTAGAAATTTCTAGTGACTTGTACCAACTAGAAGCACCTCAATTGGAGTTCTAGAGAGGGAGATATGAATTTTTGAACATTCTATCTAGTATCAAGAGTTTTACCCAACCTAAGTTACTGTTCTCTTGAATTTCGAGGCCTGGGCCTCTTGAGCTGGTCTGGAAATATTTTTCACTCTAGCTAACATCCATAGATATCCATATTAGCATTTGCATGGACTGAATTTTTGTGAAATTAATTAAATATTTTCAAATTTTGCTGCAGAATTATGTGATAGTTCCATAATGCAGTTTGACCTTTGGACCTTTTTGGATGTCAAACATCCTCTATGATGTATGATATGATCTAGACATATTTTTAGCATGAATTAGACATCCATATCTTTCTAGAATGACCAAGAATGTATGTTTTCAATTTTTTTAGAATTAGTTATGATTTTCCAAAGTTTGAACAGAAAAGAGGCAAAATCTATCCGAAAATAACCCTCTATGTTTTATGCTTCATTTCGGTTTTCTTGAGTTGTGAGCCACATTTTATGATGCAAATGAGTTGTATACATGTAATTAAATATGGAAAAGTATAGTATGAGCTCACACGATCCACGTGACACTGAATGGAATTTTTATACACAATGTAACGTGAAAATATTCATTATTTTATTCCCTTTTTCTTTACATTCTCATGGAATTGATGATGTGAAGCTCATGAATGTCATAAAATGACGTAGAATTTATGGTATTACACAATTTGGATTTCCAATTGTACAAGTGAATGTGTGATGGCTCCAAGGACCTTAAATGAGTTTAAGAAGTCTAGAAATAACAAGAGAATGGAACCTAGAAATTGAATTCCAAGAGTTGCTTCATTAGGCTAATTATGGAACCATAATGCCAAGTATGAAACCAAGTTTGTGTTTAAGCTTTAGTTTAATGTCTTGGCTTGCATCAATTATGTGATTGTGTGTTCCTTGTGATGTCTAGGCCAAGAGAATAATCAACCACCTAAATGCTCTTGTGAAATCAAGGAAGGGAAGGAATTATCAAAGTAAGCTTGCATAAATTGAAAGGTAGCTCTCCACCTTATTCTTCATACTTTCTTATGTGCATATGTATGTCATTGTGTGCTTGTATGTATTCTTATGATTTAGTAATATGCCATGTATGCTCTTGAATGCCTTTGAATGTGAGATTGGCTTATAAGGGTGAGGTGTTGCCAAAAGTCCCTTAAAGTGGGTGAGGATGTGGCAAAAGTCTCAAGGCATAGGTAAAACTAGACCAAAAGTCCCTTAGATGGGTGAGGCTAAGTCACAAGTCCCTTAAACCAAGAGTGAGGCAACTCTAAAATTCCTAGAAATGGGGTGAGGCAAAACTAAAAGTCCCTAGTGCATGAGAATGATCTTGATGTGTAGATATGGCATGAAATTGCAGCCTTGCACATCTTATGTTTCATAGTTGTGTCATTGATGTATGTATACCTTGAATGTATGTGAATGGGTGTATGTGAGCTATTAAGATTCTTGAAATCTCACTTCCCTTCCCCCTTCCATCTTAAAATGTCTAGGTGGCTCTCAAGATGCAAGAAAGGCAAGCTAGGAACTCTAACTAGCTACACTTGAAAGATTTAGTAGTTTTCTTTGTATTTAAATATTAAGTGGTCTTGTATATATTATTTTGGTAATGTAAGACCCTGAGTAATGATAATATGATGTATGAATATTATGTAGCCCATGTGTTACATTAAATCAATGCAAATCATGGAAATTGTCTCTTGTGTGGTTATGGTTACATATGTATTATTGGATTTGGAATGGTCAAATTAAGATGCATGGGATTTGGGACCACTTAGGTAGTTCTTACAAGTCATAATTATGCTTTTAAACTTGCCCAAGAGGTGCCAAACTCAAGAGGAGGCCATTTGGACTAAAGTGACTCTTGATAGAGAGCAAAAATGACCATTTCATAAGGCTATGTTACTTTTTATCCAAATGAACTCTTCTTGGTCTGAAATTTGGCATGCTTCTAGAGCTCATTGAGAAATTTTTGGGAAGCTAAAGTAAGTAATTTTTAGAGGTCTGTGGAATATTTGGCTAATTTTTGAAATTGGGAATTTTTTTGGTTTTGGTCATTGGTACTATATCATTGGTTCAAAAATGATTTTTGTCACACAGGACTCAAATGATGTCCAATTACCACAAAATTTTATATAAAGAAACTATATATTCCCAGTGACTTGTGACAACTAGAAGCACTCTATTTGGATGTCTAAAGAAGGAGATATGAATTTTTAAAAATCTTGTCCAGTACCAGGCTCTTAAACTGACCTCAGGTACTATTTGATTAGTTTTCGAGCCTTGGGTGTGCTTAAGCTGGTTTGGAGTTATTTTCCTCTCTATCTAGCATCTACATCTTTCTAGATTGGTATCATTTGCATGGATTGGATATTTTTGGAATTAATTGGACATTTTTGAAATTTGCTGCAGAAACCTGTGGCAACACAAGTGGACAGCCATACCTCTAGACTTTTTTTAATGTCAAAAGTCTTCTGTGTTGTGTTTCATGGTCTAGACATATTTTTAGCATAAAGTAGACATATGTAGCTTTCCAAAATGGCTAATAATGTATTATTTTGATTTTTTTAGAATTAGTTATGATATTTCAAAGTTTGTGATAGAAGTGAGGAAATTTTCGTTGAAAATATATATAGGTGTTTTATGCTCTCCTTTGGTTTTCACGAGTTGTAGGCCACTTTTGGTGATGAAAATGAGTTATATCCATGTAATTAAATATGAAAATGTGATACATGAGCCCATATGATTCATGTGACACTGAATGAAATTTTTATACACGACATAATGATAAATAATGTATTATTTTAATGTCATTTTTCCTACCTTCTTGCATAATTCATGACATGAGACATTGAAGTAGCATAGATTAAGCTAGGAAATTATGATGTTACAAATTTTCACTCTCATGATAATTAGTTACCATGTACGAAGTATGTTGAAAAGGGCTTAATGCCTTAAAATATGTCCCACTTTGTAAATGTGGCAAAAGAATGTATGAAACTATGGTTAGAGCACATGTTATAACTAGTTATGGATTTCTAGAAATGTTGGTGCATGATTTATATGGTGCCACCTCTAAATCATTTTGTTAAAAATTATGAGTTTTAAGTGTTGCATGTTATGTGAAGCATATAAAGAATATAAAATGCAAGATGAAGTAATGGATGAATGTGCTATAGCTATATTGTTGAAAAAGGAAAGTTTCAAATTTTTACCATTTCTTATGAATTGGTTAAGAGTTTCTTGGTATAATGTGATGAATTACTTAAGATAATTTCTATGTGTGATAAGATGTGTCATTTCACATGATATTATGATATTTTTTAGGCTTATGGGTTTTGTTGTATAAATGAATGCCAAGTTAGGGCGAAACCCTTATAGTTTTGATGTATATAAGCATGAATGACAAGCTAGATGATGACTTTTGATGCTTTTAAAAGGTAAAGTGTAACATCCAGCTCTCTAAGAAACGAGAGAAACCGTGAGAAATATAATGTACAGTTTCTCTGTTAACATATGAAATTCACCGGATACAAAAGGAAGTCCCTAAAAATGACTTAGTTAAGGTCCCAAAAAATTTAGAAAGCATTCTAGACTCTTAAAAATGAGAATCCCAAACTCAAAAAGAAAGAAAAATAGAGCTAAAATAAAGAAATGAATTCGAACAAAAAGATGACGAAACGTAAGGGCATTTTCATCATTTTGACCAAAATTTGGAATCTTCACATTAGAGCTTTTTAAATGAAATTTTTTAATTCTCTAGGGTTCTCAGAGGCCCTGAAGACCATGGGAAGTCTCAGGACAGTAAAAACTCCTTCATGGACATTTTCTAACATTGGTTGAACCAAACTTTGACCAGTTCATTCGGGAGGATTTTAAATCCAATTTGGGTGAAACCAAAGACATTTTATTAATTAGAGGACCTAAATTTTATGATGAAAAAGACGGTTCTAAAAAAAGAGTTAAAATGAGCATAAACAGAGCAAACAGGTGTATAAGGGCAAAATGATCATTTTGAAAAATTGTAAAAGAGACTTCTTAAGTAAGATTACACCTCATTACCTTCTCCAAGCTTCCATTTGTAGAAAAATGGGTACCCATGGTGTGACATTAAGAGGGGAGAAAGAGAAGAAGTTTAAACTTCCGTTTAGGTAAGTAAATGGCCCTGTTTCATCCCACGTCAATTAGGAAAGTTGTTCCTCTCTCTAAGAGCTCTCTAATGGTGGTTTTATTTTCTTGAAAACTTGAAGATTTAGGTCTAACCCAAGCCAAAAAGGAACTCTTTTCAAGAAATCAATCAGTGAAAAATAATCTACACGAAGAGAGCTCTATTTTAAGGTAAGACTTTACTTAAAACACTTCCAAAATCTTATGTTTCCAAGTCATTTAAGCTTTGGTCTAGAGAGAGAAAGCGAGGAGGAGAGTTTTTCTTTATGTGTTCTTGACGGAACCAAAGGTTATGGAGTGTGAAGATTAAGAATATACAACTAGAATTGAAAGGGGAGCTTTAGAATGCAAGTTATGGAATTTAAGGATTTGGTTGCACTTAGGCTAAGATGAAGCTTTTTAGTAGTAATTAAATTTGTTTAAGAGTACATATGAGTTTCTAAGACACCAAAAGAGCCTCCCACATGCTTCTCCCATCAAAGAAATTAAAACAACTCCATTGGTTCCATATGGAAGCAAAGCTTCGGCCAAGAAGAGTTCATGCATCTAAGGAGTGTTTTAATTCCTTTCAAGCTTAGTTTTGTATCATGTATGATAGGAGAGTATGAGAGGGAGCCTTGGACAAATTTTAGAAACCATAGAAAGTGAGATGGCCTTATATGTTCCATAATATGGGTTAAAGAAGCAACACCTAGTTAGTTTCCTTGAATTGATTATGTGATGACTCCAAGAGATTTAAATAGAGTCAAGAATCATCAATATATGGAGAGAATGGAGCCAAGATGATATTTTCTTAAGGTTGCTTCATTAAGTGCATTATGGAGCCACAAGAGGACCATATGAAACACCTAAGTTTTCTAGTGAACATATGGCCTTAGAATTTAATTTAAGAGTATAATTAGCTTCCATTTGATGTGTCTAGGCCAAGAGAAATGATCTCTACCTCTTTGGGTATGTGAGGTCAAGGGAGAGGACTCAAGGTTCAAGGAAAATGTATATAAATGCAAGCAAGGTAGCTCTCTCCACCTTCTCTCATGTATGATTATATGCTTACATTGTCTTTGAATGTATGTATGAGTGTATGTTTTAAGCTATAAAAAGTATTTTAGGATAAAATTTTATTCCATTGTACCATGATGATGTTTTATGCACATAAATGGAGTTTTATGTACTTGCCTTAGTTTGCTTGAGTGTGGAGAAGCCAAAAATCCTCTAGCCATGGTAAGGATGAGCCAAGAACCTTTGAACTTGGTTGAGAAAAAGTAAAGAGTTTCCCAAGAGTGAGGTTGACTCCCAAGAGTAAGGTTGAGTCAAAATCTCTTAGAGAAAATGGGTAAGGCAAGTCCAAAATCCACAAGTGAATAAGTTAGGCTAATTTTCTCACTTGGCAAACCTATTTATGATATGTATGATTTGTTCAAATGTTAAGAATGTTTCTTGAATGCTCACACATGTCAATATGCCCATGCATGCATGTTCAAGACTTGTACTACATACTGTATGTGTGATTGAAAGGGAGATAAGTTATTGGGATTCTTTGAATCTCATCCCCTCCTCTTCAATGTCTTAACATGTTAGGTGGAGCAGTTGAGCAAGGTAATGGAAGCTACCAAGCCTAGAAAAAGGATATTGACATCAAAATGCATGAAAAGGCTTAGTTTTTCCTCTTTTGTAGCCACACACATGGCATATGATGTAATCTCATGATGAAATTGTTATGTAATCATATGAGCATATGTAATTACCCTAACGTATGATGTATGAATGAAATTTGATGCCAAATATATGAGATAACATGATTTAGGTATTGGATAGTCAAAGCTAGCATATGAAATCTTATGTATGGCATGGGGTGAGAAAGTGAGTTTGAGAAATCTGGGTTTATACACCCTTGAGTTTAGAGAGTTATTTTGATGCATTCCCACATGCTCAAGTGATCATGGTTGCCTTAGAACTTGAAATGGACCATTTGGACCCCATATATGACATAAAATGAGCCATTTTGCAACCCAATGTCAAGATCTTACCAAATGAATGAATTTACCCATAAAATTTGGCACACATATCTAGAGCTTTTTGGGAAGCAAAGGACCAGATTATTTGGAGCTCTGTGGAATTAATTATCAATTTCCAAAGTTGCAATTTTTCTACTGAACTGATACAGGTATTGTTCATATGGTCAGAAACTTGGGTTATGTTATTCATGTGTCAAATGATCTCTAATGTTGTTGAAATTTTATAGGTATAAACAATACATGATAATCATTCCACGGCCATCATGATCACCCTCAATTAGACCTCTGAACAGGGAGATATGAATTTTTGAAGTTGGAAATTAATACTAGGGATGACAGTTGACCTCTGGTACTATTCTATTAGTTTTTTGTAGCTAGCAACCTCTGATGTGGTTGAATTTATTTTCAACATAAATTAGACATCTGTAGCTTTCCAGAATGGTATAGTGTATTTAATTTTGATTTTTATAGAATTAGTTATGGTTTTTCAAAGTTTAGGCACAGAATCTGGATTTCTACTTGAGGCTACATCAGTGAATTTTGTGTATTCCCTCCCGTTGCTCGAGGTATAGGCTATTTCTTGAGCTTGTTATGAGTTGTATTTATGTATTTCATTGTGAGAATGAGATGGATAAGTCTATATGACTCACGGGACTTTGAATGAAGAATTTTTCCTGTGGCAAAATGCAACTTATTCATGATTTCTAATGCCATTATGTTGATTTCCATAGAACTACCATGATATGAGGCATGGGAATTGTATGAGTTAAGTCTTAGAATTATGGTGTTACATTTATTGGTATTAGAGCAAAGTTTCAAGCTCTTTTGGATTGGATTTGGCTTGATGATGTGGCAATAAGGCTATAAAAGGGCTTGTATAGTTGTGAAAAGCCTTGTATAAGATATTTTGGGTGTGTGAAGATAGTTTGTGGCTATGTTTATGACAAGTAAGTTGTAGATTAGTCTTGGAGTAGATAGTGAACATCGGGAAAGGTTGGCCTCTAGAATAACTTAAGCAGAGCTAAGGGATTCAATGGCTAGAGCTTGATGATATATGATAGCTCACCGAGATCAGTAGCAAGCCCTAGGTATGAACAATGAGAAATGATCTCATTAATATGAAGAGGATTGCTAGAGAGAGTATATAAGGCCTAGTTCTTCCTAGTGGTCATACTTAGACCATTCTGAGATGTCTTGCGAAATGCAGAGAGAAGTAAGAATGCAGCATAGTGTGAGGTAAGACTACAATTGCATAGGACTAGTCTAGAAGGGGAGTGAGAAAAAGAGTTATCCCTTAGCCACAACACCCATATGTTTAGATGAGTTTTTGAGCCTGAAAGATTAATTCCTTCAAGCCAAAAGTTGAGTTATAAGCTACACACCATAGAGCCTTGATAACCCAGAGATGACAGCTAACTATGTATAAATGAAGCAAGAGGTGGAACCCTCTAACTTGATGATAAGCTAGATATAGAGGCAATGAGTCTCGGGTTATGGCTAAAGATGAAGTTCTAAATTATCAAGAAGCAAGCTAATCAAAGGCAGTTAGCTGGGGCCAATTATCTTTTTAGCTGTGGCCAATTATTCCATGAAGCAGCAAGGCAATCCAGAGAATTCCTCATGCATGGCCAATTATTCCATGAAGCAGTGAGGCAATCAAGAGAATTCCTTGCCGTGGCTAATTAAGAGATTAGCCACGGCCAATACTTGAATAGGAGACTAGGGTAAACCTGAGACTAATTAGTCACAGTGAATGATGTGTTAGTTAGCCGCGGCAAATAGCAGTATGAAAGGCCTTGTTAGTTATATTTAGGCTAACTTTAAAAATGAGTTGTTATGGGATTAGTTGATCCACAGAGAGCAGAAACTCCTACTACAAGTAAAGAAAAAGAATAATAAATGGTCACAGAAGGTTAGTAAGAAATCAATGGGCCTAGTAGCTCAGCATTAGAGAAAGTTTGACACAAGGACAATAAGGTTGTTGAGACCCGCCTATGAGGTGTTGGCTCTAACCTAGGATGCTACTCTGTGAAATACTAAATGACAGACTAGTATAATGAGTTAAGACCATGAAGACACGGTTAAGAAAACCTTGTTAACTGGGTCTTAATTTTTACACTACAATATATGAGATCTTATTGACAAGATCCTAGACCATGTTGACGGGATGTTAATGTAGCCTTGAAATTAACATAAAGTAAGGCTACTAGTAGTGAGGCACATAGGGAGTGACCTAAAAGGGCGTACCTCATGGGTAACGCCTAAGATGAGTATGATCAGCCCAGTGACAGAGGCTCAAAAGGGAATAAGGATAGTTTAGAAAGCACTAAGTTATTGTAAGCTATATGTTTGATGAGATAAGTAGCCTAGGCTAAGTATGAGCTGAAGCCTAAGGGAAGTGACTAGTAGCGTCGTCCAAGTGAGATGTATTAAAGGAGAAATTAATCTAACCATAAGCTTAGTGAAATTTCTCCCTGGATTAAAAAAGGAAAGATAAGACATTCTGAGTTAGGGAGGCCACCCAGTAGTGATTAGTAAATTTCCTTAGATAGACCCCTCTGAACTTTAAAGTATGTAATGTCTGGTTTTCGTTAAATGATGGAAACGAGAACATTTTCAAAGCAAGTCCCCCTAAATGAATTAGTTAAGGTACCAAAAAATTTAAGGAACATTCTAGACTCCTAAAAATGAGAATTGTAGCCTCAAACAAAAGGAAAAACAGAACTAGAATGAAGAAACAAATTTTGACAGAAATACAATGAAATGTAATGTCACTTTCGTAATTTTGGGCAATTTTTGAAATTTACACAGGAGGGCTTTTTAAAACAAAGTTTTGAGCTCTCCGAGGTTCTCAGAGGCCCTGAAAACTATGGGAAGCACTGGGATAGTTAAATCACCTCCAGTGAACGTTTTCCAATGTCGGTATGCCTAGATTTTGACAGAATCATTCAGAAAGGTTTTAGCTCTAATTTGAGTGATTTCAAAGGCATTTTTCTTAATTGGGAACCTAAATTTTATAATGGAAAAGACAGTTCTAAAAAAGGAGCTAAAACGAAGGAGAAACAAAAATACAAAGTATGAAGGGTAAAATTGGAATTTTTAAAAAAGTCACTTTTCTCTACCTATATATAGGTGGTGCCCCACTTTCCTCCCCATTTGAAATCAGAAAATTTTGCATAATTTCATAAGGGAGAGCTAGGGTTTTGGGCGCACCAAGAGAGAAGGAGAAGAAGAAGAAATTCCAAGCTTAAAGTATGTTTTCATAGTTGTTTTCCATGCTTTTCTCCATCTCCACCACCTATCCTTCATTCTCCTTTCTTTCCTTGGATTAAAATGTGGTTTATAAATCTGATTCAAGGGAGACATTCAAGGGAAAGTTTGGATTTGAAGGGAGGAGCTTGGAGAAATCAAGATTCAAGCCAAACTAAGCAAGGAAACAAGATAAAAATGCATCCTATGGTTAATACCTTTCATCACATTTCTTCTCCATTTCAACCTACACTAAGAACCCTAGGATAATCTGATTTCCAAGCCTCACCAAACATGAATCTTAGGTATTTGATAGAAAGGAATAAGAATATGCAAAGAAAATCATGAAATAGGCATTAGAATGCAAGATGTAAAACCTAGGGTTTCTAGTGCACCTTTCAAATTCTAAATTTATGTAATGCTTCCTAGGTCTAATTAAGAGTATGAATGAGTTCTTGAGGTACCTAAGATGCTCCCCACAAGCTTCCTCCTCCAAGAAAATCAAGAAACCTCCAAGAAGCCCAATTGATGTCCTAGTCTTGGCTTAGGCATGTTTGTGTGGTGGGGGAGAGTTTTAAATTTTTCTAAGGACATTTTTGAGTCATATTTGGTAAATGAAAGTGAAAGGAGGCCTTGAAAAAAATTTAGAACTCATAGAAATTGAATTGGTGCCTTAGGTTCCATAATAGGACCTAAAGAAACAACATAGTACTAGGCCTTTTGTTTTAATGATGTGATGACTCCAAGAGGCTTAAAAGGAGTCAAGAATCATATTGGAAAGAAAGAATGAGGCCTAGAAGTCATTTGAGGGGTGTTGCTTCATTAAGTGTAATTATGGACCATAATGGAGTCTATAGAGTAATCTAGTGGTTCATCAAGTTATGTAGCCTTAGAATTGTGTTTCATGAACCTAACTGGCTCCCATAAATTGTATCTAGGTCAAGAGGAACCTTCCCCACACTTTTATGGTTGTGTAGCCGAAAAAAGGAGCTTAAACTCAAAGGGAAAAGTGTGTGAATTTGTGCAAGGTAGCTCTCTCCACTTTCTCTCATGCATGGATATGTATTTAGCTTGTTTTAGAATGTGTATATGTGTGTTTTCAAACTATGAAAAGTATGCTAGCATGCCTTTATATGCCATGATTCTTGATGCCATATTATGTTTCTAAATGAGTACATGATGTTTGTTTGAGTTTGCTTGAGTGTGGAAAGGCCAAGAACTCTTCCCTTTGGTGAGGATAGGCTAAGAACCCTTGAGCTTGGTTGAGACAAAGTAAAGAGTCTCCTAAAAACAAAGTGGGCTCCCAAGAGTATGGTTGAGTCTAAAGTGCTTAAAGAATGGGTGAGGCAAGTCCAAAACCCATGAGGAGAAGTGTGAGGCCAATCCAAACACTTGGTGGGCTCTTGAATGATTTGTATGAGTTGTTCACATGCCAAGTTTGCTTTTAAAATGTCCATGGCTTCCATTTTCTCCATATATGCATTGTAAAGCTTGCTTTGCACATATTATGTATGATTGAATGGGAGATGAGCTATTGGGATTCTATGAATCTCATCCCCTCCTCTCCAATGATCTAACATGCTAGGTGGACCAAGTAATTATGGTGAAGGGAGCCAACAACTACGAAGAAGGGAGATTGACAAGTTTATGCCTTGTTTTGTCCATTTTGGAACCATAATGATGGTTCATGTATGATATTGTAAATGTATTATGAATCTTGAGACGTATATAAATATGTTATTTTGTGATGGTTATAACTATGGATATGATGTATGAACTCTAGAATATATTTGAGTTTGTAATGTCCAAACATGCAATACGAAAGTAAGATGTAAATGTGCATAAATGTGGGTTGAATGGCCAAAATGAGATGCATGAGGTTTGGGACCATTTGACAGCTCATACAAGTCTCAAATATACTTTTAGACTGGCCTAAAAGGTGCTACAACCAAGGGAAGGCCATTTGGCAAATTTGGTACATCATATGGAGCTAAATTTGACTATAATGGATCCCTATATCACTTTTTGGCCGAATGAGCTAGTCTTGATCTGAGATTTGGCATGAAATTAGGTCTCATTGAGAGCTTTCTGGGAAGCTAAAGATCATAATTTTTAGAGGCCTATAGAATATTTGATGATTTTTCAAAGTTGGCAAAATTTATAGTTTTGGTCTGCTGCACTATTCATTTGGTCTGAAATTGTTTTCCGTCACACGATACCCAAATGATGTCCAATTGTCATGAAACTATATACAGAGAAACTAGGTAATCACAGTGACTCGTGCCAACTAGAAGCACCTCATTTGGAAGTCTAGAGATGGAGACATAAATTTTTGAAGTTTATATCTAGTATGAGTAACTTTGTCCAACCAGAAGTATTATTCCATTGAATTTAGAGGTCTGGGATTGATGGATTGATCTGGGATATTTTTCCTCTCTATTTAACATCTATAGCTTTCTATATTGGTATCATTTGCATAGATTAGATTTTTTTGGAATTAATTGAACCTTTTTAAAGTTTTTTGTAGAATTCTGTGACAGTTCCAAAATTCAGTCAGATCTTTGGACCATTTTGGATGTCAAACATCCTCTGCGATGAATGTTATTATCTGGGCACATTTTTAGTGTGAATTAAACATCCTACACTTTCCAAAATGACCAAGATTTTATGATTTCAAATTGTCTAGATTTAGTTATAATTTTCCAAATTTGCCCAGAAAAGAGGCCAATTCTGGCCGAGAATGAGTTTCTACTCTCCACGCTTCATGTTGGTTTCCATTAATGGTAGGCATGTTTTTGCGATGCAAATGAGCTGTAATAACGAAATTAAACATGAGGATGCATAGGATGAGCTCACATGATCCACGTAACACCTGCTGAAAATTTTAGTATGACGCGACGCGAATAATACCGTTATTTTTGATTTCCCTTTCATGTGCTCTCATGGGAATGATGATCGTAAGGCTTATGAATAGTATGAAATGAGCTGGAATTTATGGTGTTACAAAGTAAATGATAAGGGAAGCAAAGAAAAGCTTAGAAACTAGCTACAAAAAGATGTCATCACTTTAGTAGTGATTAAATGAGTAAATTGAGCATAGAAAAATAAACAGATAAAGGTCTGATAGCAAGTTAGATGAGCTCCCTAATTTGAGAATAATATAGGGTTAAGGCATGCGAGTGATTAGAGCACCCAGTGGAGTATAAGTTTTCAATAAGGTAGAATCCAAACATTGAGAGTATATATCCTAGATTAGGTTAGTAGGACCTTAAAATCAGTATGGTATGCTCCTAGGAATGAGACTAAAGAGGCTAAACAAAAGAAAGCCTAGCTTTGATCTGAATGTAGAAATGAGCTAAGACAAACAACTAGTTCCTTAGTAGCCTCAGGGAAGCTCGAGGAAGTTAGAAACTACTTAAAAAGGCAAGTCTTACCTTATGCAGAGAAACAGTGTAAGCCAAGAGTTCCATAGAATGTAATTCCTGGGATTACCTGAAATAGAATTCTTCTTACCGAGGGACAATTTAGTTAAAAGCAAAGCAAGAGTATGAGAGAAACTAGACCCCTTTGATGTTATAAAGAATGAACAAGTAGAGGAACCCAGGAAAAATGCAGGTGCTCTTGAGCATAAAGAAACCTGAATTGATAATAGAGATAGGCAGTAATAGAGATCCTTTTACCTAAGTAAAAGCATAGGAAAGGTAAAAAAAGAGAGAAGATATGACAGTGTTCAAGTCGAGGACATAGTAGATTGAGAATAAATATTGAGTTAATGTGCTTGAATAGTTAAGAAAGTACACTTATCCTTGGTATAGATGCCCTTCTAACATGATAGTGCTCGAAATAAAAATAGTCGGTCAATGTAAAGTGGTCTCGGGATGAAGTAAAGGAAGAGTCTTGTTTTCCTCAAGCATCCTATGAGAATAGGGCAGGTAAAGAAAAGTAAGAGAAGAATACTTTAGATTATTGGAAAACTTACAATATATAAGTGATAGTAGCTTTGAGCTCAGTCATAAGACACTTGTATATTAGTATTTGATGTTATGATTTGCTTGCAACAAAGGTTACATGATATTGGGTCTGGCCAACTTAGTAGTAATGTGACTTGAGTGCATAGCAAATGATGATATCAATCACCAAAGTATCCTGATAATTAAAAGGTATTTTAGTTAGTTAAAGAATGAGATGAGTCAGAAAAAAGAGGTAAAGGGATTTTAGGAATATTAGAATAGTAAGAAAAGCATGTAAAAAGGAATCCCCAGTAAAGAATAGTAACATAAAAAAGAAAATGCTAATAGTAAAGAATATTCAAATTTAGATAACATGAGTTTAGAATACATAGCCTAAGTCCCTTATAGTATAAGTAAATGAAATGTGTATAGCTTCTCTCCTACCAGAGATGTTAGGCACACTCAGTGTATGTGATGCTTTAGTGACAAGGCACTCAAAAGTAGAACGTGAGCATAGTCAAAAATTACAGGATATGAGAGGAAAGATAGCCGAGCACAGTTAGAGTAAGAAAAGAAAGCCCAAGTAAAAAAGGGTGAAGCAGGAACCTGAGGATCCCATGAGGAGTGATGAATAAAAATTAAAATGCTCTTGAGTATCAATATGATGGGATCCTAGAGAATTAGATAACATAAAACCCATTTTGCATGAAGAGCATGATGTATCTTTGAATTTAGCCTCAATTATTATGAGTGATAGTTACCAGACTTAGTGAGCATGTGTTTTACTGTTAAATATAGTGATCTTAACCTTTGACGTCTCCCAAAAATGGATCATAGTAGATCTTAGCATAGCATAGTGAGTTACAGTAGACCTTAGCCGGGCTCTGAAAGGTCATAGTAGATCCCACAGAGTTACAGAGAGCCCACAATTACAGCAGAATAGTTCTCTAGTGAGATGACAACCTGAGATAGTTTTTACAAAGTAGTTAGTCTCAGATATTAGTACAATTTTAGTTAGCTTTTGTCTCAGAGACTAGAGACCTCCTGAGTTTGGTAGACCATTGCTACAGAGATATAAAGGCTTTACTCAGACAATTAGACCATTGACTAGATCTCTTGAGAGATAAGCATAGGATAGGATGAGGAAAGTAAGAAAGTAGCTTTCTAGAGTTAGAGTCAGATGAACCACTACCCAGTAGATATTAGCCTCAACCAAGGGATAGGGAGATCCTTACATGCTAGACTATGTATTCAAAAAGGGATCAGGTGCAGTTTTTACATGAAGTAAGTGGTACAGTATGTCTCTAGTGATTGAAATTGTGAGAATAATTAGCATCCCACCATAATTCAGTAGTAACCAGTGATAGTTGCTCTTTGGTGCTAGTATGAGAAACATATGTTAGGCCTATTAGTGTTGAGATGAGGGACTATAAATAACCTACTTATAAGTGAGCAAAAAGAGTAAGAAAAAGTCCTGGCCTAAAGAGACAAATGTAATAGTAAACAGAGAAACTTGGATCATTAAAAGTGGAAACTCCCCAAAGGAGTTGCAATCCCAACAAGCAATTGAGATATGTGGCTTGCGATTGAAAGAAATATGAATTGTAATCATAGGATAAGTTAGTAAGAAAGAACGCAAAGATGAATAGTGGACAATATATTTTAAATTAGTAAGTAGATAGAAATCTCCAATGGCTATAATGATCATAAAAAGATGATGAGATTTATAAGAAGCCATTAGAAGAGGATATAGGAGATTTGATACAAAAAAAATTATCTCTTGAGATGTATAAATGAGTCCATTGAAAAGAACATTAACCCCTATAAATGGGTTAAAACATTAGATATGATTAGTAAGCTCTCCCAAGATAGGCCTCCAGAGTCAAAAATTTCTTTTTCTTATGAGAAAAACTAGCTAGTACTCGATAATAATAGAGCCCTCATTAAGAGCTAGTAATGAAAATTCCCTAGTCGAGAGAAAACTCAAAAAAAGTGAAATCACTGATAAAAGCATATAGAGCTAAGAATAGGGGAAAGAAAAGAGCAGTTATCCAGAATAGAAAAGAGTAAGAAAAAAATGTACCCCAAATTTTGAGGGCGAAATTTATTTAAGGGGGGAGAAATGTAATATCTGGTTCTCTGAGAAATAAGAGAAAATATGAGAATGTAACGTTTAGTTTCTTCGTCAACATACGAAATTCACTGAATACAAAAGGAAGTCCCCCAAAATGACTTAGTTAAGGTCCTGAAAAATTTTGGAAGCATTCTAAACTCCTAAAAATAAGAATCTTAGGCTAAGATGGAAAGAAAAAAAGAGCTAGAATGAAGAAATGAATTCAAATGAAAGGCTGACGAAACATAAGGGTACTTTCGTCATTTTGAGCAAAATTTGGAATTTTCATAGGAGGGCTTTTTAAATTAAAGTTTTGAGTTTTTTAGGGTTCTTAAAGGCCCTGAAAATCATGGGAAGCCTCGAGATAGTTAAAATCCCTCCGATGGACGTTTTCTAATGTCAGTTGACTTGAATTTTGACTAATTCGTTCGGAAGGATTTTACATCCAATTTGGATGAAACCAAAAGCATTTTATGAATTAGAGGACCTAAATTTTATAATAGAAATGACAGTTTTCAAAAAGAGTTAAAGAGCCTAAACAGAGGCAATAGGCATGTAGGGGCAAAATGGTTATTTTAAAAAATTATAAAAGAGGCTTCTTAAGTAAAATTACACCTCATCACCTTCTCCAAGCTTCCATGTGCAAAAAATTGGGTAGTTATGGCATGACATTAATAGGGGAGAGAGAGAAGAAGTTTAAGTTTCTGTTTAGGTAATTAAACGGCCCCATTTTATTCCGTGCTAGTTAGAAAAGTTGTTCTTCTCTTTAAGAGCTCTCTAATGGTGGTTTTCTTTTCTTGAAAACTTCAAGATTCAAGTCTAACCTAAGCCAAAAAGGAACTCTATTCAAGAAATCAATCGGTGGAAAATAATCTACGTGAAAAGAGCTCTATTTTAAGGTAAGACTTTACTTGAAATACTTACAAAATCATGTGTTTCTAAGTCATTTAAACTTTGGTCTAGAGAGAGAAATTAAGAAAGAGAGTTTTCCTTTATGTGTTCTTGATGGAACCAAAGGTTATGGAGTGTGAGGATTAAGAATATACAACTAGAATTGAAAAGGGAGCTTTAGAATGCAAGTTATGGAATTTAGGGATTTAGTTGCACCTAGGCCAAGATGAAGCTTCCTAATAGTAATTTAAGTTGTTTAAGAGTATATATGAGTTCGTAAGACACCAAGAGAGCCTCCCATATACTTCTATGATCAAAGAAATTAAAATAACTCCATTGGTGCCATGTGGAAGCATAGCTTCGATCAAGGAGAGTTCATGCATCTAGGGAGTGATTTAATTCCTTTCAAGCTTCATGTATGATGGGAGAGTATGAGAGGGAGCCTTAGACAAATTTTAGAAACCATGGAAAGTGACATAGCCTTATATGTTCCATAATATAACTTAAAGAAGCAACACCTAACTATGCTCCTTAAATTGATTGTGTGATGACTCCAAGAGATTTAATTAGAGTCAAGAATCATAAATAGACAGATAAAATGGAGCCAAGATGATATTTTCTTAAGGTTGCATCATTAAATGCATTATGGAGTCATAAAAGGACCATATGAACCACCTAACTTTTATAGTAAATGTATGGCCTTAGAATTTAAGAGTATAATTAGCTTCCATGTGATGTGTCTAGGCCAAGAGAAATGATCCCTACCTCTTTGGGTGTGTGAGGTCAAGGGAGAGGACTCAAGTTTCAAAGAAAAAGTGTGTAAATGCAAGTAAGGTAGCTCTCTCCACCTTCTCTCATGCATGATTGTGTGCTTACCTTAGAAGTTAATTTAAGAGTATAATTAGCTTCCATGTGATGTGTCTAGGCCAAGAGAAATGATCCCTACCTCTTTGGGTGTGTGAGGTCAAGGGAGAGGACTCAAGTTTCAAAGAAAAAGTGTGTAAATGCAAGTAAGGTAGCTCTCTCCACCTTCTCTCATGCATGATTGTGTGCTTACCTTAGAATTTAATTTAAGAGTATAATTAGCTTCCATGTGATGTGTCTAGGCAAAGAGAAATGATCTCTACCTCTTTGGGTGTGTGAGGTCAAGGGAGAGGACTCAAGGTTCAAAGAAAAAGTGTGTAAATGCAAGTAAGGTAGCTCTTTTCACCTTCTCTCATGCATGATTGTGTGCTTACATTGTCTTTAGATGTATATATGTATGTTTTAAGCTATGAAAAGTATTTTAGCATAAGTTTTTATTCTATGGTATCATGATAATGTTTTATGCATGCAAATGAAGTTTTATGAGCTTGCCTTGGTTTGCTTGAGGGTGGAGAAGTCAAGAATCCTCTAACCATAGGGAGGATGAACCAAGAACCCTTGAACTTGGTTAAGACAAAGCAAAGAGTCTCTCAAGAGTGAGGTTGAATCCCAAAGGTAAGGTTGAGTCAAAATCTCTTAGAGAAAATGGGTGAGGCAAGTCCAAAATCCACAAGTGAATGGGTGAGGCTAATCTACTCACTTGGCAAGCCTATTTATACTATGTATGATTTGTTCAAATGCTAAGGATATTTCTTGAATGCTCACATATGTCAATATGCCCATGTATGCATTTTTAAGACTTGTATTGCATATTTTATGTGTGATTGAATAGGAGATGAGCTATTGAGATTCTTTGAATCTCATCCCCTTCTTTCCAATGTCTTAACATGTTAGGTGGAGCAATTGAGCAAGGTAATGGAAGCTACCAAGCCTAGAAGAAGGAGATTGACATTAAAATGCATGAAAAGGCCTAATTTTTCCTTTTTTGTAGCCATACATATGGCATATGATGTAATCTCATGATGAACTTGTTATATAATCATATGAGCATATGTAATTATCCAAATGTATGATGTATGAATAAAATTTGATACCAAATGTATAAGATAGCATGATTTGAGTATTGGATAGTTGAAGCTGGCATATACAATCTTGTGTATGGCATGGGGTGAGAGAGTGAGTTTGAGAAATTTGCATTTATTCACCCTTGAGACAAGTTTAGAGAGTCATTTTGATGCATTCCCACGTGCTCAAGTAATCATGGTTGCCTTAGAACTTGAAATGAACCATTTGGACCCTATATATGATACAAAATGAGCCATTTTGCAATCTATTGTCAAGATCTAACCAAATGAACAAATTTGCTCATGAAATTTGGCTCACATATAGATCTTATCTAGAGCTTTTGGGAAAGCCAAATACCAAATTATTTGGAACTCTATGGAATTAATTATGCATTTCCAAAGTTTCCATTTTTCTACTAAACTAATACAAGTACTATTAATATGGTTAGAAACTTGTGTTATGTCATTCGTGGGCCAAATGATCTCCAATGCTCATAAAATTTTATAGGCATAACCTATACATTATAAGCATTCCATTCCACTAAGACCATCCCTATTGGACATCTGAGTAAGGAGATATGAATTTTTGAAGTTGGAGATCAGTACCAAGGATGACAGCTAACCTCTAGTACTATTCCATCAATTTACGGTAGTTATCAGCTTCTAATGTGGCCTAAATTTATTTTTATCATAAATTAGACACCTTTAGCTTTCTAGAATGGTATAGTATGCTTGACTTTGATTTTTTTAGAATTAGTTATGATTTTTCAAAGTTAAGGCATAGAATTTGGAATTCTACCCAAGGCTGCATTAGTGAATTTTGTGTATTGCCTCCCTTTACTCAAGGTATAGGCCATTTCTTGAGCTTGTTATGAGTTCTATTTGTGTATTTAAATGTGAGAATGAGATAGATAAGTCTATATGGCTCATGGGACTTCGAATGAAGAATTTTTCCTATGCGAAATGCAATTTATTCATGATTTCCAATGCCATTATGTTGCTTCCCATAGAACTAGCATGATATGAGGCATGTGAATTGCATGAGTTGAGTCTTAGAATTATGGAGTTACATAAAGGTTGTGGTGAATATATGATGGCAAATGAGACTTAATATGTATCATTGTGATTATATCAATGAATAAAGCAAATTAGTGAAATTCCATAAATTAGGTGTTTGAAATTGTTTTACTGTGTGGTTATGATAATTTGATCCTTATATGTGAGATGGGATGGCCTTGTATATTGTTACATGTGGCATAATTATAGCTTGTTCGGTACACAAAAAATGCTTTCATGAAAATAGAAAATGAATGCTAAATGGAATGGAAAGGAATCAAATCCATTTGTTATGATACAAAATGGAAACTAAATGTCTTTCTTTTTGTATGTTTGGTAAAATGAAAATAGTGTAGGAATCAAAAGTAAGGTAGATAAAAAAATACTAAAATGCCATTGACGAAAAATTTGAAAAGACAAAAAATTTATTTTATGTTTAATTGCTTTTCACCTTTCCTATTGAAGAATAGAATCAATCATCCATCTTTGATTGAATCTCTTTGCAAGTCTAGATCTTAGATGACTCACAACAAAAGGACAAATAAAGAGAATAGCTTGTTGATCTTTCCATTATAGCCATTAACTAATCTTTGTAGGTTTGAAATTTGTTGATGCCAATGTCTCATTCTAATTCGTGTTCAAGAAATTTATGAATAGATTGATGATTGCACTATTCCTACTAGATTATTTGGAAGTTGTTTTATGATTGTATGTACTGATTTATGATGCTTTAATTTCTTGGAGACTTTAGAAGTTGGCTTTGTTTATGCCTATATAATTGCAAGATTACAATGTCATTTTATTTCTTGTGTTAATATAGAATGTTCAACATCTTTATGTACATTAGTAAATAAATATAAGTAAATGAAATAAATTCATAACCATCTAGCTTGTACAACTCTTCTGATCAAAATAAATAAGAAAAGGTCCTAAATTAATATACCATGAATTTAGTATCTGAAGAAAATTAAAAAAACCAACAAACTGATAAAATTATCTTATTTCTCAGTAATTTGAAATAAAAACTATAAAAATATATAAGCAGTTTTATTTTTTTAAATGCTTAATATGCTTAGGTCGAAGAGGGTAAAGTAAATTTTTAAAAAGTAAGCTACAAACATCCATAGGTCATACTTGGTAATTAACTCTCTGTCCATGTTATCAAACCCAAGAGTTTAAGCAAACTCATAAAGAAGATGGACTTGTAATGTAGATTTGTAATATAAACTCATAAGAATTTATCTTTATAAATAAATAGATATTTAAACATACAATTACATTATACATAATAGTTAAAATGCAATAAAAAGTAAGAAATTTATTCAAATGCAATTTAACAAAGAAATTTATAGGTCAATACAAGAAGCTTGATCTTCCATAGTACTTAAACATAGAAAGTTTATACACAAATAATAATTCAACATGACCAAATCTCACAAATACAAATAAAAATTTAACAAAGATCTTTAAAAGTTTGATTATCATAATCTCCATCATCTTCACCATCTCCATCAAGATCTTCACCAATCTTACTTGGGGCTTTTGAATTTTTTTTTATTTAATCAGTGAGGTGGACATAAATTTGGGTTAAAAAGAGATATCTTCTTAAATTTTGCCTTAAACTTGACAAGTCAACCAATTTTACAAATTCCATTATGATTTGACAACTATAATCTTTATAATAGATAAAACTATAAAGGTTCTCAAAGCATTATATATCACCAATTGCAGAGCCAAGAACCTAGGTTGAGGGATGAAGTTGACATGATCCCTTTCGTACATCTGCTCTTCCTATCTTATTTCAATAACTAATATGATATGTTGAAATTTCAACTTGTTTTCTTAAGTCTAATTACAAATTTTCTAAAGCTATTGATTAAAATTAGATTCATAATGTTTATATAAAGATTGTTGCTTTGATGTCAATTTTTTTATTAGAAGTTTCATACCTTATTCAAACAAATTATACATTTACAACATATTGTTTAAGTAAAATGCTTGAAATTAAAATTATAAATTTACTTTTTTCCTTACTTCCATACTCGATAATAAAATTATAATACAACTAATATTGTTTTGAGTTAGCAATTTAGCATTCATAACTGAAGTGACTCAATTAAGCTTTTAACTTTCAAATTGAGATTCAAGATTACTTCGAGAAGCAAAAACATAAAATTGAAAGTGTGGGTATCACATTTTTGAACCTTACACTCAAAGAGCAAGAAAAAAGTAGAAAACAAAAATCAAGAAAGAAATCAAGAGAAAAGAAGGAAAAGAGGAAATAACAACAACAACAATAATAAAGTATTATTGTAAAAGCTGTATATACAATACATATGTGGGGCTAGGGGGTTCAAGTTAAAATATCAATAGTACTTAAACAAACTTGATAATATATGTGTAGATCTAGTGGATTCAAATTTTTACAAAATATGGGTCCTTAATATCTAAGCTCAATACAATATATATATATACACACACATTTAAAAAAAAAATTGAGGGGGGACACATACCAACCGTGTCTCGCCACTGATAATCAGTCTCTTCTACTGCATTGACTTTGAGCAACCTATAAGTTATCACGTTCCACGTAAGGCCTCCCAATTTGATACATATATTTTTGTCCACATATAAACTAGAGACATGGAAGTTGTTCTCATTGTATCGTGGGAAGATATCCTTCCATTCATGAATTTACAGCAGGCATTAGATAACATTCTAATATAAATATATGTTTGAAAAAGATATATCGTGTTTGGCATGCTTAATTAAAAGCTTGTCTGAAAGTATGACATTTTCTTGATAGTCATGATTGTGGGTTGTGATTTATTGTTTTTGTCTTTTAAAGATGACAAACTTTTCAATTTTATCTTTTTAGTTTTTTTAAAAATTTATTTCCTCAATAATATTTTTTTTTCATTCTTTTCCATCCTTTTGAAAAGTCCATTTGAGAAGCCAGTCACTGTGAGTTTCGACAGGTGAAGGCAGGTTATTTGAAATTGTACGCAAACTAAACTAAAAGATTTACACCTTAAAATGTCAATTTGAAAAGTTAGCAACAAAATAGTAATTTATTTCTATATATTTCATGCATGATACACTTGAATTATTGACGAAACAAATACATGCGAAAAGGAAAGAATCAAAGTGAAAATTGAGAAGTAGAATTCACAAATTGTATTTACTAGAAAATTGATGTCAAAACTTTGCCTTAATTAATTTCTGAAAAAATAAATTTAAAATATTAGAAAATACAATAAAATACATGATGTAGAATGACAAAAAGATGACTAATTGAAAATAACATGAAGAAGATGTGCTTTACAACATGTGTAATTTAACATATTTTAATATTACTTTTATTATTTTTTAACAGCTTTTTAATAGTAGTTTTTTATTTATTTTAGAAGACATTATCTTGTTAAGTTTTTTATTATCTGATTTTTAGGATAATTATATCTTAAATTTTAATTTTTATTGACAAAGATAAAACTATTTTAAGTATTTTATTTAAGACAGGAGTCCTAGATAATATAAGTTTTCAAATCAAATATTTTATCATTAGTTTAAACCTTATCATTATCTATTGTTAGAATTTGAATGGCAAGGTTTGTTGTCTCCTTTTCCTATATATATATATATATATATATTCTATTGATGACATACGTTAGTGGTTAGCATAAAAACATCGTATACTAATGGTTAGTCTGAGAAAAGCATATGTTGGTGGTCAGCATAAAATGGCACATGTTGGTGATTAGTGTTAAAAAATCATATATTGATGGTTAGTAAAAAGCAAAATCTCCACCTCTGTTGCTTTTTTTTTTTTGAAGCATACACACAAGTATATGTATCATAATAGAGATAAAGTGATGAATATAGTATCGTTCTCACGAGGTTTTGTTACTAAGATAATTACTATGTACTAAAATTGTATACCTTAATCTAAATCAAGCTAACAATAAAGTCATATGAAATTAAATTAAACTAAAGCAGTAAAAATTAAAAAAAAATAAACGAGAGATACCATTCTAGATAAAATCAAAAAGCAAAAAAGATTTGGGATTATGATTTTTCTTAACATTTCATATAAACTAATTACCTTTTTTTGTCTTGCTTTTAATTTTTATTAATAGCTTATGACTCTAATTTATTTACAAGTATCTTTTGAATTACCTATAGGTTTCCTTTAACCAATTCATAATTCCTTAGGCAATTGATCATAGGCCTAATCAAGATAGGCTCTAATATGGCTATATGAGGCCAATTGGTATATTCCTATCCCACAAGCAAATAAATTCATTCAACATTGCAAATTTCCTGAACCCAGACTACCCAATCTATGGTCAAGTCTTAAAATCCCTTTTCTAAATTCATTTAGGTTACCCAAGTCATTTAGTAGTTTTCACACACTTAGAAGCATGAAGTAAAAAGATTAAGTAATTAAATCATACCATTAATTACAAATAAATGGTATGATTTAATTAGCAAGATAGAGTTTATCACAATCCCAAATCAATAAGTTTAGCTCATAATTATAAAAAATAACAATATTAAGAATAGAGCTTAAACCAAATAGGCAAAAAAATACAAAAAAAAAAACAAGGGAAAAAGAAAAAAAAAACTGATTTAATTAGTGAATCTTGTAACACTCTGAAATTTATTAAGAATAATTATGATGAATTAAGGGATTAACATGAGAGATTTGGGAAGATTAAGGAAAATAAGGATTTTAAAGAAATGGATTTATTTTAGACATTTCTAGATAATAATCAATTCTTGGTCATTGTTGTAACACCATACTTTTAGGACTGAATTCATACAATTCCCATGCCTCATCTTATGTTTATTCTATGGAAACAATATAGTGGCATAGGAAGTTATGAATAAAAGTACATTTCTCTACTGGTAAAATTTTTCTTTCGGAGTCCCGTAGGCCATATGAAAGCATCTATCACTTTGTCATACTTAAACACATGAATATAACTCATTTCCAGCATCAAATTTGGCCTACAACTCGTAGAAAGCAAAGGAGCATATGAAATCCATGTTTGTATTTTCGGCCAGAATTTCCTCTTTTCTGTCACAAACTTTGGAAATTCATAACTAAATCTATAAAAATCAAAAACATGTAATCTCAGTCATTCTGGAAAGCTTAAGACGTCTACTTCATGTAAAAATATGTAGAAGTCTTAAAATCTCATATATAATGCATTTGACACGCGAAATCATCTACTGGTCGGAGGGTTCCTGATACTGTCACAATTTACTGATATGGACTTCAAAAATGTCTAACTAATTCCAAAAAAATCCAATGCTTGCAAATGATATCACTATGGAAATATGTGGATGTTAACTAGAGAGAAAAAATATCTTCAGATCAGTACATCAAGCCAAACTCCCAGAAATCGATGGAACAGTACCTCGGGTCTGGCAAGAAGTCTGATACTGGGCAGAACCTTCGAAAATGCATATCTTCCTCTCTAGACCTCCAAATAAGGTGATCTCAATGGCCACAGAAATCTTATGATCTCTAGTTTATGCATATAAAATTTCATAAGCATTGGATACCATTTGGCTATCGGGTGACACAGAATTCAAAACTGCCAGTATGAACAGTACCCATACCAGAATCCATGAAAAATCCCAACTTTGAAAATTCCTCAAATATTCTCTAGGTCTCCGAAAATTATGATCTTTAGCTTCCCAAAATTCTCTTAATGAGACCTCATTTCATGCCAATTTTCAGGGCAAGATTAACTCATTTGGCCAAAAAGTAATATAAGGTTCCATTATGGTCAAATTTGGCTCCATATGAGGTACCAAATTTACCAAATGGCCTTCCCTTGGTTGTGGCACCTTTTGGGCAGGTCTAAAAGTACATTTGAGACTTGGGTAAGCTGTCCAAATGGTCCCGAACCTCATGCATCTTATTTGGCCATTCAACCCACACTTATGCATACATTCATCAAAATCCCATATTGCACACTTTGGCCATACATACTCAAAATATGTGCTATAGGGCATATATCATTTTCATACGTCTAACCAACACATAATAGTATAATCACACATGTCTCAAGGTTCATGGTACATATACAACCTCATATACACTATGAACCATCATTATGGTTCCAAAATAGGCAAAATACTACATAAACTTGTCACTCCTTGCTCTTATGGTTGTTGGCTCCCTTCACCATAAGTGCGTGGTCCACCTAGCATGTTAGATCATTGGAGAGGAGGGGATGAGATTCAAAGAATCTCAATAGCTCACACACCAATTTACATCACATTCAAGGCATACATATACCAAATGCATAACTATACAAGCATAAAGTGTGCAATAAATTCTATTCCATGCCACATTCACATGTCAAGATTACTTTCATGCTCTAGGGACTTTTGGTTTAGCCTCACCCCCATTTCTAGGACTTTTGGATTTGCCTCACCCATTCAAGGGACTTTTGGCCTTGTCTCACCCATGCCATGAGACTTTTGGCATCTCCTCACCTTCATTAAGGGACTTTTGGCATCACCTCACCCTTATGAGCTCTTTCCACAACCATAGCCATTCAAGACAACACATTGGTACCAATGCACAACAAGGATCAAGTGGCATATTATCAAGCATCAAGAATGCATGCAAGCACACTAAGACATACATATTCACACAAGAATGCAAAGAGAATGAGGTAGAGAGCTACCTTGCACAATTTCACACACTTTTTCTTTAGCTTTCAAGCCTCCTCTTTCGGCCACACACCCACAAATTGGTGGAGATGGTTTCTCTTGGCCTAGACACACCAAAACAAACATGAATTACTCATGGGAACAAGCCTTGGCATTATACACACTTTACATGATGCTACTTTGGTTTATGACTCCATTATGCTTCCATAAGGCACTTAATGAAGCAACTTCAAGAATTCATGATCTTGGCTCCCTTCTCTCCTTTAATCTATGATTCTTGACTCCATTTAGACTCCTTGGAGCCATCACACAATTATTTTAAAGAGCCTAGCTAGGAGTTGCTTCATTATGCTACATTATGGAGTCTACACTTCCATCTCACTATCTAGGGCTTCTAAAATTTTTCCAAGGCTTCCTCTTATCCTCTTCCATCCTACATGACTCAAAAATAAGCTTGAAACAAATTAAAACTTTCCCTGGTACTCTTTCTAGCCTAGGTCAACATTATGGAAGTATTTAGGGTTCAAGGGGTTTCCAATTTTTCCTTGATGGGAGAGTCCCTTGGGAGGCTTCCTAGAGGTCTTAGAAGCTCAATCAAATACTCACACATGCAAGGAAACTCATATATCAAATCAGTTTTTGCAAAGTGTTCAAGAGCTCTACACTTTTCTAGCTTAGAGTTCATTAGTTTTTCTTGCAATTTCTTTGCTTTCTTGGATGGGAGGTGCATGTGGGAAGCTCTCTAAGGGTCTTAGGAGCATGTTTAAACATTCAATTAAGTCTAAGAACATTCATATAAAATCAGATTTGCAAGGGAGCATTTGGATCCCTAATGGTTCTATCTTGTCTCTTAATGCTCCTTTCTTGATTCTATTGGTTCCTTCTTAATCCTTGCTATCTAAAACCTCTAATCCCTCCATAAATTAGGCAGAAAACAGCCCCTAAGAATTGGGCTCACGGTGCCCAAATTCGTGCAAGAGGAAGGGGGAGGGAGAAACTACCAAAGAATGGAAGTTTTACCTTGTTTTTCTTGCTTTTCTTTGCTTGCTCTTCCACTTGGTTGGCTTGCTCCCTCAATTTTCGAAATTTCCCCTCTCTGTTCTGCCCCCAAAACAGCACCAAACTCTCCATTAAAACCATAGAAATAAAGCTTGAGAGGAGGAGAGCAAGTTTGAAGAAGGAAGGATATGGAATTTTTTAAAGTTTCTTACCTTTTTCTTGAATTTCTTCCTCCAAAATCCTCCTTCTCTTGTGTGCCTAAGAAGCTGGAGTTCTTCTCTGAAAATGGGCAGAAGCAAGTCGGTTTAATGAAGGAGAGGAAGAACGTGACTTATAAACAGAGTTTAGAAGCTTCCTTTAACACTTAAATTCCATTTTTGCCCTTTCATACTTTGCATTTTCGTTTCTACTTTGTTTTAGCTCCTTTTTGAGAATCGTCTTTTCCATCATAACAAATAGGTTCCCAATTTAATAAAATACTTTTGGAATCACTCAAATCAGAGCTAAAACCTTTCCAAACGAATCGGTCAAAATTCGGGTCAACCGACGTCGGAAAGAATACACTGGAAGGGCTTTACCGGTCCCAGGACTTCCCATGGTTTTTGGGGCCTCTGAGAACCCTGGGTAACTCAAAATTTCCATTTGAAAAGCCCTCCTATGAGTATTTCAAAAAGTACCCATATTTACGAAAATGCCACTGGCCTTTCGACAAATTTATCAAATCACTCTGGCCTTGATTTCTAGGCAACTCAAGACTCAAATCCTCATTTTCTATTATTTAAAATTTTAGCATAATTTTAGTTGGCCCCAATTCCTTCTATTTCGAGGACTTCCTTTTATATTTGGCCCATTTTTTACGTTTACAGAGAAACCGAACATTGCATTTCTCACTTTTATGGAGGGACCGGATGTTACAATTGTTAAGTGGAAATATACTAATTATGGTTATAGATTTAATTAGTGAAATTAATTAAGGGAAGATGAACATTTAATTTGGGTCTTATGATCAATTTGCTTATGCCATAGGTCAAGTAAGGAAGCCCACTTCTAGCTTGTAAGAAGGCCCAATTTCATTTCTTAGGAGCCCAACTCCCGTTTCACCAAATAAACCCTTCAACTTATGGCCTAATAAGCATACATCTGAACCCAATGGATTTTAGACCTTTGGGTCAGCCCAAACCTATCTAAAATCGTGACGTGTCTAGCTCCTCCACCTTATTCTACAAACTCAAATCATTTGTTTCAGCTAAGGAGAGTTCATTTTCGTACTTTGAGAGAAGAGGCTAGGGTTTTTTGCACATTTCCATAATTTCTTACTTCTAAAGCAAGATTTAGCCAAGGTAATCTATATGAAACTTGTTCCTCTCATTCCTCTCTACATTTTGGTTTGAATAGTTTCTAGTTTAGTGAATTTTTCTCCATCACCTAAATCTAAAACTTGCTTTTTGGTCACTTTATTGTTGATTTTCAGAGGTTAAGGCTAAGAAGGTTGTTAGGTAAGCATCCTCCCCTTATTTTGATGTATTTTTTATTAGTTAGAGACCCAAATGGTTGACTTATGATATGGACTTTGTTTCTATGCAAAAATATCCAGAACTTAGAGTAATATATTGAAGTTTCTGGTGTAGGAAAGCTCACATCCAAAATTAGATTCATTAAAGCTTAGGTGAGTGCTTCTTAAATGCTTAAGATGTAAGGAATGATGGTGACTGATTTTGGTGGTTGGCATTAACTAAAAAATTGATTTTTGATGCATTAGGACTTTTAGAGTGTGAGCATTTATAATTGAATTCAAAATTTGGCACTATTAATTGAGGTCCCCGAGGTTCGATCTAATTCCTTGAATATATGCTTTGTTAATATGATATTTGTCATATAAATATGTTTTGCTTTGTTAAATGATTGGTTGGCTAATTGATTATTGTATTTGGACCATGTGTGAGTCCTTGGTGAAGCTGTGGTACGGCTGCTACCTGTGCATCATGCTTTGATTGGGCATTGGGTTATGATCAAACCCATGAATGCACTAAGCCCAGGTTTGCTCAATGGGGAGTTGGCACCATGGACAGGACTTTTCCAATGTTATTAGACATTAACATGATGTATGTGATTGCTAGTATAGGATAGTATTTACTAGTAGCTCAACTAGTTCATTTGTTGATAAGATGGATGATTATGATGTCTATCTGATTGAATTGTACATGTGTTTGGAATTACCCCTTAGTTACTAAGATTTATATCTCACCTATTTCATGGGCTAACAAATTTCAAGTAAAGGTTCCTCGAGTAAGGAAAAAAGGGAAACAAAGTAGAAGAGCACCCCTAATCTAAGGCCATATGGGAAACTTCTATGCTTGACCTATTTTGTTTAGAATGGATGCTATCTTTGCAATCTCTTTTGTATAGCATCATGATGCATTATATTGCCAAGTGTAGGCTTTTGATGGTCTCTAACTAAGGTTGAATATAATAGGAAGCTAGACCTTATAGTACTTGGAATTTGATGTATGCACTAAATTATTATCTAATATGGATTATTGCCAATGAAGAACTATCACTTAATCACTTGATATTTGATCACATAATTTAATGAATGGTTACCCCAATTAGTATTGTATGGTAACTTAGCTGGAATATATATATATATATATATATGAATGATGTTAATGTCTGAAATTACCAAATGCTATCATAATATGTTCATGTGTTGATATGTATGGTAGTACTAAATTATCATGAATTCCCCTTAACCTTATGAACAATGAAGAGTATTAATTAGGGTATTTAGGGAGCTAAAAGGCCTAGAGAACTATGAATGATAGCTAGGAAGGCCCTGATAATCATTTGGAGTTAGTGGTATAGTGTTAGAAGCATAAAAATGAGAGGATAGGATCAAAGGAGGTTTGAGTCGTAGCCAAAACTACTTAAATCGACACCAAGAGTCATCAAGGAGCAAGGAGTGCCGTGACGTAAGAGGCTGAGTTATAGTGCAACATAAGTAGAATAGGTCTAGATGGAACCCAAGAGCAATCTCATTGTAGCACGAGGGAAACTCATCATGATGAGCATTGAGTGAAAAGCTCAGGAGAGCTCCAAAGAGGTCTCTTATTATTGCTCCATAAAGGTTTGCTGTGATGAGACTCGAGAAAATTGGAACCTTGAGTTCTAGAGGCTCATTTCCTTGTGGCATTAGGGGAGTCCAATACGGCAAGGATTGAGAAATTTTAAACAATAGGGTCTAGATAGAAATCTCGCCCCAGCATGGAAGGCTTGGGTTGCGACGTGGATCATACATTTTTGGTTTTAAGCTCCAGTAACTACTTGAGTCATGGTGCGAATGTACCAAGCCATGATGCAAGTCCAATAACTTAGTTTTCAGGTTCCAGTAACCAACTTAGCCATAGCAGGAATGTCCAAGTCACGACATAAAACACTAAACTCCAATTTTCAACCTCTAGAACTTAGTTTTATGAGGTTAATGGTATGTAATGGCTTGGGAACAATTATAAGAAGGTTTTGTGAGTATAAGGTCAGTGGAAATGCTAGTGAAGGATGTCTTTGATGACTTAATGTAACAACCCAGAAAAAGAAAATAGAAAAGAAATGAGAAAAGAAAAAGAAAAGAGAAAGCTAGAAAATTTTTGAAGAGTTGAGAATTTTCTAAGTCTTCTCGCCATAGCGAGATATGGAATCGCCATAGAGAGAATGCCTCTTCGCCGTAGCGAGTATGTTCCTAGCTATAGCGAGTGCGGCATTCCATACAGAAACCAGTAAGTTGCTCGCCGTAGCGAAATTGTTCCTAGCTATAGCGAGTGTGGCATTCCATATAGAGACCAAGGAGTTGCTCGCTGTAGCGACGCCATAGTGAAGGTCGAGAATAGACACGATCTCGCGGTAGTGACGCCATAGCGAAGGCAGAAGTCTGGAACAGACGCGAGCTCGCCGTAGCGAGGTCACTAACTCGCTATAGCGAGAGCGGTCCAGAAAAGCGAGAAAAAGAGAATTTGACTTTTTAAAGACTTCCAAATCTCTTCTTTCTTCTTCTAACCGACTCAAACTCGTCTTAGGAGAGAGAAAAGGGCGGAGGAGAGAGAGAGAAGCTGAAGAGAAGAGGAAAGCACAAGAAAGGTATGAATTTTCATGGCTTCCTCTTAGTATTTTGCCCTTCTTCCCTTTCCCCTCTTTCCTACGGTTTCAATGGTCGAAAATGGCTAGGTCTTGAGTCTGGTTCAGAGGAGAGAGAGTGGGAAACCATTCTTGAGAGAGATTAGAAGTATATAGTCTTCTCTATCTTGCTTTTTCCCTTTCTTAAGAGCTTGAGAGGTGAGAAAAGAGAGAGGATAGCTAATGGACCCTAGAGTGAGGAAGAAACCTAGAGTGAGAAGCTCAGTAGAGCTGATTAGAAGTGATCCCTAGCTTAAGAATTGAGTATTGAAGTATTGATTTCATGCTTCTGTGTGGTTAGGCTCAAGAGGAACTCTCCCATCTAGAAGTTGTTGTGAAACCAACAAGGGAGGAGACCATTGACAGAGCAAGTAGGAAATAGCCAACAAAGGTAGTTCTCTCCACTTTTTCTCATGCATAATTGTGTGTTTACATTGTCTTGCTTGTGTGTATGAATGATATGAGCTATGAGAAGTGTGTTAGCATGATTATGTGATATGATTGAGATGAGGTTTTAAATGCTTGATTGGTTTGCTTGAGGAAATGAAAAAGCCAATAACCCTATAGCCGAGGTGAGGATGAGCCGAAGCCCTAAGTTGGTTGAGCCATGTCTCCCAAAATGAGGTTGACTCCCAAAGAGTAAGGGGTGAGTCTAAGTACCTCTAAAAGAATGGGAAGGCAAATCCAAAAACCATAAGGGAAGGGGTGAGGCCGATCCAAGTACTCAGCGAGCTCATGAATGTTATCCATGGCCATTTCACATGTTTTAAATATTTTTCATCATGTTTTATATGCTAACATGCCATACATGCATAATGAGACTTGTTGCATGCAATATATGTATGTTTGAATGAGAGTTGAACTACTGAGATTCTCTGAATCTCACCCCCCTCTCCACCATCCAACCATGCCAGGTGCCCAAGTGAGATAAGGGATGGAGCAACCACCAACAAGCATGAGGCTAGGGATAGAGATGAAGAAGAATGTAAAGTTTTGTAATACATGGTACATGAGCTATGAGATGTAAATGATGTATATGATGTAACATTTATAAATGTGTAAGACCATGTATGAATGATGTATGTATGAGAATGAGGGTTATGATGAATGAGAAAGTAGATTTTGATATGAAATGCTCATGATAGCCTAGTATATATGGGTGCATAAGTGGGCATGGGGTAGTGAGTTTCCCCAATCTAAGTTATGAGACATTTGAGGCATGATTGATAGCTCCTAAAGATGCTTTCTCATGTGCTCAAAGGGTCATAGAAGTAGAAAACTAAGATTGGACCCCATTAGCCACACTTTTGGCCAAGAAAGGGCCTTTTGCACATGATGTCATAGAATAGCCATATGACCTCTTCTTGCTATGAGATTTGACATGTAGCTAGATTATGTTTAGAGCTTTCTGGGAAGCTAGAGTTCATGTCATTTAGAGGTCTATAGCATTTTCTATGAGCATCCAAAGTTGACATCAGAAATTCGGATTTTGAAAATCACTGTTCATCTTGGTCAGTTTTGAAATCATGTCATCCGAGGGGCAAACGTAGTCTAATGGCTACGAAATTTTATACACAGAAACTAGATGGTCACAGTGACTTGTAGGAACTGGAAGCACCTCATTTAGAGGTCCAGAAAGTGAGTTATGCAATTTCGAAGTTCCTGCCCAGAATCAGACACCCAACCAGACCCGAGGTACTGTTTCATCAGTTTCCGGGGAATTGGCTTGGTGAATTGATCTGGAGATATTTTTCTCCTCTAGCTAACATCCGAATATTTCCATAGAGATAGAGTTTATGAGCGTTGGATTTTTGTGGAATTAGTTAGACATTTTCAAAGTCCATATCAGTAAACTGTGACAGCAAAGAAGCCCCCTCTGACCAGTGAACTATTTCGATGTCAAACGCAGAGTATGTGAGAGATTGAGACTTCTACTTATTTTTAGAATGAAGTAGGCGTCTCAAGATTTCTAGAATGACCAAGATCATGCAGATACGATTTTTTCTGCATTTAGTTATGTATTTTCAAAGTTAGCCCAGAAATGAAGCAAAATCTGCCTATAGCGAAAATGCATGTCTCCAATCCCTTTTTGCTTTCCATGAGTTTGAAGCATATAGTTGGGATTGAAATAAGTCTCAATAGTGTAATTGAGCATGAGGGAGCATAGAGAGAGCTCAATCAGTCCATATTACTTCTAAGTGGAGCTCTACCACACATAGTGCCATAGAGAGAGTAAGCATAAGGTAGAGAAAGTGTCTCCCTTATGAGTTCCGCATTGCCATATGGGCCAGAGGGCACGTTGGGTATGAACTAGAGGTCAAGGTGTCACACTTAAAATTTCTTATAAGCCTAAATGGTTTTGCTTATTAGATAATGATCCTCTAAAAGAATAAGGTTCACATTTCCTCAATAATTTTCATAAATGGCTATTTGTACTGACTTCAGATCTTGACATGTCACCATTAATCTTACAATTAAACTTAATCACCAAAATTAGGAGTTAGGGAGGTTACAAATCTTCCATAAACTCAAGCTTTTCCCATGGCAAATGAAGTTCAAAATGTAACGAATGTAATTTTTGTAAAATAACAAAATGAACCATAATAAAAGTAAGTCCTCTAAAATGACCTAGATAATATCTCAAAAATTTTGGGTTGAGTCCTAGACTCCTTAAAATGATAATTCTAGGCTCAGATAGAAAGAAAAACAAAGTTAGGATGGAGAAATAATTTGCGATAGAAACTGATGAAACGTAATGGCATTTTCATAAATAAGTGTAACTTTTAGAAAACCATAGTTTTTGAGTTGCCCAAGGTTCTCAGAGGCCCAACTATGGGAAGCGCTGAGATTGGTAAAGCTCCTCTGGTGTATGTTTTTCAATATTAGTTAACCCGAACTTTGACCGGTTCTTTTGGTAAGGTTTTAGCTCCAAATTAAGTGATTCCAAAAGTATTTTATTAAATTGGAAACCTAAATTTTATAATGGAAAAGACAATTCTCAAAAAGGAGCTAAAATAATGCCGAAACAAAATTACTATTATGAAAGGACAAAATTAGAATTTTTGGAAAAGTATGCTTCTAGAAACTTCCACACACTTCTACTTTCTTCTTCCACCTTCTTAAGCACAAAATTTTCTGCCCAAAATACAGAAGTTGATCTGCTCTCTTAAGTGCATCAAAAGGGGAAGAAAAGGAGGAGAAAAATCAAGGAAAAGGTAAGGAAACTTGTAGATTTTCATGCTCCATCTTCCTCCAATCTTGTTCCTCTTGTTTCCTCCTTTCGTTCTATGGTTTAGTTAAGCTTTTTGGTTCTGTTTTAGGTCCAAAACCAAAGGGAGAATTTTGAATTTGCCAAAGAGAAGAGAACCAAGGAGAAAGACACTTGAAAGCTCACTTGAATCCTAGGTAATCCTTGCTTTTTGTTGCATCTTCTCTTCCTCCTCCCTTTGTGTGTATTTCGGCCAAGAATAGAACCAAATGAGGGGAGGATTCTTGTCCAAATATAAGGAAGGAACAAGAGTTTTAGGCCATGGGGAGATGGAATATGGCAAGAAATTCTAAGAAAAACCAATATAAAACAAGTTAGAAAAGTGTAGTGTTTTCTAGGGTTTTGCAAAATCTAATTTTGTGTGAATATTTCCTTAGCTATTTGTGTAACACCATATATTTCTAGCTTGCTTCCTATCAGTTCTAAGTTTCCCATGATGAATTGCACAAAAGGGAATGGAAAATGACATTAAAATAATGCCTTATTTCGCGTTGCGTCAAGTATAAAAATTCCATTCGGTGTCACGCAGATCATATGAGCTCATACATCACATTATCATATTTAATTACATACATACAACTCATTTGCATCACCAAATTTGGCCCACAACTAGTGTAATTCAAAGGGGAGCATGAAACTCACACTATTATTTTTGGCCAAATTCTCAGTTTTTCTGTCACAACTTTGGAAATTCATAACTAAATCCACAATACTCGAAACTCAACAACCTTTACCATTCTAGACAGCTTTGGATGTCTACCCCATGGTAAAAATAATTTCAGCTCATGAATCATTAAGGAGAGAACATTTAACATCCGAAAAGCCACTGAGGTCGCTGCTATCTGGGCCACTAGTTCAGTTTACTGATATCAAGTTTCAAAATTCATAACTAATTCTAGAAAATTTGGAATCATGCATTATTAGTCATTATAGAAAGATAAACATGTCTAATTTGTGCTAAAAATATTCCTAGGCCATGAAACATAACACAAGAAGAGTTTGACATGCAAAAAGGGTCAAAGGTTTGGATAGCTACTAGTACTGATGCAAGTGTCTGCTATCAACTTCGAAAATGTCCAATTAATTCCAAAAAAATCCAATCCATGAAAATAATACCAATTTGGAAATATATGAATGTTAAACTTATGGTAAAAATAGATTTAGACCAGAGCAAGTACTTTTAGCCACTAAAATTCAATGGAACAATGACTCAGGTCGTGCAGCGCTACTATTGCTGTTCCAGAAATTCAAGAAATCATATCTCTTAGCTCAGACCTCCAAATGAGGTGCGTTCACTTGTTACAAGTCACTGTGAATGTCTAGTTTCGGGCTATAAAATTTCGTAGCCATTGGACCACGTTTGCCCCTTGGATGACATAATTTCACAACTGACCAAATGAACAATACTGGTACAAATCCGAAATTTTGATACCAACTTTGAAAAATCATAGAAAATTCCACAGGCCTCCAAATGACCTGATCTTTCACTTCCCAAAAAGCTCTAGATCTAGTTTCATACAAAATTTTAAGTCAAGAAGAGATTATTTGGTTAGACTTTGCCATAGCTCAAGAATATGACAATTTTGGTCCCAACAAGAGGCAAATTTAGTTCAAATAAGCCATCCATTGTTCCACACACATTTGAGCAGCTTAGAAAGCATAAATATAGCATAAATAAGTCCCTCATAAGGTCTGAACTCTCATGCAACTGAAATTCACCATGTCACTTCCATAAACATACATGCAAAAGTGGGCTCCCAAGTGGTCAAAATACACAATTCTATTTATTAAACTCTATTCTTGATACATACACTAACTTTACATAGTTTTATACTTGTTCAAAGTTTCATGGCTCAAAAATAATATTTACATATCTACTTTGACATTCTAGACATCATAGTACATCAAAAATGGAAAGATTTGCCAAGAGATGGAGATTTAAGCTCCTTGGCTTTCATCTTTTGGATCTTGAACTCCACCTAGATCATATGAGATGAGAGAAATGAGGGGGTGAGATTCATTGAATCTCAATAGCTCATACAACTATTCAAGCACATTGTCAAGGCATAAAACATGTCAAAGGTATAAGTATGTAATCAATCAATCTATGAAGCATTTATCTTTCACATTTTTATGTCACAAACTCATGTCAAGCACAAGAATGAGCTCTAGGGACTTTTGGTTTGGCCTCACCCCATTTCTAGGACTTTTGGATTGCCTCACTCTTGATTCTTGGGACTTTTGACTTAACCTCACCCATCCAAGGGATTTTTGCCCTTGTCTCACCCATGCCATAAGACTTTTGGTATCTTCTCACCCACATTAAGGGACTTTTGGCACTATCTCACCCTTATAAGCCATTTCCACCATTCAAAGACATTCAACAAAGCATATTGGTACCAGAATAGCAATATAGCATCAAGTGGCATGTCTCAAACATATAAACATACACAAAAGCACACAATGATACCATATGCAATAAGAAAATGTAACAAGAAAAGGTGGAGAGCTACCTTAGTGCAAATTCAAGCTTTACTTTGCTTGCTTCTTCTCCTTTTCGGTTCCACAAACACAAGGAGGTGGGGTTGGATTTCCTTGGCCTATTCACAATAAACAACACTTAATTATACTCTTGGAACAAGTTATGACATCCAACTCACTCTTAAAACTACACTTTGTTCTATTTGTCACAATATGGTTCCATTAAGGACCTAATGAAGCAACTACCATAATTAACATTCTTGGTTCCATTCTCTTGCCATATTTAGACCTCTTGACCTCATTTAAGATCCTTGAAGCCATCACACACTCACTTTCACAAACCTAGGTCCATGTTGCTTTATAAGGTTACATTATGGAAGCCATTGCCTCATCTCCCAACCTAAGGCTTCTAAATTTTTTCCAATGGTTTCTCCCATCTTCTAACATCATATAAAGTCCTAAACCAAGGCTAGAACAAATTAAAACATCTCTTAGCCTAATGAACCTAGCTTGGCCGAAATATGCACCATAATGGAGGTTCATGGGCTTTGTGATTTTTCCTTGATAGGAGAGCCACTTGGGAGGTTTTCTAAAGGTCTTAGGAGCTCAAGGAAATATTCAAATAGTAAAGGAAACATTCACACAAAATTAGATTTTGTAAAACCCTAGAAAACACTACACTTTTCTAACTTGTTTTCTATTGGTTTTTCTTGGAATTTCTTGCCATATTCTATCTCCCATGGCCTAAAACCCTTGTTCCCTCCTTATATTTGGATAGAACATCCTCCCCTCCTTTGGTTCTATTCTTGGCTGAAATACACACAAAGGGAGGGGAAGAGAAGTTGCAATAAAAAGCAAAGATTACCTAGGGTTCAAGTGAGCTTTCAAGTGTCTTTCTCCTTCATTCTCTTCTCCTTAGAAATTTCAAAATTCTCCCCTTAGGTCTGGGTCAAAAACAGAACCAAATTATTCAAAAAAATCCATGGAAAGAAAGGAGGAAGAGAGGAGAACAAGATTGGAGGAAGATAGAGCAAGAAATTTCATGAAATTACCTAGTTTCTCCTTGGCTTTCTTCCTCTTTTTCTCCTCCCTTTGGTGTGCCTAAGAGAGCTGAAGATTTTCTGCATTTTGGGAAAAATAGGTCATGCTCATTAAAGAGGAGAAGAAGGGAGAAAAGTGTAGAACTCTTTAGAACATTCAAGAAACCATAAATTCCAATTTTGCCCTTCCGTAATGGCAATTTCGTTCCGGCTTCGTTTTAGCTCTTTTTTTAGAATCGTCTTTTCCATCATAAAATTTAAGTTCCCAATTTAATAAAATGCCTTTGGAATCACTCAAATCAGAGCTAAAACTTTTCCGAACGAATCAATCAAAGTTCGGGTCAACTGACGTCAAAAAGAGTATACCGAAGGGGTTTTACTGGTCTCGGGGCTTCCCATGATTTTTGGGGCCTCTGAGAACCCTAGGCAACTCAAAATTTCCATTTAAAAAGCCCTCCTAGGTATTTTTCTAAAATTGCACTTATTTACAAAAATGCCACTGGTCTTTTGGCAAATTTTTCGAATCACTCTGATCCCAATTTTTGGACAACTCAAGGCTCAAATCCTTATTTTCTATTATATAAAATTTTATTCAAATTTTATTTGGCCTTGAATTACTCATCTCAGGGGACTTGCTTTTCAAACCAGCCCGTTCCAGTGATTGTACAATATATTGGGCATTACAATTTGAATGTTCCCTTAAGCTCCTAAGACCTCTAGAAAGCCTCCTAAGTAGCTCTCCTATCAAGGAAAAATCACAAAGTCCTTGAACCTCCATTATGGTGCATATTTTGGCTAAGCTAGGTTCATTAGGCTAGGGGATCTCCATTATGGTGCATATTTTGGCTAAGCTAGGTTCATTAGGCTAGGGGATGTTTTAATTTATTCTAGCCTTGCTTTGAGACTTTATATGATGTTAGAAGATGGGAGAAAGCATTGGAAAAAATTTAGGAGTCATAGATTGGGAGATAGAACAATGGTGTCCATAATGGTACTTTGTGAAGCAACTTGGTTTTCCAATTGTGCAATTGAATGTGCGATGACTCCAAGAACCTTAAATGAGTCCAAGAAACCTAGAAATAACAAGAGAATGAAGCCTAGAACTTGAAATGCAACAATTGCTTCATTAGGCCAATTATGGAACCATAATGCCAAGTATGAAACCAAGTGTGTATTTAAGCTTTAGTTTGATGTCTTAGCTTGCTTCAATTTTGTGATTGTATACTCCTTGTAATGTCTAGGCCAGAGAGCAATCAACCACTTAAGTGCTCTTATGAAATCAAGGAGGGGAAGGAATTAACAAAGTAAAAGCTTGCATTAATTGAAAGGTAGCTCTCTACCTCATTCTCTTGCATTCTTGTGTGCATATGTATGTTTTGTGTGCTTGTGTATGCTCTTATGATTTGAGAACATGCCATTTGATATCTTGAGGTTGCATTGGTACCAATGTGTTATTTTGAATGCCATTGATTGTGAGAATGATTCTCAAGGGTGAGGTGATGCCAAAAGTCCCTTAAAGTGGGTGGAGGATGTGCCAAAAGTCTCAAGGCATGGGTGAGGACTAGACTAAAAGTCCCCTTGGATGAGTGAGGCTAGGTCAAAAGTCCCAAGACCAAGAGTGAGGCAAATCCAAAAGTCCTAGAAATGGGGTGAGGCAAAACCAAAAGTCCCTAGAGCATGAAAATGGCTTAATGTGGAAATGTGGCATGGAAATATAGTATTATACACTTTGTGTTTGTACACTTGAGATTTTGATGTATGTATGTTTTGAATGTATGTGTGAATGGGTGTGTGAGCTATTGAGATTCTAGGAATCTCACTCCCCTTCCCTTCATTATCTTGAAATGCCTAGGTAATGTTCAAGAAATAAGGAGTACAAGCCAAAGACCTTGAGAGATTGTATTTTGTATATTATGTAACCTCTACTTGTAATTGGATGTTAAAGTGAGCTTGTACATATTATTTTTGTGATGTAAGACCATGAACAAATGTAAAATGATGTATGAATATGATATAGACCTTATGTGACACTAAATCCATGGAATTATGCAAATTCCCTCTTGGATGGCTTGATGCAACTATGTATTCTTGGATATGGAATTGACCAAATTTAGATGCATGGAGTTTGGGACCATTTGGGCAACTCCCATAAGTCATAATTATACTTTTAAACTTGCCCAAGAGGTGCCAAACTCAAGAGGAGGCCATTTGGACCAAAGTGACTCTTGGTAGGGAGCAAAAATGACCATTTCATGAGGCTATGCCACTTTTTATCTAATTGATCTCTTCTTGGTCCTAAAATTTGGCATGAATAGATTTTATTGAGAGCTTTTTGGGAAACTAAAGTTAGTAATTTTTGGGGGTCTGTGGAATATTTGGTGAATTGTTGAAGTTGAAAATTTTTCTGGTTCTGGTCCTTGGTACTGTAGCATTAGTCAGAAAGATGTACAATTGCCACAAAATATTATACAAAGAAACTATACCTTTCCACTGACTTTTGCCAACTGTAAGCACCTTACTTGGAGGTCTAGAGAGGGAGATATGAATTTTTGAACATTCTATCCAATATCAGGATCCTTACCCGACCTGAGTTACTGTTCTATTGAATTCCAAGATTTGAGCTACCTGAGCTGGCCTGGAAATCTTTTTCTCATCTAGCTAACATTCACATCTTTCCAAATTGGTATCATTTGCATTGACTGAATTTTTGTAAAATTAATTGGACATTTTCAAAATTTGCTGCTGAATCTGTGATAGTATCAGGAGGTAGTTTGAACTCTGGATATTTTTAGATGTCAAACACCCTTTGTGATGGGTGTTATGGTTTGGGCATATTTTTAATGTGAATTATACATTGGAAGCTTTCTAGAATGGCCAAGAATGTGTAATTTCAATTTTTCTAGAATTAGTTATAATTTTTCAAAGTTAGGTCAGGAAAGGGGCCAAATCTGGTCGAAAATAAACCTCCATATTCTAGATTCCATGTTGGTTTCTATAAGTTGTGGGCATGATTTTATGATGCAAATGAGTTGTACACATGTAATTAAATATAGGGAAGTATAGTATAAGTTTACAATGTCCACATGATACTGAACGAAATTTTTTTATGCAACGTAACGCAACGCAAAAATAATCACTACTTTAATGTCATTTTCTTGCCTCTCATATGAATTGATCGATATGAGGTATGAAAATAGTATAGAATGAGCTAAAAAATTATGGTATTACACTAAACCCTTCCTTCTCTTCCTCTAAAAATTTCATAATGGCAGCCTCCCAAAAAAAAAGCTAAAACCCTAAAAAAACCTAGCTAAAAATAGTGTGTTTTGCATTTTTTTCGAATTATACCACAACAGCACTCAAAAGTGTCATAGTGTAGCTAAATTTTTATTTGTAGCAGTCAAGAGCACTGTAATGCATTTTGGTTCTATTTTTCTAGACGTTGTGGTGTTTAAATTTGTCGCGGCATTGCATTTTTTTAAGCAAAGATTTTGACTGTCATCTTTTTCTGTCTTTCTTTCACCATCTTTTTTCTTTTCAATTCTTTTTCAACAAATCTTCTCAACTCTTGTTACTTTTCATGCCAAGACTTCTAAACTTGTTTCTTTGTAATTTTGACCTTACAAAAGCATAAAATTCATCTAATTACTATTTATAATCTACTAACAACGGTTAAACAATTTAACAACCTAAAAATCTAGACTAAAACACAAAATAATATTTATATTTAATTAATACAAAAAATTAACTCAAAATCAAAGAAATAAAACCAAAATTTAATAAATATTAATGATTAAAATATATTAATTTATATATAAAAAACATAAAATAAGTTCAATATTCATATGATAAGTCCCTTAAAATATTAAAAAAACCATAACAATTTAGGGATTTATTGCACCCCCAAATTTACCTCTTTACTTGTCCTCAAGTAAAGCCATATTAAGCAACAAAATTCCTACCTACTCAAGTTTTCATATCTAGTAATAATAAATTGATGCCTTTAACAAATTCATTAGGAAGTATAATTAACAAGAAAAGAAAGTAATGCATACAAGTTTCAGAATTCAAGAGTTAATGACAAATTTTCTATACCCATGATGTGTGTGTGTGAAGAACCATGCTAATGTCTAATTGCAAGCCATATAATAACACATACAAATCAAACTACACAATAAACCTCTCCCTTAGATGCTTTATATGCTTGCTCTTCTGCCCTCTCTCAACTAATGTAAGTCATTGTATAACCCATTAATTAATAGGTTTTTTAAGATTGTAATGGGGCTTATGGTTATTGCTATTTCAAGAAAAAATAATATATGAAAAATTATGAGTAAGATTTAAGAGGATAACCATTAGGCATAACAATAGAAGATAGAATTATCCCTTTTCCCTTATTTTCCTTTCTTTTTTAATATTCCACCTTTTTTTTTCTTCTTTTCTTTCTTTTCACTTTTATGCCAACGAACTTAGCTCATTTTGATCCATCAAATTTTTATTTGGTTGCTTCTTTGACCAATTTTTTTTGGCTATTTAGTTCTTCTTTCTAATCATCATATCTTTCATGTCTCTCAAAAAATAAAAAGCCATGCAATCATTGTTCCCACACATTTAACTTGCATGTCTCTCATAAGGAAAAAATAATTATTCACACCAAACCCACATTATATCTTACCCTTTTAGCTTCCTTTTCATATAACATCAAATGTTAATTATCCTCTTGATAAAGGATAAGAATATTGTTTTTTAGGCTAAAGGTTATTAATGTGGTTCAAAAGAAGAAATTTTATGCAATTATATGCATATTTTACTTAAAGCTTAAAAAAAGTACTTGATAACTATTGCCAAATAGTTACAAATAACTTGGTTGTGAAAATAAATTTGTAAATAGTGATGCAACTAAGATCATCTCCCATGAAAATGGATTCTAATTAATTAAAGAAGCTTTTTAAATTTCAAATATGTAACACCATCATTTCTAGCTCATATCCATCATGCCTTACATGCTCATATGAGATATAGGAAGAATAAAGTGAGATCTTCCTCATTAGGTTCATATTGGCTTTTTAAAGTTGTGACATGGTTAAAAATTCATTTCAGTGTCACGTGGACCATGTAAGTTCATTCTATACATCCTCATATTTAATTACATCATTAAAACTCATTTCAATCCTAAAAACATGCTTTAAACCCATGGAAACCAAAAAGGGATATGAGACATGCAGCTTCATTTTCGGCAAACTTGGCCTCATTTCTGGGCAAGGTTTGGAAAATCACAGAATATTCTAGAAACATTGAAAACATGTGATCTTGGTCATTATGGAAAGCTTAGGATGTTTACTTCATATAAAAATATTTAGAATTCTTAAAATCCCACACACAAAGCGTTTTACATGCGAAATCATCTAGAGGTTAGAGTGGTCCTGATATTGTCACAGTTTACTGATATGAATTTTAAAAATATCTAACTAATTCCAAAAAAAATCCAATGCATGTAAATGATACCAATATGGAAAGATGTGGATGTTAACTAGAGAGAAAAAATATCTCCAGATCAGTTCATCAAGTCAAACTCTCAAAAATCGATGGAACAGTACCTCGGGTTAGGCAAGATGACTGATACTGGGCAGAAACTTCAAAAATGCATATATTCCTCTCTAGACCTCCAAATGAGGTGCTTCTAGTTGCTACAAGTCACTGTGACTGTCTAGTTTCTGCCTATAACATTTCATAGCCATTGGACCATGTTTGCCCCTCGGATGACACAATTTCACCACTGACCAAATGAACAGTGCCTATGTAAATCCGAATTTCTGATACCAATTTTGAAAAATCATAGAAAATTCCACAGACCTCCAAATGAACTGATCTTTAGCTTCCCAAAAATCTCTAAACAAGATCTAGTCACATGCCAAATTTCAAAGCAAGAAGAGGTCATTTGGTCAGACTTGGACATCATGGGCAAAGGGACCAATTTCTTGTGTTAAAAGGGGGCTATTGGGGTCCAACTTTGCTTCTCCTACCTCTAAAGCTCTATGAGCACGTGTGAAAGCATCAACATGGGTTATCAAACATGGCTCAAATTTCTAACAACTCAGATTTGCAAAACTCACTCTCCCACACCAACACATACACCCATGTGGACAATGCTAAGATCTTACCATTCATACCGAAACTTGCTACATCATGCACTATAAGTTCAATTCTCATACATATACATTGAGTACATCTATTTACAAGTATTCATATGTGCTACATCATGTACATCATTAGATTACATCTCTTAACTTGACTACACAATGGTAACAACATGACTCTTTTACAATTGCTTCACTGAATTCCCTAGCTTCAAGCTTGGTGGCTCCCATCTCTTCTCTCACTTGGTCCACCTAGCATGTTAGGATGGTGGAGAGGGGGAGTGAGATTCAAAGAATCTCAATAGCTCATCTCTTATTCAATCATACATAAAGCATGCAAATAAGTCTCACAAATGTATGCATGGGCATTTTAGCATGTGAAATCATAAGAAAAACATTTTCAACATTTGAGTAGGCCATACTTAACATACAAAAGCTTGCCAAGCAAATGGATTAGCCTCACCCATTCACTTATGGATTTTGGACTTGCGTCACCTATTCTTTAAGAGGTTCTTAGACTCAACCTTACTCTTGGGAGTCAACCTCACTTCTGGGAGACTCTTTACTTTGTCTCAACCAACTTTAGGATTCTTGGCTCATCCTCACTATGGCTAAAAGGTTGTTGGCTTTCCCATACTTAAGCAAAGCAAAGCAATCACATAAAACATCATTGAAGTTCATAAGACATCATCATGCTAGTATACTTTTCATGGTGTAAAACATACATACACACATACAAGACAATGTAAGCACACATCTATGCATGAAAGAAGGTGGAGAGAGCTACCTTATTGGCTAATCACAAGCTTTCCCTTTCAATTTATCTTCTCCCTTGTTGATTTCACAATCACCACTAGATGGGAGTGCTTCTCTTAAGCCTAGACACACAAGAAGTATGGAATTACTCTCTTAACACTTTATTCATGAAGAGAAACTAAGGTTTCTCTCTCTAGAACTCCACTAACTCTCCTTCCTCTCTCAAGCTCTCAAGAAAGGAAAGCAAGGAGGAGGGAGTGCAGAGATATGGGTTTTGGTCTTTTTCAAGAAGGGTTTTCCAATCTCCCTCTTCTAGACCAAGCTCAAAACCCAACTACTTCCACAACCAATTCCATAGGAAGAAAGGACAAGGAGAGAAGAATAACATGCTAAGAAGAAAAACCATGCAAATCTTACCTTTCTCTTGTTCTTCCTTCCTTCCCTAGGTTTCTCTCTCTCTCCTCCGCCCTTTTCTCTGCCTTAGAGGGAGTTTAAGTCTGTTAAAAGAAGAAAGGAGGGGTTTGGATGCTTTAATAAGTCAAATTCTCTTTTCTCACGCTTTTCCAGACTAACCCTCTCTATAGCAAGGCATAACTCTCGCTACGGCGAGCTCGTATCAGTCCCAGACCCTTGCCTTTGCTATAACGTGTGCTACGGCGAGCAACTCCCTGGTTTTTGTATGGGGTGCCCATACTCGTTATAGCTAGAAGGCACTCTTGCTATATCTAGACTATTTCTCGTTATAGCGAACAGGTACATTCGCTATAGCTAGGCTGTAGCTAGCAGACTTAGAAAATTTTTAGCCCTTCGAAAATTTTCAGCTTTTTTTTTCTTCTTCTTCTTCTTTCTCGTTGTTAAAAAGTACAACCTAAAAGCTAATAATTCTCAAAACTTGTTAGGGGATTAATGACTAGAATTAAAAGTAATTAAAGAATTCAAACAAATCTACTGATTAGAATCAAAGAGAGTGTTAACAATCAAGCATTTAAGTATAGCTAACCTTAATTGAATTCCTTGATGTTTGATTCTCATCATCTAAAGTATGTTTCACTAAGATCTGGATCTAATCCTCTTTAATATATCCATAAATTTTCTCAAGTGATCACTTAAAATGGGAGAAATTAGCAAATTAATGACTCTTGAAACCTCAAGATTACACTAGCTTACTAATCCTTGAATTAAGTTCCTTGAACACACTAAAACAAAGATTAATTGATCATTAAAGGTTTTACACTTTCATCCTAGATACCTAATTAACCAATTAAGCATCAAAATTCCTTAATTAAAAAATTAAGCACAAAAATTCAACAAGATTACACAACAACTATTACATTAATCAAGCTAAAATTATAGCATAATCCTCAAGTAATTATGAGCTAAACCTAACTCATAAAACTAGAAAATTGTTGTAATATCCAGTTCTCTGAAATGAGAGAAAACACAAGAAACATAATGTATGATTTTTTCGTAAATGCATGAAATTCAATGGATATAAAAGAAAGTCCCCCAGATAGAGGGATTTGAGGTCCAATAAAATTAGAATAATATTCTAGATATTAAATAATGGTGATTAAAGGTCAGAGGCACCTTGAAACCAGAGCCAGAATAGTTAGACAGATTTTTACAAAAAGATAACAAAACGTAATGGTATTTTCATAATTTCGGGTAATTTTTTAAAATTCTCATAGGTGGGATTTTTAAATGGTGAATTTGAGTTCTTTGGGGTTCTTAGAGGCTCTGAAAACCATAGAAAGCCCCAAGACAGTCGAAGCCCTTCCGATAGATATTTTCTAATGGTAGTGAGCCCGAACTTTAACTAATTCGTTTGAGAAGGTTTTAGCTCCAATTTGGGTGATTCCAAAGGCATTATATAAGATTGAGACCTAATTTTATAATAGAAAAAATAGATCTAAAAAAGGAGCTAAAACGAAACTAAAACAAAAATGCCACAAAGAATGGCAAAATTGAAATTTTAAAGAAAGTGGAAGTTTTTTAAACACTCTTTAAGTTTCATGTTTCTTCTCCTCATTATTTACACAACTTGTTCTGCCTAAAAACTAGAAAAATACAAGCTTTCTTAGGCACACCAAGTAGGAGAAGAAAGGAGGAGAAAAAGTAAGAGGAAAAAGGTAAGGAATTTCATGGATTTTTATGTTCTTTCTTCTTCCAAACTCGTTTCTCTCCTCTCAAACTTCCTTTCCATGGTTTAATGAAGTTTTGGTGCTGTTTTAGGGGCAAAACAAAGGGAAGAATTTAGTGTTTGAGGAAAGAAAGCCAACAAAGTGAAGAACAAGCAAGAAAAAAAATAAGGAAACAAGGTAAAATCTCACTTTTATGGTAGCTTCTTCCTCCCTCTCTTTCTTGTAGGTTCAGCCACCTTAGGGAAGTCCTAGAGGGCTTGGATTTTGGGTAGAACCAAGGGTGAATCCTAGGAAATTGGGTGTGGAGAATGAGAATATGCAAAGAAAACAATAAGAGAACCATTAGATTACAAGATGGAAAACCTAGGGTTTAAAGTATTATTTCTAAAATTTGATTTGATACAATAATTTCTAGGCTTAAATGAGTCTTTGGATGAGCTCTTGAGATCCTTAGAACGCTCCTCATATGCATCTTCCATTAAAAAAACAAAGCAAACTCACTTGGTGTCTCTTTAGTCCATAGCCACGGCCTAGGGAAGTTGGAGCACCAAGGGGTAGTTTTAATATGTTCCAAGTTTATTTTTGAGTCATATATGATGGAAGAGGATGAGAAGAAGCTTTGAAAAAATTTTAAAAGCCATAGATAGTGAGATGGAGGTGTAGGCTCCATAATGTAGCATAATGAAGAAACTCTTAGCTAGGCTCCTTAAAATAATTGTGTAATGACTCCAAGGAGTCTAAATGGAGTCAAGAATCATAGATTGAAGGAGAGAAGGGAGCCAAGATCATGAATTCTTGTAGTTGCTTCATTAAGTGCCTTATGGAAGCATAATAGAGCCATAGACCAAAGTAGCATTATGTAAAGTGTGTATAATGCCAATAGAAAAAGTGTGTTTATGTGGTAAATGTAACAACCGGGAAAAAGAAAAGAAAAAAAAAAGGAAGCTGAAAATTTTCGAAGTTCTAAAAATTTTCTAAGTCTGCCAGCTATAGCGAGAAATGGCCTAACTATAGCGAATGTACCTATTTGCTATAGCGAGAAAGGGTTTAACTATAGCGAGAGTGCCTTTTCGCTATAGCGAAAATGCTTCTAGTTATAGCGAGTACGAGCATCCCATACAAAAACCAGGGAGTTGCTCGCCGTAGTGTGTGCCATAGCGAAAGTAGGGGTCTAGGACTAATACGTGCTCGCCGTAGCAAGGGTTATTCTTCACTATAGCGAGGGTTAGTCCGAAAAAATGTGAAAAAAGAGAATTTGACTTCTTAAAATGTCTAGATCCATTCTTTCTCCTTTAACCGACCTAAGCTTCGACTAAAAGAGAGAAAAGGGCTGTAGAGAGAGGGAGAGACCTAGAGAAGGAAGGAGAACAAGCAAAAAGGTAAGCAAGCATGAGATTTCCATAGCTTTTCTTCTTAGCATGTTATTCTTCTCTCTTTGCCCTCTCTTTCTATGGTTTTGGTTATTGAGTTGGGCTTGGTTCAGAAGAGGAAAAGTGGAAAACCATTCTTGAAGAAGGCTAGAACTCATGTATCTTCACTTCTTCCTCTTTGCTTTCCTTTCTTGAGAGCTTGAGAGAGGAAGGAGAGTTAGTGGAATTCTAAAGAGAGAATCCCTAGTTTCTTACATATGTAGTGGGGTTTACTTTGATGAAGAGCCCCTTAGCTTTATGAGTGTTTATTTGAGTTATAAGAGAGTAACTCTATGCTCTTTATTGTGTCTAGGCTCAAGAGAAGCAACTCCATCTAGTTGTGCTTGTGGAACTAAGAAGGAAGAAGAGAAATTGAAAGGGAAGGCTTGTGTTAGCCAATAAGGTAGCTCTCCACTCTTTCTTGTTACATTCTTAGATGTGTAATAGTCATAGTATGCTTGTGTATGTGCTTGTATTGTGAGACATGCCATTTGATATTGTCTTGATGCATTGGTACTAATATGTTTATGTTTTGAGTTGTGGAAATTGCTCAGGTGAGGTGGTGCGAAAATCCTTTGAGACGAGTAAGGTGGAGCTAAAAGTCCCTAAACTAAGGGTGAGGCCAATCCAAAAGTCCCAAAACTAGGGTGAGGCTAGACCAAAAGTCCTTAGAGCTTATTCTTGGCATTAATATGATATTCATGGCATGGAAAGCATGTGTTGTATAATTGTGAATGGTTGCATGTTTTAACTTGTTTATATACCTTGATTGCTTCCTTGAATGAGTATGAGCTATTGAGATTCCCTGAATCTCACCCCCTTCCCTCTCCCATCTTAACATGTTAGGTGGAGTTCAAGGAGAACCAAGTGCACACCAAGGAGCCAATTGAGTATGCTTATGGAGTTGTGTAGCTATTTTAGTTCTTTTGATGTAAAGAGGTGCCAAACTAAATATGCACCTACTATTTTTGAGATGTAAATATTTGAGTAAGTGTAAAAGTATGTATGAATGATGTATGAATTATGTAGAGAGCCAAAGCAATGGAAATGTGGGATTTGGCCCTTTTGTGGCTCATATGTAAGAGTGTATTTTAACCCGTAGCATAGTGAGTTTGAGATGTGTATTGATTTAGACCACTTGAGTATTTCATATATACTATGTTTATACTTTCAAACTTGCCCAAGAGGTGCTAGAACATGTGGGAGGCCATTTAGACCCACTTTGAACCATTTTGGGTGCTAAAACTGCCAAATTTGTGAGCTTCGTCAAAGTATGACCAAATGGGCTCTTCTTGATATAAAATTTGGCATGCCTCTAGAACCTATTGAGAGCTTCTTGAGAAGCTAAAGTGGGTAATATTTGGAGGTCTAGGGAATATTTGGTGAATTGTTGAAATTGGAGAATTTTCTGGTTTTGGTTATTGTACTGTGCAACTAGGTCCAAAATTAAATCTGTGTCATTCATGAACCAAATGATGTACAATTATCATAAAATTTTATGGGCATAAACTAGATATCCACAGTGACCTATACCAACTAGAAGCATATCAATTGGAGGTCTGTAGAGGGAGAAACGACTTTCTGAAGTTCTGTATCAGCATCAGGGAAGCCATCCGACCTTCATTACTGTTCGATCCGTTTTTGAGATCCAATGGCTACTGAACTGATCTAAACTTATTTTTGCCTACTAGTTAACATCTATATCTTTCCAAATTGATATATTTTTCCTGATTGAATTTTTGTGGAATTAGTTACGAATTTTTGAATTTCATAACAGCAAGCTGCACCAGTACCAGGGACAGCTAGACCTCTGTCTCTTTTTTGATATCAAACATGGTCCAGACGCTGAGATTATGGTTGAGAATTATTTTTAGTATGAATTTAACATCTAGAGCTTTCTATAGAACTATGGTTTTATTGATTCCCATTTTTCTAGAATTAGTTATGATTTTCCAGAGTTAGAGCCAAAAATTTAACTTTTAGGCTCATTTGAGAAATTGCATTTTCTTGGTTTTTGGCTTCATATCCGTGGTTTATGAGTTGTTTGATGCTATGTATGAGTTTTATAAATAGAGTTTGAATAGAGAATATGAATGATGGATTCACAGGACCCACGGGGCAAATTATAAGCATTTGAACCTTGTTTTATAGCATGAAAATGCCACAGCTTGTACTTATTCTTAGGAATCATATGGAATCAATCCTAGAGGGAGATTAAATGAGGTTAAGACATTATGGTGTTACAGTAAAGGTAGCTCTATCCTCTTTCTCTTATGCATAAATGTGTGCTTACCTTGTCTTTGAATGTGTGTATGAGTGTTTTAAGCTATGAAAAGTGTTATAGCATGATTTCATATGCCATGGTACTATGATGATGTTTTATGTGTTCAAATGATATTTTATATGCTTGCCTTGGTGTGCTTGAGTATGGAGAAGCCAAGAATCCTCTAGCTATGGTGAGGATGAACCAAGAACCCTTAAAATTGGTTAAGACAAAGTAAAAAGTTTCCCAAGAGTTAGGTTGAGTCAAAACCTCTTAGAGAAAATGTGTGAGGCAAGTCCAAAATCTACAAGAGAATGGGTGAAGCTAATCCACTTACTTGGCAAACCTATGTATATTTTGTATAACTTATTCAAATGCCAAGGATGCTTCTTGAATGATCATACATGTCATTATACTTATGCATGCATTTTCAAGGCTTGTATCGCATACTGTATATGTGATTGAAAGGGAGATGAGTTATTGGGTTTCTTTGAATCTCATTCCCTCCTCTTCAATGTTTTAACATGTTTGGTGGAGCAAATGAATAAGGTAATGGAAGCTACCAAGTTGAGAGATGAGATTTTGACATCAAAATGCCTAGTTTTGTCTCTTTTGTAGCCATACACATGGCATATGATGTAATCCTATGGTGGAATTATTGTGTAATCATTTGAACTTGTGTAAATACTTATATATATGATGTATGAATGAGAATTAATGTCATATGCATGATATAGCATGATTTGGGTATGGAATGGCAAGACTAGACATATGCATTCTTGTGTATATCATGGGGTGAATGAGTGAGTTTAAGAAATATGGGTTTGTGCATCTTTGAGACAAGTTTAGAATGTCATTTTTGTGCATTCCCACGTGCTCAATTGATCATAGTTGCCTTGGAACTCAAAATGGACCATTTGGGCACTTTGTAAGACTTAAAAATGACCATTTCACAACCTAGTGTCAAGATCTGACCAAATGAACAAATTTGCCCATAAAATTTGGCACACATATAGATCTTATCCGAAACTTTTTGGGGAGTGAAAGATCAGATTATTTAGAGCTCTATGAAATTAATTATGAATTTCCAAAGTTGGCATTTTTCTGCTAAACTGTTGCAGATACTGTTCATATAGTCAAAAATTTGGACTATGTCATTCATGGGTCAAATGATGTCCAATACTCATGAAATTTTACAGGCACAAACTAGACATGATAAGATTTCCATGGCACCAAAAATGACATTCGACCTCTAGTACTATTCCATCAATTTTGGTGGCTAGCAGCCTCTTTTGTGGCCTGGATTTATTTTTAGCATAAAGTAGATATCTATAGCTTTCCAAAATAGTATAGTGTGCTTGATTTTAGATTTTTTAGAATTAGTTATGATTTTTCAAAGTTCAGGCACAAAATTTAGAAATCCTACCCTAGGTTGCACCATTGCATTTCACGCATTCCATCCCCTTGCACGAGTTCTAGGCCACTTCTTGGGATAGTTATAAGTTGTATTTGTGTATTTAAATATGAGAATGAGATGAATGAGTCCATATAGCTCACGGAACACTGAATGAAAATTTTATCCATCACGTAATGCAATTTATTTGTATTTTTCTATGACTTTTCTTTGAGAAATTCATGTGCTTAATGGGAACAAGCCTATATATGATATGAGATGAGTCATACAATTAAGGTGTTACAATTGCGACCTTAAGTGGAGAAGAAAAGGAAAAGAGAATTAGCCAAAATTTGGAGCATTTGTCTTGGATTCAAATATGTACTTTAAGGCCTTCATCCCAAGCTAGCTATATGGAGAATTTGAGCTTCCATTTAGTGAAATGGATGGAAGAAATGGAAACATAATGAGATGGCTTCTAACTCCTCAAGGCATGGAATTAAGTGTAGTAGCTCTTCCTCGACCCTGGGATGAGATTAATTAAGCCTAGTAAGTTTATGATAATGCCATGATTTGAAAATGAATAAGTTTTATACTATATGATGCATTTGACTTACATAATGCATAGACATAACATTTTTGCACCACATGCATCGCATTTAATCATAGTGTAACACCATGAATTTCTAGTCTTTCTCATGCAAATTCTATGTCTCATGCGATGCACTTCTCAAGAATCACTAGAAATGATATGTAAAATAATGAATATTTTAACATTGCATAACATAAAAATTTTTTATTCGGTGTCTCATGGACCATGTGAGCTCATGTATCACATTCTCATTTAATTACATAGATACAACTTAAATCTATCATGAAAAGTGTCCTACAACTCGTACAAATGCAAGGGATGCACAAATTTCCATGATGTAGCCTCGACCAAAAAATTCCCATTTTTTGTCATAAACTTTGAAAAATCATTACTAATTCTAGAAAAATTGAAATCATGCATTCTTTAGCATTCTAGAAAGAAACACTGTATACTTTATACTAAATATGTCCATGCCATGAAACATCACACAAAAGATGTTTGACATTCAAAAAGGAGTAAAGGTCTGGCTGGCTACTGGTACTGATATAACTTTCTGCTACAAACTTCAAAAATATCCAATTAATTCCATAAAAATCTAATTCATGAAAATGATACCAATCTGGAATGAATGATAGCTAGAGGGGAAAAATAATTTCAGACCAGTGTAGGCACGTCCAGGCATCAAGAACTAATCAAACAGTACTTGAGGTCTGTCTGAATGCTTGATACTAGGCAAAAACTTTAAAAATTCATATCTCCCTCTCTAGACATCCAAATGTGGTGCTTATAGTTGGCAAAAATCACTGGGAATGTCTAGTTTCACCTTATAAAATTTTGTGGCAATTGGACATCATTTGCCCCCTGAGTGACAATTTATTTTCGGATCAGTATGAATAGTACCCTTGACCAAAATCAGAAAATTTTTCAATTTAAAAATTCATCAAATATTTTATAGACTTCCAAAAATTTTGTACTTTAGCTTCTAAAAAAATCTCTCAACAAACTCTAATTGTATACCAAATCTTAGACCAAGAAGAGCTCATTTGGATAAAAAGTGGTATAGGTTTTCAATATAATCAATTTTGCTCCATATTAGATACCAAGGGTGCCTTAATGGTCTTTCTTGATATTTGGCACCTCTTGGACAAGTTTAAAAGCATGAATATAACTTGTATGAATTGCCCAAGTGGTCCCAAATCTCATGCATCTCAATTTGGTCACTCCACTTCCATTTATACATACATTTTCATAATATTAGTTTGCCATTACATGTCCAAATTGTATATTTATATATATATAACCTTAGCTCTCATTTATACATAACATATTAACATAATTACACCTGCTTGATAGGTCATAAGTCATATACAATAATAGGTTACAATATTTGCCACTTATATGGCCTTAAAGAAGTAAATTTCATACACTTTAATGTCATACTCTCATCTTTTAAGTGGTTGGCTCCTATTTTCTTGTTCTCTTAGTCCACCTAGCATGTTAAGATATTGGAGAGAAGGGAATGAGATTCAAAGAATCCCAATAGCTCATCTCCCTTTCAATCACACATAAAGTATGCAATACAAGCCTTAAAAATGCATGCATTGACATGTTAACATATGTGAGCATTCAAGAAACATTCTTGGCATTAGCCTCACCCATTCACTTGCAAACTTTAAACTTGCCTCACCCCATTCTTTAAGAGGTTTTTAACTCAACCTTACTCTTGGGAGTCAACTTCACTTTTGAGAGACTCTTTACTTTGTCTCAACTAACTTTAAGGGTTCTTGGCTCATCCTCACTATGGCTAGAGGGTTCTTGGCTTTTCCATACTTAAGCAAACCAAAGTAAGCACATAAAAACATCATTTAAATGCATAAAATATTATCATGATACCATAGAATAAAAGCTCATGCTAAAATACTTTTTATATCTCAAAACATATATACACACATTCAAAAACGATGTAAGCATATATCCATACATGAGAGAAGGTAGAGAGACCTACCTTGCTTGCATTTACATACCTTTTTCTTGAGTTTTGAATCCACTCCCTTAACCTCACACACCCAAGATGTAACATTCGGTTCTTAGAAAACCAGAGAAAACGTGAGAAACATAATGTACAGTTTCTCCGTAAACAAAAAAAATTCACTGGATACAAAAGGAAGTCCCCCAAAATGAGATAGTTAAGGTCCCAAAAAATTTGGAAAGCATTCTAGATTCTAAAAAATGGGAATCTCATGCTCAGACAGAAAGAAAAATGGAGGTAGAATGAAAAAACAATTTCTTACGAAAAGCTTACGAAATATAATGGTATTTTTGTAATTTTGAGCAAATTTTGGAATTCACACAGGAGGGCTTTTTAAATGAAAGTTTTGAGTTCTCCGGGGTTCTCAGAGGCCCTGAAAACCTTAGAAAGTGCCAGGACAGCTAAAACCCCTCAAGTGGACATTTTCTAATGTCAATGTACCCGAAGTTTGACGGATTCATTCGAAAAGGTTTTAACTTTGATTTGAGTGATTTCAAAGGCATTTTACTAAATTAGGAACCTAAATTTCATAATGGAGAATACGATTCTAAAAAAGGAGTTAAAATGAAGGAAAAACAAAAATGCCAAGGATAAAGGGCAAAATAAAAAATTTTGAAAAGTGTAACCTCCTCCCACCTATATATAAGATGCGCCCTTCTTCTCCTTTCATTTTGCACTACCAAGTTCTGCCCAAAACCAAAGCAAAATCCTAGGGAGACTAGCACACAAGAGAGAGGCCAAGAGGAGGAGAAATCAAAGGCTTAAGGTATGGAATTTAGTAGTTTTTCATGCTATTTCTCTTCCAAACCTCTTCTCCTTCATTTTCCTTTATTTCCTATGATCATAATGAAGCATATGGATCTGTTTTAAGGGAGAAATTGAGGAAAATTTTGGGATTTGTAGAGAGGAGCTCAAAGAACACAAGATTCAAGTGAGAAAAAGCATGAAAACAGGGTAAATCTTGCATCCCATGGTAGCTACTCCTCCCCCCTTCTTCTCCATATTTTGCCCCATGTGTGTAGATGCTAGAGGGCTGGAATTTTGAGGAAAACCAAGGATGAATTCCATGAATTTAAGGGAGAAGAATAAGAATATACAAAGGAATTCAAGAAAAGGTCATGGAATTTCAAGGCGCAAAACCTAGAGTTTCAAGTGCACCTTATAAAATCTGATTTTGTATGATGATTCTTAGGCCTAAATAAGAGTTTAAATGAGCTCCCAAGATCCCTAAGAGGCTTCCCATATGCATCCTCCCTTCAGAAAACAAGGTAAACTACAAAAAGTACCATTTCTTCCCTAGCTTCGGCCTAAAGGGGTGTGTTTAGCTAGGGAGAGTTTTAAATTTTTATAAACCCATTTTTGAGTCATATATAATAAATGAATATGAGGGGAAGTCTTGGAAGAAATTTAGAAACCATAAAAAGTGAGTTAGTGCTTTATGTTCCATATTATGACCTAAAGAAGCAACATGTAGTTAGGCTCTTGGTTTTAATTGTGTGATGACTCCAAGGGGCTTAAAAGGAGTCAAGAATCATATTTGGAAGGAAAGAATGGAGCCTAGAATTTATTTGAAGGATGTTGCTTCATTAAGTACAATTATAGAACCATAATGAGGTTTATAGAGCAAATTAGTGTCCAAATGAGTTGTGTGGCCTTAAAATTAATTCCATGAATCTAATTGGCTTCCATAAATTGTGTTTAGGCTAAGAGAAACCATCCCCACACTTTTGTGTGTGTGTGACCGAAGCAAAGGAGGGAGATTCAAGAGAAAAAGTATGTAATTGTGTACAAGGTGGCTCTCTCCTCCTTCTCTCATGCATGAATGTTTGCTTAGCTTGTCTTAAATGTATGTATGTGTATTTTTAAGCCATGAAAAGTGTTCTAGCATGAATTTAATTCCATGGTGCCATGATGTTACAATATGCTCTTATATGATGTTTTTGATGTGTGCTTGGGTTTGCTTGAGTGTGGTGAGGCCAAGAACCCTTAGCCATGGTGAGGATGAGCCAAGAACCCTTGAGATTGGTTGAGACAAAGTAAAGAGTCTCCCAAAAGTAAGATGGGCTCCCAAGAATATGGTTGAGTTCAAGAATCTCTTAAAGAATGGATGAGGCAAGTCCAATATCTATAAGAAATTGGGTGAGGCCAATCCACTTGCTTGGCAAGTCTTTGTATGTTATGTATGACATTCTCAAATGATGAAAATGCTTCTTAAATGTTTGCACATGTCAATATGACTATACATGAATTTATGAGACTTGTTTGCATCTATTATGTATGATTGAATGAGAGATGAGCTATTGGGATTTTTTAAATCTCATCCCCTTCTCTCCAATGTTCTAACATGTTAGGTGGACTAAGAGACTAAGATAATGGAAGCAACCACCTTGAGGATGAGAGGATGACAACAAAGTGCTTGAATTTTGTTACTTTGAAAGCATACAATTGGCAAATGATGTAATCTATGGATGTATATGTATTATGATTTCATGAACATATGTAATTATGATAATATGTTATGTTTAAATGGGAGAATGTATTATGTGACCATTAGAATGTGATTTGGACATGTTTTGGCAAATGAGCTTCTTGGATGACATTAGGGCATTATGTATAAGTGTGGATGAGATGGCCAAAATGAGAGGCATGGAGTTTGGAACTATTTAGGCAGCTCACACAAGTCTTAACTATGCTTTTAGACTTGCCTAAGAGGTGCCAAACCCTAAGGAAAGCCATTTGGACATTTTGGTATCCCATATGGAGCCAAATTTAACCATAATGGAACCCTATGCACTTTTTGTCCAAATGAGCTCTTCTTGATCTAAGATTTGGCATGAAATTATATTTTGTTGAGAGCTTTTTGGGAAGATAAAGAACAGAATTTTTAGATGTCTAGAGAATATTTGATGAATTTTCAAAGTTGAAAATTTTTTTAGTTTTGGTCATGTCACTGTTCATACTGGTCTAACAATGAAATTTATCACACAAGGCTCAAATGATATCCAATTGCCACAAAATTTTATACAGAGAAACTAGACATTTACAGTGACTTGAGACAACTAGAATCACCTCATTTGGATGTCTAGAGAGGGAGATATGAATTTTCAAAAAACTGTTCAGTATCAACAATTCCAGCCGACCTCTATTACTGTTTGATTAGATTTCAAGATCTGGGCATACCTGAATTGGTATAGAGTTATTTTTTCCCTCTATATGACATTCACATATTTCTAGATTGGTACCATTAGCATGGATTGGATTTTTTTGGAATTAATTGGACATTTTTTTAATTTGCTACAGAAATCCATGACAGTACCAGTGGGTAGTTTGACCTCTAGATCATTTCGAATGTCAAACGTCCTCTGTGATGGATGTTATGATCTGAACATATTTGTAGCATAAAGTAGACATGTGTAGCTTTCTGTAATAGGCAAGAATGCATGGTTTTAATTTTCATAGAATTAGTTATGATTTTTCAAAATTGTGATAGAAATGAGCTAAATTCTAGCCGAAAATATGTATGTATATTTTAAGCTTCCCTTCGAGTTCTATGCGTTGTAGGCCACATTTCATGATACAAATATGTTGTATCCATGTAATTAAATATGAGAATGTGTTGTATGAGCTCACATGGTCCACATGACATCAAATAGAATTTTTATACACTACACAATGCAAGAAAATATATTATTTTAATCCCTTTTTCTTAGTCCTTCATGGGATTGATGATGTAAAGCAAGGAAATGTTATGAAATAAGATAAGAATATATGGTGTTACACAAGAGGGTGGAGATCACTTCTCTTGCCCTAAACACATTATATGGAAGCTAATTATACTCTTAAATCAAATTCTAAAGCCACAAAATCACTAGATAAGCTATGTGACTCATAAGGTTCTTTTATGATTTCATAATGCACTTAATGAAGCAACCTTAAGAAAACATAATCTTGGCTCTATTTTATCTATTCCTTTATAATTCTTGACTCCATTTAAACCTCTTGGAGTCATCACATAATTAAATTAAAGAGTCTAGCTAGGTGTTGCTTTTTTAAGCCATAATACGAAACATATAAGGCCATCTCACTTTCTATAGTTTCTAAAATTTTTTCAAAGGCTTTATCTCATACTCTTCCATCATACATGAATTAAAAATAAGCTTAGAATAAATTAAAACTAAAACTACCCCTAGGTGTCATTTCTACTCTAGGCCGAAACATATACTCTTCTTGGCATCCTTGGAGTTTCTTTGCTTCCTTTGATGGGAGAATCATGTAGGAAGCTCTCTTGGTATCTTAGGAACTCATATGAACACTTAAAAAAATCATAAAATATGGTTAGGGTTCATGGTAGAGTTCAAGGTGCAATCAAAACCCTAAATTCCATAACTTGCATTTTAAAGCTCCCTTTTCAGTTCTAATTGTATACTCTTAATCCTCACACTCCATAACCTTTGGTTCCATCAAGAAGACACAAAGAAAAAACTCTCCTCCTCACTTTCTCTCTCTAGACCAAAGCTTAGATGGCTTGAAAACATAAGATTTTGCAAGTGTTTTCAAGTGAAGTTTTACCTTAAAACGGAGCTCTTTTCGCATAGATCATTTTTCACCAGTTGATTTCTTGAAAACAGCTCCTTTTTGGCTTGGGTTAGACCTAAATCTTCAAGTTTTCAAGAAAAAAATCACCATTAGAGAGTTTTTAGAGAGAGGAACAATTTTCCTAACTGGCGCGGAATGAAATAAGGTCATTTATATGCCAAAATGGAAGCTTAAACATCATTTCTCTCTCCCCCTCTTAATGTCACACCATTTCTGCCCATTTTTCTGCAAATGGAAGCTTGGAGAAGGTGACGAGGTGTAATCTTACTTAAGAAGCCTCTTTTACAAATTTTCAAAATGACCATTTTGCCCCTATGCGCCTGTTTGCTCCGTTTAGACTCATTTTAACTCATTTTTTAGAACCATCTTTTTCATCATAAAATTTAGGTCCTATAATTCATAAAATGCCTTTGGTTTCATCTAAATTAGATTTAAAACCTTCCCAAATGAACTGGTTAAAGTTTAGGTCAACCACCATTGGAAAACATCCACCGGAAGGGCTTTAGTTGTCTCGGGGCTTCCCATGGTTTTCAAGGCCTCTGAGAACCCTATAGAACTCAGTAATTTCATTTAAAAAGCCCTCCTATGAGAATTCCAAAATTTTCTCAAAATGACAAAAATACCCTTACGTTTTGTCTACCTTTTGTTACATTTTATTTCTTTATTCTAGCTCCATTTTTCTTTCCATTTGAGTCTGGGATTCTCATTTTTAAAAGTCTAGAATGCTTCTTAAATTTTTTGGGACCTTAACTAAGTCATTTCAGGGGACTTGCTTTTGTATCAAGTGAAATTTGTGTTTACAGAGAAACCGTAAGTTACGTTTTTCGCATTTTCTCTCATTTTCAAAGAATCAGATATTTCACATAGTGTTCATATGTGCATTGAGTTGGTTGACATTAGCTACTAAAATTCTCCTAGAATCTCACTCCCATGCTCCCACTAACCATTTAAGGGTCACCAAGTCAAAGCAAGGATATTAAAAAGACTTAAAGACTAGAAATGTTATATTAGCAACGCCATATGTATTAGATTTTGATGTATATACTTAAATGACATTCCATTTGTATCATTGTAGACTTATGATGAAAAATGATATGATATTTCATGTTTTATAACAAGACCATATGTAAAACCATGAGGATATAAATGTATGACAATTTATAATTATGCATAAGCATTAGTATATCAAATGACATATTTGGTGCCATTGGGTATGTATGCATACTTGGATGTCAAGGGGTCAAATTTTGATCCAAGCCTCTTGGCATGTAATGGAATGGTTAGAAATGTTATTTAGGATGAAAGAAATGTGCCTAAAGTGGAAGGAACCTACTTGTATATGAAATGGTCCAATTGGATACCAAACTTTGTTTTAAAAGAGGTATAAAAAACTCTGATGTAAAAAGTGGTCTAAATGACCTAGTTTGATTCTAAGATTTGGCATGTAATTAGATCCTTAGTAGATATTTATAACAAGTTAAGAATCATAATTTTTAGAGTCGTAAAGAATATTTCATGAATTTATAAAATTCTGTAAAATTTTCGTCTGGGCCACTGGTATTGTTCGTATGGTCAATTTTGATATTTTGCATCTTTGATGGGCCAAATGAACTCCAATACTCATGAAATTTTATAGTCATATAGGTGGCATTATAAGCATTCCATAGCCACCAAGTTTGCATAAAAACAATGTTGTGTAGCCAAAAATATGCATTTTTGAAGTTGAGGTCTACTATATGCATTCATTACTATGCCAATTATTGTTCCATTAGACTATTGTGGGACAAATGAACTTAGATTGACTTGAAATTTTTGTAACATGTAGTTAACATCCTAAACTTTCCATAGACACCTAATTTGCATAAATCGTAGTTATATAATTTGAGATATGAATTTTCAAAATTTGTGCAGAATTATGGACTTTATTTCATTTCGGATTTATGATACTTTTAGGGTATCCCACGTGTTATTCATGATAAAATAAACCAAAGAAAATTTTTTTATGATAAATATGAATAAAGAAAAAGAAAAATCTAATGTTGGACCCTTATGGTTTAGTTTAGTAGTCAAACAAACCAAATTTAGCCATATAAAGTTTGATAATGTTGTAAATGTGATGGCTAATGGGTATGAATGATATGAAAGTTCTAAATGAAGGAAGGTATTACAAGTTCCTCAATGGCATCTGACATTAACTAAAAAGAAATACAATATAGGTAGGCAAAACTTAAACAGAAAAGTTTTGCAAAATAGAGAGTTTTTTAATAAAATTTTGCACAAAAATATGAACAATTAAAAATAATAAAATTCACATTTTCAATTCAAATTCCCTATCCTCAAATTTAAAATGAACATTGTCCTCAATGTTCAAAACATGACACAACATAAGAGAAGTAAAAGATAAAGAAAACTTCCTTTATATGTTTTAGCTCTTTGTCCACTTCAAGATCTTGTAAATAAAAGGGCAATAACAACAAAGCACTTCATTATGAAATGATTCTCTCAATCTCAACCTGACAATATAATCAAAACTACTATTTTAAAACTCAAATAGCATAGCATCAAAATATTATAAAATAAAGCAAGTGTAGATTTTTGCCAAAGCAGAGTTGTAATGACATTCTTGTGGAATCCACCCAAAAAATATCCAATTAACCTCATGAAAAGAATTTTGAAAATATCTTAACACACTGATAAATGTGATCAAGTTAAATTTGCATTTGAAAGCCATACAATTAGCCCCATAAAATTTAGAAATTGACATAGCATACAACAAATTCCAAAAGCTTGTCAAAATAGAATAGTGTTTATTCAAATGCAAATAAATAATTTATCTAAACTCCAAATCATATGAACCAAATTTTCTAAGAAACTAGACAAGAAAAGGAAATTTTTGATACAAATTTCTAGCAAAAATTTAACTAGATATGTTCCTAATAAATTTCTAAATTTAGATCACAAACACATACAACAACACAGACCACTAGCTAGAAACATGTGAAAATTATGTAGCAAGTGAATTCAATTGGTTCTAAAATTTTTATCCTAAGACAAGACATCTAAACAAACATACCAAATGAAATTCATAACAAAATCTACAATTGATTGTTCCCAATAAATTTTTCAAATCATGACACAACAATCATACTCAATCACAATAGCACAAGAAAAAAATTAAGAAAGAAGAGCATACAAAGGAAATAATAATCAACATGTAAGCACACCAAACACAAATATGACTCTAATAAAAGGAATACAAAATTGATTTTAAATCACTCCTTGAATTGCATGCTTCAACTACTTAGCTCTCTTTTCTAACTTCGACTAACAATCATCTTAAGGATTCGATGCTAATAGGCTCTAAAAAAATAAGAAAGCTAGAGGTTAAAAAAATAATAAAAATAAATTTATTTTTTTCACTCATATATATATATATTATTTATTTAGTTATGCATGGGTTGTCTCCCTAGAAGCACTTGTTTTATGGTCTTCAACCTAATTTTACATCAAAACTTAATCAAAGGTGTTACAAATTATAATTGCCTTGCTCCCTTTCTTCCTTTGGTAAATAGGGTTCAGTAGGAATGGGTGTTCTTTTCCATTTGATAACATATGATTCCTCATCTAATGGTTTCATAGAAAAACATGCTTTAGCTAACATTATAGGAAGCTCATAATTTAATTTTTCTTGGATAGTTTTGAGAACTTCCAAATACTTTAGACACCCTATAAAATCTTCTTAACTCTCTTCAGTAAGAACCAAGGACTTCAGTAGGGAACTCATCAAGAGATTTTCTGGAATCACATTTTCTATTTCCACCTCATTGCAACAATGTTCTAATTCATCAAAAAGATCCTCTACCATGGCCATTTGGAAGGTTACCTCTAGGTCTTCTAACCTTACAATATTCTTCCCTTCTTCCACTCTCTGCACATAACTCACTTCAAATTGCATATAACCCTATAGCAACTCATCTTCACACCTCAAATTAATTTTATTAAAATTTTCTTCATCTTCTATTTGAGGAGCAGTTACCATGTCACTTAGAATACTTTCTTGTGAACTATTATAGATGACATTGGCTAGTTTGCCTATTTGAATTTGTAGGTTTCTAATTGTGTCATCTTGCTTAGCTAGGTAGGCATATAGGCATCTCGCTTGTCCATATAGTATATAATCATTTCATCCAAGTTAGAACTATGCTCTTGAGCAAAAATTTCATCTTGTAATTGGCAATTGGAAGGTTAGGAAGGGTAGATTGCATATGATGAAAAAATTTGACCTTGATTCCAAAAACAACTTTGTTCATGATTCCAACTGAGAGTATATGTGTTATCACAAAAATTATTTGGATTCCTATTGAAATAGTCCTTCATCTGTGCATTTTTTACAAAATATGGGCATTGTTCTCTATAATGATTTTCCCCATAATTATCACAAGTCATGTACAAGTATTAAGAATTACTAACATAAGTAGTATAACCTCTTATCAAATTTTTCCATTTGAGCTATCAATTTGGTTATAATATCAAATTTATATTCATTAGTTGTCCTATTTATTATCTAAGGATAATCTATAAGAAAAAAAATAGGAACAATAAAAACAAAAATTGAACATAAATGTCAATAATTCCAACACAAACCAAATGACTCAAAACAAAAACATAAGGAACAAGGTTTGAGTTCAGATTAAGTGAGCTTGGTAGTAATATTAGCAAAAACATAGTGAACAAATCCTAAAAAATGGCGCCAAAAACTTGTTGTTTTTCTTTTGAAAGTGTACATGCAAGTATACATATCGCAATAGTAATAAAGTGATTAATAAAGTATCATTTCTACAAGGAGTTGTCACTAAGATAATTGCTAATTACTAAAATTATGCACCTTAATCTAAATCAAGTCAATAGTAAAAGTGATATGAAGTCAAATTAAACTGAAGTTATAAAAAAAAGTAAACAAAAGACACCATTCTAAATGAAATCAAAAAGCAAAAAGATTTAGGATTATGATTCCTCCTAGCATTTCATATAACCTAATTACCTCTCTTTATCTTACTCTTTATGTTATTAATAGCCCAAGATTCTAATTTACCTATAAGTATCTTTCAAATTACCTATAGGCATTCCTTTAACGAATCTATAATTCCTAATATAATTGATTAGAGACTTAATTAGGAATAGGCCCTAATATGTCTATGTGAGGCTAGTAAGTATATTCTTATGCTACAAGTAAATTAATTTACTCAACATTGCAAATTTTATGGACCCACACTACCCAATTGATGCTCAGCAAAATAATGACACCACAAGTGTATGGGTTGTAAGAATAGTACGTGATGAGTCAAGGTCGTTCCCTCAGAGAATCAGTACGATTAGTGATTAGGCATTAGAGTTCTCTAATTCATTTTAGTTAAACAAATCAAATTATGATTGAATTTTTGTGAGAATTAATTCAATTGCAATTAACAGTAATAAAAAAATGGCTTTAATAAAAAATGAGTAATTAAAGACACCCTAGGAATTCTAATTCCCTTTTTACACAATGTCAATCATTCCCTTTTTAATTAATTGGCCTAATGTTAATTTTAGAATCAAAGGTCTAATTTGGTAAAAATGTCTTTCAATCCATTCAAACCCATATATCAACTCCACTCTTTGATGTCTCAAATGAAAAGTTAACATACAATTAAGCTCAGACCTTATCTGGACTACCTAAGGGCCTTGAGTATATTTCTATCTTAATTGCAAATTAGACTATGTCTAATCCTAATTTTCTCAATCAATGGTCTATAAGTAACTCCCTTCTTTCAAAGGCTAGCTACAAAACCTATAATCACACTAGAGGTGGCCAATCAATAAAATAAAACCATAATTCAGATTAAGCAATAAATTCTTCAATAAACCAATATAACCAAAAGGGGAATAACTTCCAAAGCTTAAAGGTTCATAGAATCCCTAAGGATTACAAAATTAGCCACTCATGGCTTGAAATCCACAAACAAACTCAGTAAACATATCAACAAATACATCAACTTGAAGAAAAGATGAAGTAGAAACACCTAATTGGAAGAATATTAGATAGAATCAATGATTTCCTAATTAATATGAAGCTTCCCTAACACCTCTTGTGCATTTTCTCACTCTCCCAGTGGACCAAAATGCCTCCTCTTTGTTGAATGATGAAGCCCTAGCCTTCTCTTGTGTTTTTAGCTCGTAAATCAAAGCTGTGCGTTTCAGAGGCCAATCTCACTATGGCGAGGGATAACTCTCGCTATGGCGAGAGCTTAAAGGCTCCTAGATTTCTGTTGATCTCGCTACTGCTGGCGCTATAGCGAGTTATTCCCTGGAATTTGTATGTATCATGACTTTCCTATGGCAAAGTACCTTCCTCACTACAACGAAAGTGCATACTCGCTACAGCAAATTGTGTTCTAGTTGTAGCGAGAGGAGTTGTTCCACTTGCCTTTTTACTTTTCAGCTTCCCTCTCTTTTCTCATTTCTTTCTATAATCTTCTACTTTCCCCTGAGATAAAAATCAATCATAAAATGAGGCTCAAACAGATAAAGATATTGCAATTGAAACATTTTCTTTATTTTGTTTGTTTGAATACACATTTAGCCATATTAGTCAAGAGAAAAGTACTATGCCTCCCTAATTTATCATAAAATATATCCCTTTCTCATCCAAAATTAGGGAGTCATCACTAATCCATGATCAAGTCCTAAAACCCCTTTTCTAAATTTATTTAGGTCATCTAAGTCATCTATTAGTTTCCACATACTTAGAAGCATGAAACACAAAGATTAAGTAATTAAATTGTGCCATTAATTATAAATAAATAAAGTAATTACAATATATTACAAGTTAGATTTCATCACAATCCTAAATCAATAAGTTTAGCTCATAACTATAAGAAATAGAAACATTGAGAATAAATCATAAACCAAATGGGCAAAGAAATATAAGAAAAAGTAAGGGAAGAAGAAAAAAACTAACTTAATCAGTGAATTTTCCTCAACTCCAAGTTTCTCCCATGGCAAATGAAGCTTCAAACCCTTCCTTCTCTTCTCCAAAATCATTAGAACGGTGGCCTTCCTCAAAGAAATATTGATAGCCTCTTAGAACCCTTAAAAAAATATAGTTAAAAAAGGTGCATTTAGTATTTTTTTTCAAACTACACTGTGGTGGCACTCAAAAGTATCGCGGTATAATTGAATTTTTATCTGCAACAATCAAGAATGCCATAACATAAAATAGTTCTATTTTTCTAGAAGTAGCAATGCTTAAATTTGCCACTACAATGTTACATTTTTTTTTTCAATAGCAGTTTTGAGTATCATCTTTTTTTTCTTTTTTTTACCATTTTTTCTTTTTAATCATTTTTCAACAAATCTTTTCAACTCTTGTTGCTTTCATTACAAGATTTCTAAACTTGTTTCTTTGTAATTTTGACCCTACAAAAATATAAAATTTATCTAATTACTATTTACAATCTACTAAGAATGGTTAAATAATTTAACAACTTGAAAATTTGGATAAACATACAAAATACTATTTATACTTAACTAATACAAAAAATTAACTCAAAACCAAAGAAATAAAACTAAAACTTACTAAATATTAATTTGATTAAAATTTATTAACTTCATATATAAAAAAATGTAAAATAAGTTCAATATTTATATGATAAGTCCTTTAAAGATTAAAAAAACTATAACAACTTAGGGACTTATCTGTAACACCATAATGTATTAGGCTTATTTAACCGTTACTTAAACTTGATTCCATGTAATTCTAAAGAAAAGAAGTAAAACCATGACATTTTATTGCGTTACGTCGAGATTTAAACATTCATATTTCACCCTATGGGTCTCGTGAACCCATCAACCATATTCTCTACTTAAACTCTATTCATACAACTCATACATAGCATAAAATAATCCATAAACCACAGATTTCAAGCTAAAAACCAAAAAATGCAATTTCTCTCACAGGTTCAGAACTCAAATTTTTGGCACCAATTTTGGAAAATCATAATTAATTCTAGAAAAATGGGAATCAGACAAATGATCACTTTTTAGAAAGAACTGAATGTTAAAGTTATACTAAAAATATTTTCATGCCATAGTAACATCATTAGGACTATGTTTGACAATAGAAAAGCTCGAATGGTCATACTTCCTTCTAATATTGTTTACTAACATAAAATTCAAAAATTTATAACTAATTTCAAAAAAATTGAATTTGGGCAAACTATACTAATTTGAAAATCTACAGATGTTAACTAGAGGAAAAAATAAATTTAGACTAAAACAGAAGTAATAGGGCAACAAAACCTATGGAATAGTAACAGAGGTCTGGCTGCACCCTTGATACTAATCTGGAAGTTTAAAAATTTGTTTCTCCCTCTCTATAAATTCAAGTGAGGTGCTCTCAAGTGCTATAGAAAACTTAATGTGTCTAGTTTATTTCTACAAAATATCATAGCCATTGGATATCATTTGGCCCACGAATGACAGAGGCAAAGGGATTTGACTATTTGCACAATAACAATGCCATTTCTATCAAAAATTTGCTAACTTAGAAAAATCACCAAAAATTCTCTAGAGATCCAAATAATATGTACTTTAACTTTCCAAAAACCTCTAGAGAAGAGCTATATGCATGCCAAATTTCAGGTCAAGAGGAGCTCATTTGATTAGATCTTGTCATAACTCACAAATATGGCAAATTCAACACCCTATATAAGTCAAAAGTGGTTCAAATGGCTTCTTAAATGTTCTACCACCTCTTGGGAAAAGTTTTAAAGTATAAACAAAACCTATAAGGATTGCCTAACTGGTTCAAACTATCATACATCTCAAACTCACCATGTTACATGCAAGAATGCACAACTAGGAATGAGTTACCAAGCACCCAAAACTCATATTCTCATTGATTTGGTTCTAAATGTGGCTTATACATTACATATACATACTTTTATACTTATTTATATGTTTACATCTCAAAAATTTTATATATATATATACACTTGAAATCTCTTTATATTAAAAGAAACCATACAAACTATACAAAATGTCAAGAAATAGTCCTTCAAGCACCTTGACTTCCATCCTTAGGCTCTTGGACACTACCTACACATGGTGAGATAGGAGAGGGAAGGGGTGAGATTCAAAGAATCTCAATAGCTTTTACACTCATTCAAGAAAGCAATCAAGGAATATAAACATGTTAAAGTATGCACATAGGCATCGAAAACTATTAAGAATCATTCAACACATAATTTACATGCCATGAAAATCACATCAAAACCAAAAATAAACTATAGGAACTCTTGGTCTAGCCTCACCCCATGTTTAAGACTTTTGGATTAGCCTTACCCTTGGTTTAGGGACTTTTGACTTGGCCTCACTCATCCATGAGACTTTTGACCTTGTCTCACCCATACCTAAGGATTTTTGGCTCCAACTCATCTATTTCAAAGGACTTTTGGCATCATCTCACTCTTAAGAGCAATTTTCACAATCAAAATATAACCATATTGGTACCAACGCAACAAGGCAACATCAAATTGCATGTCTCATAATACAAATGCACACACAAGTATACAATGATTATCATACATCTAAGAGTGCAAACAAGAAAGAGTGAAGAGCTATCTTAGTAATCAAACACAATTCTTCCCTTTTAATTTCTCTTCTCCCTTCTCGGTCTCACTACCATAACTAGATGGAGCTTGATCTCTTTGGCTTAGACATGACAAGTAGCATTCAATTACTCTCTTGGAATAAGCCAAAGCATTATCCACACACTTAAGAAGCTTACTTGGTCTATTGGTTCCATAATAGCTCCATTAATGGCATAATGAAGCAACTATCATAATTCAAGCTCTTAGCTTCATTTCCTTCTCATATCTAGGTTTCTTGGTTCTATTTAGACTCATTGAAGTAATCACAAACTCATTCCCAAGGGTTTAGATACAAGTTGCTTCTTAAGATTACATTATGGAACCTATTGACCCAACTTTTAATATATGGCTTATAAGTTTTTCCCAATGCTTCCTCTCATCTTTTTCCAATAACCAAGTTTAGAATCAATTAAAACACTCCCTGCCTCTCCTAAATGCTCTAGGTTGAGCCATGAAGAGCATTTGGTGTCCATGGAGTTTCCTATGTTTCCTTGATGGAAAGGGCACTTAGGAAGCTTTCTAAGGGTCTTGGGAACTCAAACGAGAATTCTTAGACAAAATCAGATTTTACAAGATGTTTAAGAACCCTTATCTTTCCTATCTTGAAGTTCAATGGTTTTTCTTTCACTTACTTTGTAATTCCTAGTTTCCCACACTCTAATTCAATGATTTCTTGGTAGTTCTAGGTCAGAACTTCCTTCCCTTTACTAGCTATCAAGTTGGCAAAACCAATATACATAAGAACCAAAGAAGAAGAGACAAGGATATATGGATATTCACTTTGAATTCAAGCCTTCTTCAAGATTGTTTCCCTTTGCCTTAGCCTTCTATTTGAATTTCTAATCTCCCTCCTTTGAACCAAGTTCAAAATAAAACTAAATCATTCTTTAAAACCATAGAAAGAGAGTGCAAAGAGAGAAAAACAAGATTTCAAGAAGGAAAGCTATGAAAATCTTTAGTTTTTCTTACCTTTTCCTTGGTTTCCTTCTTTCTCCCTTCCTCCTCCTTTGTGCGCTCTTCTTAGATGAGCTCTCCCTTAGTCTTAAGCTGATGAAATGTCAGTTAGAAGAAAGGAGAGGCTTCTGGGTTCTTTAAGAAGCAAAATTTTACTTTTTCACGCTTTTTCCAAAACAAGTCTCGCTATAGTGAGAAAGCCCCTTGCTACAACAAAAACTTATTTATTCTAGGTTCCACTATTCTTGCCACAGCTGACGCTATTGTGAGAAACTCCCTGCATTTTGTATGGGACACGAACTCGCTATAACAAACTATATCCTTGCTATGGTGAGCTGGCACCTTCATTGTAGCGAACTGGCACCATCGCTATAACTAATAGGGATCCTGGCTATAGCTGAAAGACTTAGAAAAATTTTTGAAACCTTGGATGTTACATTATCAACTTCACAACAAGTGGAGGAGAGAATGCCTAAAATAAATTCCCACACTTTGAAACAACTACATAGACCATCAAAATTAAAGCCATTGTACAAACTAGTGAAATTGAAGCAACTGCACAAACCAACAAAATTGAAATTGCTATATAAACTAGTGAAACCTAAACCACTACACAAATTGCACAAACTCGCAAAATTGACCCATGAAACTATCTCTCCAAGCTATTTAATTTGGCATATTTTAATATTAGTTTTATTAATATTTATTAGCATCTTAAAATTAGTTTTTTATTTATTCTAGAAAACATTATCTTGTTAGGTTTTTATTATCTTATTTGAGGATAATTATATCTTAAATTTCAATTTTGTATAGATTTGGATAAGACTATTTTAAGCATTTTTTTAAAATAGAAGTTCTAGATAATAGGAGTTTCAAATCAAATGTTTTATCATTACCTTAAACCTCATCATTATTTATTGTTGGGATTTGAATGGCAATGCGTGTTGCCTCATTTCCCCTATATCTTTGACTATTTTCATTTAATATAATAAGTTCAGAGAAAAATCAAATCTTAAATTTCTACAATATATTTTCTCATACCCTCATAAATATGTTTACTCCATAACTTTTCCCTTTTTCATGGCATATCGAGGTTAGATGTCTCAGCGTTCCTAATATGTTTAGGCTTATTTAGACTACAACAAAATGCTCTCTACATATAGTTGATATGCCAATCCAACGCTCTGATTGATTTTTGACGATGTGAGCTTTATTTTATTCACTAAGGTTTTTATAAGTCGATGCTCTAATTTAGAAGTAATTCTCACATACAACATCATATTTGAAATTAACTTCAACCATTTCTCTCCTTCGACAATAATTTAATGCTTTGACAAAAATTTGGGGAACAAAACGCCCGTCCCATGAAGCGCCAGGGAACCATGCATTCCTCCCGGGCTGGGCTCAAGGACTGCAATCAGCTGCTTCCCCTATAGTCGTTAGCTTGTTCTTGACAGATCCGATGTGGTGTCCATAATCTAGAGTAAAATTTACTCCAATCTTGATTCTTTTGACATTCTTTACGTCTCTAAGAACACTTTGAACATCATCGTTGAATCCTCTAGACCTCTGTGGAGCTTTAAATATCATCATTGAGATATGTTCTCCCTGTGTAGTGTCTAGCAAAATAAGCTAAGATTCTGAAAGGGAGAGAAAAGCTTGAACACTACCATTACCATGTTTATCCTGATGCTGAAAGTCTTGCATTAAGTCTCCATATCATAAAAGAATTTCATTATCTTCAGGAACTTTTACACAATTTGATATTAGTTTTCGCTCAACTTTGATATTTGTTTTCACTTGCCCATTGGTAATGATATGAACCCATATCTATGTAACTTTTCATACAACAAAACTGTACGATATACATAAATACATACATACATATATATATATATATATATATATGAATGTTAGAGGTCTCAAGGTCTCAAATTTGATTGTGCTCTCTCAAGACACAACAATATACTCTATTGAAAGAGTAGATAAGCTGAAATTTTCATGATAAATTTCAAAGAATGAGAATGTTGCATATCAATAACTCTTTATATTTTTTCACAATTAATTGATACATGCATCGTTCTTGTTCTTCTATCTCTCGATTTAAGTCCTTTTATAGTGAAAATTTGATATTTAGTTCTTGACAGCGTGAGCTTTTTTTTTTTTTTTGGCTCACTAAGGTTTGGTAGAAGTCGTTGAACTAATTTAGGAGTAATTCCCATCCTACATACAACATAATTTTAAAATCTTTGAACATGCTTTCCAAGAAATTCACTTGCCCTGTTCACGTAATGCTATAGTGAACTTGCAGTCTTTTTGTCGAAACTTGCTCATGGTAGTTCGCCTCTTTTGTTATTTCATAATAAAACATAGCTATAAGACTTAAGTAGAACTACTATTCCTTTTAACTTTGCTTACCGATAAACTAAATTAGCATATTAACCCAGAAATAAAAAAAAGGGTCCTATCCTTAAATTAGTAAGAAAATAAAAATGAAATAAAGCTATCCTAGCATTTACTCTCTATATATATTTTTTAAAAAATATATTTTTCACAATCTGTTTCCCCACATTATTCTTGCCAGATTACAGTGTCAATTATTTTTTATTCTCAATACAGAATATTCAACATATTTTTATATAAATTAATAAATAAATACAGGTAAATGGAATAAATACATAACCATCTAGCTTGTACATATCCTCCGAAATAAATAAGATAAGATTCTAAATTAATATAACACGAATTTCGTAGCTAAGGAAAAAAAAAAAAAGAACCCTGCAAAAAATGAGAAAATTATCATATTTCTCAGTAATTTAAAAAAAAACTATAAAAATTAATGAGCAACTGTATTTAAAAAAGAAATGCTTAATATGCTTAGGTCAAAGTCGGTAAAGTAAATTTTAAAAAATGTAAGCAACATACATCCTTGGGTCATGCTTGGTAATTAATTAGGTTGCTCTTTATTAATGTTGTCAAACTCATGAGTTTAGACAAAGACACAAAGGAAATGGACTTGTAACATAAATTTGTAATGTAAACACATAAAAATTTATCTTTGTAAATAAATAACTATTTAAATATATAATTATATTATAAATAATAGTAAAATTACAATATAAAGTAAGAAATCTATTCAAGTAGAATTTAAAAAATAAATTTATGGGCAAATACAAGAAGCTCGAATTATACTCCATGGTACACAATATAGAAATTTCAATACAGTTTATACAAAAATATTCATTCAACATTCCCAAATCTAAAAAAACACAAATAAAAATTCAATAATGATCTGTGAAAGTTTGATTATCATAATCTTACCATCACCATCAAAATCTCCTCCTACCTCATCATCATCTAGATTGAGCTTCTTGTGTAGGCCTTTTGAAGTATTTTTTTTTTCTTTTTTATGAGTTGGATTGATAATTTTTGGATTAAAAAAAGATATTTTCTTAAACTCGCCTCAAATTTGAGAGGTCAACTAATTCTACATGAGTCATTTATAAATCTACATGAGTTTACTCTAATTTTGAGTGTACAAACAATTTAACACGTTTTCCCAAATAACATTGTAGATTCAAGAAACTTGGCGAGTTTGACAACTATAATCTATACAATAGATAAGCTATAAAAGTTCTCAAAGCACAATCACTCTTTTCTACTGCATTAACTTTGAGCAAGCGATAGGTTTGCACGTTCTACATAAGGTCTCCCAATTGATACATATATTTTTGTCCATATATACACTAGAGACGTGGAAGTTGTTCTCATTGTATAGTGCGAAGATATTCTTACATTCATGAATCTACAGCAATCGTTAAATAACATTTTAATATAAATAAACGTTTGAGGGAGATATATCGTGTTTGGGCATGCTTAGTCAAAAGCTTTGTCTGAAAGTATGATATTTTCTTGACAGTCAAGATTGCGGGTTGTGATCGATTGTTATTGTCTTCTAAAGATGACAAACTTTTCAATTTTATCCGTTTAGGTTTCTTTTTTTTCAATGTATTACCTCAATAATTTTTTCTCAATCTTTTTAATCATTTTGAAAAGTCAAATCCAGAAGCTAGTCATTGTGAGTTTTAATAGGGAAGGCATGAAAGTTATTTGAAATTGTACGCAGACTAAGTTAAAAGATTTATGCTTTACAACATCAATTTGAAATGTTAGTAACAAAAATAGTAATTTACTCTATATATTTCATGCATGAGACACTTGAATTGGTGACAAAGCAAATACATGCGAATAGGGAATAATCGAAGTGAAAATTGAGACATAAAAATTCACAAATTTTATTTAATAGAAAATTGCTGTCAAAACTAATATTCACTTTTTCACCGGCAAGGTATACATAGATATGTACTCTCTCACAAGTGTACTATGCCGAATATCAAGTTTAGAAGTCTCAACGTTGCAAATATGTTTAGGTTCATTTATCTTACAACAAAATACTCTCTTCATAGGGTAGATACGCCAATCTAATACTATGCGATTATGTCCGTTTATACTCAAAATTTGTTTTGTGACGGTGTGAGCTTGATTGCATTCACAAAAGTTCCAAGGAGTCGTTGCCCCAATTTAGAAGTCATTGTCACATACAAGATCATATTTCTAAGGAATTTAAACCATTTCTCTCCTTGGGGAATAATTTAATGCTTCAATAGAAATTTGATTTGCTCCAATCTTGATTCTTTGGACATTCTTTGCGATTATAAGAACAATATGAACATCTTCATCAATCCTCTATACCTCTGTGTACCTTAGAATATCATCATTGAGATATTTTCAACATGTGTAGTGTCTAGTGGAGGACAACTAGAGAGGATCTAGTCAAGGCAAAAAAAATGCCCTTTTTTTGGGTTTTAGGTCTCAAATTGTAAGTATGATGATAAATTAGAATTAGGAGGTCAAAATTTGTAACTAAGGGGAAAAATTACACTTTAAAAATTTTAATTGTACTACACAATTAAAATTTTTAAAATATAATTTTCCTACACAGTTACAATTTTTTACTTCTCATTTCAATTTTTATCTTCAAACTTATAATCTAAGACTCAAAACTAAAAAAATAAAAAGAATTTAAAAAAACACTTTTTGGGCTAACTGAACCCTTACCGGTTGCCAAGATCCAAATGGTAGTGTCTAGCAAAATATGACAAGATCTTAAACTTATACCACATATTTGGTACCGTTCTATAAGGGAGAGAAAAGCTTGAACACTGTCACATTTCTTTTGATGCTGAAAATCCTGTATCTAGTCTCCTTATCACAAAAGAATTTCATCACCTTCAAGAAAGTTTACAGAACTTTCATACTATTTTTCGGTCAATTTTGATATTAGCTTTCACATTCCAATTGGTAATGATATGAACACATACCTATATAATTTCTCTCACAAGAAAACCATAAGAAATATGGCTTTTAGAGGTCTGAACTTCTCAAAATCCAATATGCTCCCTCAAAATACAAGAACATACTCTCTCGATAGAGTAGATAATCAAAAGTTACATGACCAAGAACTAAAATGGTACACATCAATAACTCTTTATATTTCTTCACAATTAATTGATATATGCTTGGTTTTTGTTCTTCAATCTCTCAATTTATGCCCTTTTTATAGTGAAAATGTGATCTTTACAATGTGAGCTTTATTTTTTGTTCATTAAGGTTTGTTAGAAGTTGTTGCATCAATTTAGCAGTAATTCCCTAATACAACAAAATTTAAACTTAAATATGATTTGAGCTCTTTAATTTCATATTTAATCAAGAGAAGCCCTTTCCAAATTTCATCACGTTGTTGCTTTGGAGGATTGAGAGGAAATAGGTAAAAGTTTTCTTGAACATGTGCCTCTTCATGTGAATGTAAGGGAGCCAACTTTGTTTTTTTTTTTTTGTTTCTTTTGAGTAAAGATTGCAAATTTAAAAGTGTCAAGAATCTTTTGATTTATTTTTGAACTCTTTCATTAGCAACATTGAGGTCTATTCTCAGACAGTCACCTTCATTTTGTAGAGTAAAGGTGGACATAATCTCATCCACATTAGAACCTGCTTGAGATAATGCTTCCTTCAATTTTTTAGGAAATTCCTTGGGAGAAGAAACCAAGGCAAGCTAGGCTAAAATTTGAGTTTTAAGTTGAAGAAAGAGGAAAATATTATAGGGCCTCTAAAAAAATTGAGGACTTTGAGTAAACCAATTCTAAATGATTTGGATATTGCAATAATCAAAGCTATATGTAGGCTACCATTTCACTTTTATGGTTTTGACTAGAAAATTCAGGTGAAAAATTTGAATGCTAGGTTTATTTGGAATAATCCCATGAAACAATCCAAGAAATTTTGAGGTAAGCAAAAGACATCAAGGGTTGATCTCATGTTGAAAATTGCTATGACTCTTGAAAAATCATAGATTTCTTGAATTTGTTGAGTATGATTTGTAACATCCGATTTTTCATAAAAATAATGAAATGAGTTAGTTTGAAAAGCAAATCCTTGGAAACAAGTGAGTTGACTAGATAACATTAGAATAAAATTTTAAATAATGGACAATGACAATCCAAAGTCTAAGATGCCCAAAAATTAAAGACAAAGTAGGTCAATAAAATCTCTAAACACATAGTGGTATTTTTGTAAATATGAGTGATTTGTGGAAAACTCATAGGAGGGATTTTTAGATAGAAAAATTGTGTTGTTCGAGATTCTCAGAAGCCCTACAAATCATAAGAACCACTAGACTGGTTCAAACCCCTTCGGTGTATATTTTTTAATGTTAGTTAACTCGAATTTTAACCTTTTCATTCAGGGAGGTTTTAAATCTAAATTGAGTGATTCTAAAGCCATTTTATAAGTTTGAGGGCCAAAATTTTATGATAGAATAGATAGTTCTCAAAAAGGAGTTAAAATGAGTCTACAATAAATTAGCCAAGTAAAGGGACACAAATGACATTTTTAAAGAATAAGTTAAGAAGTTTCTTGGTTTATATGTGACATCCTCCCTTCTCCCCCACTTTAGCCGACTTAATTTCTACCTAAAACTAGAGAAAAGTTCTGCTAAGAAGGTCACACAAGAAGGAGCTCAAAGGGGAAAGAAAAACAAGAAAAAAGATAAGGAAAAACTTATAATTTCAAGCTTCTTCCTTCTTTAACTTTGTTCTTCTCCTCCCCACCTTTCTTTCCATGATTTTGGTTATTCATATGGGATTGTTTTGGGTCTGGTTCAGAAGGGAGAAGATAGAGTTTGAAGGAGAGGAGAATACCAATTAAAAGAGCTCTCGAAATAAGTTTAAAACCAAGGTAAACATCCATGCTTCCTTGCTTTCTCTTCCTTGCTCCTTCTTGGATAGTTTTGGCCAAGTAGAGAACATATAGGATGTGATTTATTTTGATTAAGAACAAGCAAGAAACCTAGGTTTTAAACTATGGGAAGCTCTAGGAAATACAATGAAACTTAAAAGAAAACCATTAAAATTCAAGATAGCAAAGCTAGGGATTCTTGAACACATGATAAAATCTAATTTGTTCTAAGGATATTCTAGCTTATGTAAGGATTTAATTGTGTTTCTAAGACTCCTAGGAAGCCTCCCAAGTGTCTCTTCCTTTAAGGCAATAAAGAAAAGTCCATAGGTCCAAAATGGGAGGCATGTCTCAGCCAAGCTTGGAGCAGATACCTAGAGAGTGTTTTAAATTTTTCTAAGCTTAGATTGGGACTAAACATGATAGAAGAATGTCAAAAAAAGACTTAAAAAAATTTAGAAGCCACAGATTGAGAGTTAAAGGTATAGGTTCCATAATATGACATAAAGAAGCAACATATAGCTAAGTCCTTCAAAATAATTGTGTAATGGCTCCAAGGAGTCTAAATGAAATCAAGAGTCATAGATTGAGGGAGAAAATAGAGCCAAGATCAAGAATTATTAGATTTGCTTCTTTAGGTCTTAGATGGAGCCATAATTGAACCATAAGAGGAAGTAGGCTTCCCTAGTGTGTGTGTGTGATGCTAAAGTTTACTTCCATGATGTAATGATATCCTATTTGATGTGTCTAGGCCAAAGGAATCAAAATCTATCCATTTGCAAGTGTGTGACCTTGAGAAGGGTGAAATAAGCAAGAGGAAGACTTGGATTTTATTCCAAAGGTAGCTTTCTAATCTTTCTTTCATGCATTCTTAGTTATTTTCTTGTCTTTGGATGTGTATATGTATGATTTTACCATGAAAAATGTTTCTAATTATTTCCTAAATGCCATGGTACCATGATGTTCTTGAACATGCATTTTATAAATGTATTTTGGCTTGAATGGGTTTAGTGAAGTTAAAAGTCTCCTAGCAAAGGTGAGGATGAGTTAAAAGTTCTTAGAATTAGGTGAGACACAGCCAAAAGTCTTAAGAAGAGTGAGACTTAGTCAAAAGTCTCTTGAAAATAGGTGAGGCAAGTCTAAAAGTCCTAAAAAAATGGGGTGAGGCTAAACTAATGCTCTTGAAAGCCAATGTATGATATGTATGAACTTTTTGAACATGAAAATGAATTTATATATGATTAAAGTAGCTTAAGTTTCATACATGCATGCTTTGTCTTGAAAATGTGGCTATTATGTATGATTGAAAGGATTAAGAGCTATTGGGATTCTTAGAATCTTACTCTTTCCTCTCCAATATCTAACCATGTCTAGGTGAGCCAAGTGGGCCAAGGAATGGGAGCCAACAAGCATAAAAAGCAAGACTTTGACATATGTATAGAGAAATGAGTTTTGTAAATGTATTTTGATGTCAGGAATTGCAACCATGAGATGTATATATGATGTGGATGCTTGAACACAATTAAATGTATGTAAATATGATGTATGCAATGATTTTGGGAGCATATAAATGAATATATGTGATTTTGCCACCAAAGGCGCTTCATATGTTATGCTTCCAATGTGTATGATTGCATGTAGCATAGTGGAAATGAGCTCCATGATGTTTTGAACCAAATGATATGTCTCCCTAGGCTGTGAATGTGGTTTTGGACGTGCCCAAGTAGCCATGGATGGTTAAGAAAGCCATTTGACCCCTTAATGCACCATTTTGAACATTAAATTGGACCATTATGTGTGTTGAACCAAAATCTAACCAAATGCGTAAGTATTCCCATGAAATTTGGCCAACAAGTAGGTATCCTCTAGAGCTTTCCATAGAGCCAAAGAATACCTAATTTGGAGCTCTATAGAATTTATAATAATTTTTCAAATTTGGGAAAAATATATAGAATGGTAGGGCAGACTATTCATTTGGTTAGTTTATTTTTTGTGTCATCCATAGGCCGAATGTTGTCCAATGCTTATGAAATTTTACAAATATAAACTAGATATGTTGAGCTTTTTATAGCAACTTAAGAGCACCCGATTTGGAGCTTTGTAGAGGAAGAACCAAATTTTTGAAAGTTCACGATAGTATCAAGGATGTAGCCGGACCTCTAGCACTATTCCATTGATTTTCATGCATTAGATGTGATTTCCTTGATTTGGAACTTTTTTTAATTGAAATTAGACACCCACAGCTTTCCAAAATGGTATGTTTGATGGATTTTGATTTTTTTAAAATTAGTTATGAATTTTTAAAATTTATATGAGAAACTTGTGACAGCAAACCTGGGCAGTTGGATCTTTGGTGCTATTTTGTTGTCATCCGTCATTCAATTGATATTTTTATCAAAAAACTCAATAACTATACCTATTATAATTGTTCCTTGATAAACCTCAAAACCTATAAATCTAATTTTTGTTTGTAATAATTTCATTTTTGGTGAAGACACTACTAATCCCTTTTCTTTAATTATTTTCAAAAATTGTTCTAAATGATTAAAGTATTGTTCAATTGAATTAGAATAAACCAAAGTGTCATCAATATAAACTAAGATAAATTTTGAAAAAGGATTAAAAATGTTATTCATAACATTTTGAACTTCTAAAGGAGCATTTTAAGTCAAAAAGTAGAACATTTCATTCATTATGTCCAAAAAGCACTATGAAGGTCGTCTTATATCTATCTTTTTCTTTAATTTAAATTTGATAAGAACCAAACTTCATGGCAAATTTTGAGAAAATATATGCATTTGATGATCTCCTTATCATATATACTATGTTAGAAAAAGGCTTTATTGGTGATTATTTTTCACTTTTATTAGCAGCTCATAACCGTCAACAATACAATTGCTAGCAAAAAGGGGGTCACATTTGTTGGCTATAATATCCAGTTTTTCATAAGCGATGAATCGAGGATTCAAAGCTTAAAAGTTGTTCAAACCTCCTCGTTATAGCAAGGGTGCTAGTTCATTATAGCTAGGATACTAGTTCATTATAGCGAGTTTGTATCTCATACAAGATTCAGGGAATTCCTCACAATAGCGCTAGCTATGGTGAAAATAGTTAGGACTTAGAACTGAATAGTTTGTGTCTCATTACAACATACCTTAGGGACCAAGTTGCGTTTTAGTACTACTTATCAGCTTCAGATAGATGGTTAGATTAAGAGGACCATCTAGACCTTAGAAGACATGCTGAGGGTGTGTGTATTAGAGATGCTGAATAACTCGAATGCATACCTACCATTAGTAGAATTTACATCAAAATTTACATATAATAACAATTATCGTTCCAGTATCCAGATGGCCCCGTATGAGGCTCTATATGGGAGAAAGTATAGATCTCCATTATGTTGGGTTAAGCTAGGTGAGAGGAGCTTGCTAGGGCCTAAGATAGTAAACCAAACTACCCAATAGATAGAAATGATTAGAAAAAAAACTCCTTATGGCCTAAAGTAGACAAAAAAAGTTATGCTGATAGGAGAAGAAAGCCATTAGATTTTGAGATTGGAGACTATATATTCATCCGAGTGTCTCTAATATCTGGGGTAAGTCGATCTATAAGGGTATGGAAGCTCAGTCCTAGGTATATTGGCCCATTTGAAATCCTTGAAAGAATTGGACCTATGGCCTACCGAATAGATATACCTCTAAACCTTGCCTAAATCCACAATGTTTTCCATGTCTTCAAACTGAAAAAGTGCTTACTAAACCCCTCACATGTCATAGAATATAAGCATATTCAATTACAGGAAAATCTTTCTTATGTAGTGAGACCAGAGAGAATTGTGGACACTAAGTTGAAACAGCTGAGAAACAAGAACATTCCTCTAGTGAAGGTGGTCTAAAAGGGTCTAACATCTAAAGAGGCAACTTGGGATCTATAAGATGAGATGAGACAGAAATATCTAGAGCTACTTCCCTTAGGTACGTATTTAAATTTTGAGGACAAAATTTATTTTAAGCGGGGTGGAAAATGTAACGAATAGTAAATTTCGTAAAATGATGAAATGAGCAATATAAAAGCAAGTCCTTTGAAATGAGCTAGATAATGTCCTAACAATTTTGGATAGTGTCCTAGGACCCTAAAAATAGTAATCCTAGGCTCAGATAGAGAGAAAAATGGAGCTAGGATGGTAAAATAAAATTGTGACAAAAACTGACAAAAGATAATGATATTTTTGTAAATAGGTACAACTTTTAGAAAAAAATATATAAGAGGGCTTTTTAAATGGAAATTTTGAGTTGCTCAGGGTGCTCAGAGGCCCCAAAAATCATAGGAAGCCCCAGGACCAATAAAGTCCCTCTGGTGTACTTTTTCCAACGGCAATGAGCCTGAACTTTGACAAATTTGTTCAAGAAAGTTTTAACTCCAATTTGAGTGATTCCAAAGGCATTTTACTAAAATGGGAACCTAAATTTTGTAATTGAAAAAATGATTCTAGAAAAGGAGCTAAAATGAAATTGCTATTACGAAAGGGCAAAATTGAAAAAAAAAATTAAAGGAAGCTTCTTGAACTCTCTCCATTATTTCATGCCACTTCTCCTCCTCTCTTTAGGTCGACACTTTCTACCCAAAAAAAGAAGAAGAAACAAAACTCCTAGGTGCACAAAGAGAAGGAGAAGAAGGAGGAAGAAAAGCCAAGAAGAAGCAAGAAATTCACAGAAAATTTGTGTTCTTTCTTTAGGAAATTTCTTCTCCTCCTTTCCTCCTCTCTTCCTATGAATTTATTTGAAAATTTGGTTCTGTTTTTGGTCCAAAACATAAGGGAAGAGTTCAAAATCCTTGAGGAGAAGCAAACTAAGGAGAAAAGCTCTTGAAAACTAGTTGGAATCCAAGGTAATTCCCCGCTTTTATTGCTTCTTCCTTGTTGTCCTTCCTTATAGGTGTGACGCCTCAAAATAGAACCATGAGAAGGGAGGGAGTTTTGTCCTAAAGCAAGAGGAAAACTAGGGTTTTATGCCATGAGGAAGTGGAATATGCCAAGAATTTGTAAGAAAAACCCATGAAAATCAAGCTAGGAAAGTGTAAGATTTTGTGAAATCTGATTTTTTACATGAATTCCCTTAGCTATTTAAGTGTTCCCTTAAGCTCCTGAGACACCTAGAAACCTCCCCAAGTGGCTCTCCGATTAAAGAAAAATTTAGAACTCTAAGAACCCCATTTATGGAGGGTTTTTTGGCCAAGGCTACTTGGAAGGGCTAGGGAGTGTTTTAAATTGGTTTATCCTTAGCTTAGGACTTCATATGATGTTAGAAGATGAGAAGAACCATTGGAAAAAATTTAGGAGCTATAGAGTGGGAGATGGGATAATGGTGTCCATAATGGTGCCTTGTGAAGCAACTTGATTCTAAGCTTATGCAAGTGAATGTGTGATGGCTCTGAGCACTTTAAATGAGGTCAAGAGGCTTAGAAATGAAAAGAGAATAGAAACTAGAGCTTGAATGATGAGAGTTGCTTCAATAGGCCATTTATAGAACCCTTATGCCACTTATAGAACCAAGTGTGTGTTTAAGAGTCAGTTTAGTGCCTTGGCTAGCTTCAAGTGTATGATTGTGTGTTTTTTATGGTGTTTAGGCCAAGAGGATCACAATTCACCACATTGTGTGTGTAGAACCAAGAAAGGGAAGGAAGAAGACAAAAGAAAGTTTGTATAAATTCAAGATAGCTCTCCACCTCATTCTCCTTGTATTCTTGTATATATGTATGTCTTTGTGTGCATGTATGTGTCTATGGGATTAGAGAACATGCCACTTGATGTTTTGAGATTGTATTGGTACCAATGTGTGTTCTTGGATGGCTTGGCTAGTGAAAATTGCTCACACAAGTGAGGTGATGCCAAAAGACCCTTAATGTGGGTGAGGAGATGTGCATGTATGTGTCTATGGGATTAGAGAACATGCCACTTGATGTTTTGAGATTGTATTGGTACCAATGTGTGTTCTTGGATGGCTTGGTTAGTGGAAATTGCTCACACGAGTGAGGTGATGCCAAAAGACCCTTAATGTGGGTGAGGAGATGCCAAAAGTCTCAAAGCATAGGTGAAACTAGGCCAAAAGTCTCTTAGATGGGTGAGGCCAAGTCAAAAGTCCCTAAGCCAAGGGTGAGACAAATCCAAAAGTCCTAGAATTGGGGTAAGGCAAAACCAAAAGTCCCTAAAGCATGTTCTTGAATTGAAAATGAATTGGTGGCATGAAAGTATGTGTTCTTGCACGTTTATGTTAAGAAATGTTCCAAAAATATGCCCTTGAATGTGTGTGTGAGCTATTAAGATTCCATAAATCTCATTCTCCTTCCCTTTTCCATCTTAAAATGTCTAGGTGACACCCAAGAAGGGAGAAATGGAAGCCAAGGGTCTTGAGAAACTACACTTTGTCAATTATATAGTTGTAATTGCAAATGAGTGTCAAAGTGAACTTGTACATATTATTTTTGAGTTGTAAATCATTGAACAAATGTAATATTATATATGGATGATGCATAGACCATGTATGGCATAAAATTAATGGAAATGAGAACGCATGACACATGATGGCATTTATGTACTATTGTATTCTTGGATGTGGAATAGCCAAATTAAGATACATGGTGTTTGGGACCACTTAGGTAGTCAATATAAGTCATATTCATACTTTTAAACTTGTCCAAGAGGTGCCAAATCCAAAAGGAAGCTATTTGGATCAAAGTGATACCTTATGAGAGGCAAAAGTGACCATTTTGGTGAGCTATATCCCTTTCTATCCAAATGGGCTCTTCTTGGTCTAAGATTTGACATGCATCTAGAGCTTATTAATAGATTTTTGGAAAGGTAAAGTGGATATTATTTGGAGGTCTATGGAATTTTTGGCAAAATTTTTGAAGTTGGCTAAATTTTCAAAATTTGCTGATGTTACTGTTCATTTGGTATAAAATGAATCTCTATCACTCATGAGGCAAACGAAGTCCAAGTGTTGTGAAATTTTACAAGGAGACACTAGACCTTCCCACTGACCTGTGCCAAGTAGAAGCACCTTATTTAGATATCTAAAGAGGGAGATATAAATTTTTGAAATTGCTATTTTGCTTCAGGCGAACCTCCATACCCTCAGTACTATTCCATTAAGTTTTAGGGTCTAAATGCTCTTAGATCGATCTGAAATATTTTTTTCCTCTAGTTAATATCTGTAGCTTTCTAAATTGGTATAGATTTCATGGATTGGATATTTTTGGAATTAATTAGGAATTTCCAAAATTTGGATCAGTAATTTGTATTAATGTTTCTGGACAACTTGACCTTTGTGCATTTTTTGACATTAAGCATAGTCCAGATGAGATTTTCGTGGCTTGAAATTATTTTTAATATAAAATTGACATCTAGAGATTTCCAACAAGCTATGGTTTGCTTGATTTTTATTTTTCTAGATTTAGTTATGATTTTTCAAAATTTCCCCTAAAATTTGCCACAAGCTATACGCAGGAAATGAGTGAAAATCTGGGGCTTTTGAGTTGAATCCGTGGATTGTGTGATTGTTATGGATTATTTATGATTTTTATAAGTGGAAAATGACTATAGAATGTGGTTGGAACATCCACGGGACCCATGTAATGTGAAATGTAAAAATTAAACCCCAATGTAATGTGAAAAAGTGTATTAAATGATGGATTCTCCTTGCTTATCTCCTAAGAACTTGTGGAATTTCCCATAATGAGAATGTATGATAATAGGAGGTATATGGTATGACAAAGAGAGAGAAAGAGAGAGAGATAAGGGGAAATTCAAGGAGGAAGAAAAAATAAGGAGAAAGGTAAGAGAATTCTTAAAATTCAAGCTTTTTCCTTTAGCAAACTCATTATCCTCCTCCTCCCCTCCCTTTTCATAGTTTTGGTTGTTGAATTGGTTTTGTTTTAAGCCATGTATAAAGCGAAAAAGTTGAGAAATTCCAAGAGAAGGCTAAGGCAAAGGGAAAGACTCTTGAAGAAGCAAGGAAAACAAGGTATGATTTATAGTTTCATTTGCTCTTCTTCCCTTGCTCTTCATGTGTGATGTTTCGGCTAATGAGGGAGCTTGAGAGAGAGAGTGAGTTCTGACCTAGAATAAGCAAGAAACCTATGAATTAGTGTGTGGAAACCTAGGAAATGCAAAGAAATTAGAAGAAAAGCTAATGAAAATTAAGATAGGAAATTGAGGAATCCTTAAACAAAATGTAAAATATGATTTTGTCTAAGAATCCCTAGCCTCTGTAAGTGTTTGTTTGAGTTCCTAAAACCCCTAGGAAGCCTCCCAAGTGCCTCTCCCTTTAAGGGAAAATTTAAAAGCCATAGATTGAGAATTGGGTCAATAGGTTCCATAATGTAGCCTTAAGAACCAACTTGTATCTAGACTCTTAGGAATGAGTTTGTGATAACTTCAAGGAGTCTAAATGGAACCAAAAGGCCTAGATATGAGAAGGAAATGAAGCTAAGAGATTGAATTATGGTAGTTGCTTCATTAGGCCATTAATGGAGCTATTATAAAATCAATAGACCAAGTATGCTTTATAAGTGTGTGTTTAATGCTTTGGCTTGTTCTGAGAGAGTAATTGAATGTTATTTGTTATGTCTACACCAAAAAAATTAAGCTCCATCTATTTTTGGGTGTGAGACTAAGAAAGGAAAAGAGAAATCAAAAGAGAAGAATTTTGTTTAATTACCAAGGTAGCTCTCCATCCCTTTCTTAGGTGCAATATGGTTGTGTGAATGTCATTTGATGCATGTATGTGTTATTGAATCTTAAGAAGTGCTATATGATATTACTTGACTCCTATGGTACTATTATGTTTCTTGATTGGCATTTGATTATGAAATTGTGCTCTATGAGTGAGGATGTGCCAAAAGTCCCTTGTGATGGGTGAGATGAAGCCAAAAGTCCCTAGGAATGGGTAAGACAAGGCCAAAAGTTATATGGATGAGTGAGGCCAAGTCAAAAGTTCCTAGAAAAAAGGTGAAGCTAATCCAAAAGTCCCAAAAATGGGGTGGCACTAGACCAAAAATCCCTTGAGCTTGTTCTTAGTTTTGATGTGTTATTATGGCATAGAAATTGTGAATGCAACATTTTTTGAAGGTGTGTATAACATGCTTGTATTTTGTGACATGAATATATGCCTACTTGCTTGCTTGAAAAGGATGTTTGAGCTACTAAGATTCCTTGAATCTCACCTCATTCCCTCTCTCATCTCACCATGTCTAGGTGGTGTTCAAGAGGCTAAAGATGGAAGCCAAGGAGTTTGAAGGACTATCTCTTGATAATTGTATAGTTTTGTATGATTTTTAATGTAAATAAATGTCAAGTGTATATGTATATATTATTTTTGAGATGTAAACATATGAGCAAATGTAAAAGTATGTATATGTAGTGTATGAACCAAAATTGGAACCAATTCAATGAGAAGGTATGTTTCGAGTACTTGGAGGACCATTCTTAAATGTGTAGTTTTCCATCTGGTATAGTGAGATTATGATGCATGGTAGTTTAGACCATTTGGGAAGCTTGTATATGTTGTGTTTATACTTTAAAACTTGCCCAAGAGGTGGTAGAGTAATTAAGAAGCCATTTGGATTAACTTGGACCCTTATATGGTGCCAAATTTGCCATATTTATGAGCTACGTCAAGATATGACTAAATAAGCTCTTCTTGGCATAAAATTTGACATGAATATAGGTTTCATATAGGCCTTTTTGGATAGTTAAAGTTCATCTTATTTAGAGCTTTAGAGAATTTTTGGTAAATTTTTAAAGTTGGAAAATTTTGATAGAATTAGCGTTGTTACTGTACAAATGGTCAAATCCTGTGTCTCTATCACTCGTAAGGCAAATGGTGTTTGATGGCTATGAAATGTTACATGCATAAATTAGACATGACAAGCTTTATGTATCACTTGAAAGCACCTCATTTGGAGTCATAGAAAGGGAGAAACAAATTTTTAAAATTCTAAATAAGTATCAAGGATGCAGCCAGACCTCTGTTATTATTCCATAGGCTTTTGTGCCTTAGTCGCTTCTATTTTGTTTTGGACCAATTTTTTCGCTCTAGTTAACGTTCATAGATTTCCATAATGTATGGTTTACTTGGTTTTGATTTTTTCTAGAATTAGTTATAAATTTTTGAAATTTATATCAGTAAACTGTAATAGTAAATCTGGGTAGCTAGACCTTTTGAGCTTTTCTAATGTCAATTGTGGTACCTTTAGGTTTTTATGGCCTGGAATGATTTTTAACCAATAGTGAACATCTAGAGCTTTCCGAAAAGCTATCATTTGCTTAACTTTAATGTTTCTAGAATTAATTATGATTTTCCAAAATTGGTGCTGAAAATTAAAATTTTGAACTCACAAGCAAATTGCAATTTTTCTAGTTTTTGGCACTAAATCTATGGTTCATTGATTGTTTTATGACATGTATGAGTTGTATGGATGGTGTATGCATAGAGAATGCTATTGATTGATCCACGATATCCCCAGGACAAAGTATGAATTTTTAAAATGCTATGCAATGCAAGAAAATACTATTATTTTTATTCGTTTTCTTTGGTACCATGTGAAATTAAGCTTAAATGTGAGAATATGGAGATAAAGGGAGTATGGTATTACATTGGTAGTTTAAAATTGACAAGAAAAACTTAGTTTTATTAGTGGTTTGTAATTAACCGAGAAGAAAAATTAGACTTTTGTTGGTAGTTATTTCCAAGAACCATCAACAAAGATTGCCTTTGTTAGCAGTTCGAAATAAAACTGCCAAGTTTTTCCTTTTTTAACATCTACCTCTAGTTAATGCACCTTGAGTGCTTTTGGTAATTTCAATTCATTTTTATTCATAGTTCTACATCTGTTAGCCATCAATTATTCATCGACTCAAAACACCAGCTAGTCATTTAAAAAGAACTATTATAAAGCAATCAAAGAACACTTATTCTTTTAATTAATCAATTAAAGAACAATTACAATTAATAATAAAATGTTTTAACAAATTAAAACTAGTATAAATTAACACAAGCTAATTATAACTAAACCAAAAGACACTATTAGAATACGTATAGAGACCACTCTTCCCTGAGTTCATCTATCTGAGCATCAGAGTACTCTTTGCAATATGTGTTAAGGAAGTACTACAAAATGAAATAATAATTATTTGAAGTTAGATAACTGAAATTTGCTCAAATTTTAGAAGTATATTTTTAAAGTAAGTTTTATATTAAAGAAAAATAGGTAGTATAACAGCTTAAAAAAAAAAGATTCCCCAAGCCTTAAGCCCTATTTTTAAATTTAATAATAGAAAATTACATACTAATATCACCAAATACATTTAGTAATAGCAAATTACTAGCAACTAGTACCATTCCATAGTTAAATTTTAGTATACAAGAAAATATAGAGGCAAGGAAAACCATCCAATCACTTAAAGGGATTGAATTACATATCGTGTTTAGGATCGTAGACTGTCCATGTGTGATGATATCATTTATGAAATATAGAGGCAAGGAAAACCATTAATGTTGTTTTTTTATTTTAGACATTGTAAAAATCCAATAAAAGCATATTAAATTTAGGAAATGGTGTGCTCAATAGTTGCCTGAATAATTGATAAATACCTTTACTTTATTCCATTTGTATAACGTGGCAGGTGTTTTTGACTTTGGCACCTTAAGCTTGCAATTTGTACGGAACATCACCATAGCTCTATCAAGCAAGTGGAAAAGAACTTAATATAAGAAACTATTTTTTAATTAAAACCTATAAATATATAGAAATATGTAGAAAACAAATGCATATGCTTACTGATTAACTAATTTTTGCATCTGCCTACAAGTATGTAAAGGGCCAAGAATAATACCTCATTCTTAGCTCTTGCAACAAGTAGATCTCCTACTTGTTGTGATTGACTTGTAAGTTGGCTATACAGTATCTGTGGAGTAAAAGCAACTACGTTATAAGGATTGATGAACACAAACCTTCTCGTAATGTTGCTAGGGGCCAAGAATGTATGGTATAAGTACTTAAAATGAAGAAACCAATGGATTAATGATGAACTAATATGAACATAGTAAAAAATAGTTTATGCATAGTAGATGAAGTACCTGATATATAAATTAATAATAGTAGCCCTATCTTTTAATGACGAAGGATATCATTTGTTACTTCCATTTTAAGCACATCATGTGTTTCTCTATTATAAATCTCTTAATTGAAACTTTCAACTTTTATGCCATCATCCCTTAACATCTGCTCCACTAATACTTCAAGTGCCAATCTATATTTGTTTGAAACTTGAGAGTTAGGCTTTGGCTTTGATAGTGCAGTAATTGATTCCTTGCTAAGTCTTAACATTTTTAGGTGTTTCCACTTGGACTATGCAATAAAGTAAGTTAGTTTAATTTGGAATTAATAAAGAATTATAATGAAGTGAACCATAAGGAAGTGTCAACTAACAAACCTATCTTGATGGAACTGCAATAATGAGATTATTGGGCCATGCAATGAAGCTTTCCACTGTGTGTCCTACTGTTCTTACATCTTCAATAAGAATAAGCAATTCAGCATTCTCCTCCATAGGGATGTCAACCGCTACTCTCTCATGGTTAGTAGGTAGAATTGCTTTGTGAAGTATGTCTCTTGTAATGTTATACATACGACCCTCTGCAACCATGTGATGAGTAGGGGTGTTTAATCATAATAGATAGTCTGCTTCGCTCTAAACAAATCATAACATAAGAAATTATTGATAAGTAGTGAAAACACTTAACTATTAACTTAGTCAAAGAAAGCAATTACCTTAGGGAAATGCTGAGAGAGAAGTGTAGCTGTATTTACAGTTAGGGCTGGCTTCTGCTGCCTACATCCCCATCATTTGCATCTTCATGAAATTCTTAATGATTCATTGTTGATTCTCTAGTTGCTTTTTTAACTTAGATTGCTCTTGCTCTTGTCTCTCCATCTCCTCTCTTAACTTAGCAACCTAAGCTAAAGAATGCAATTTCAAGCACTTTTGTAACACCATAACTTCTAGCCTATTTCATGCCATTCATAAGCTTTAGATCATTAATTCCCCACGAGCATATGAAAAAGGGGATGAAAATAATGGATTTCTTCGCATTGCGCTATACTTAAAATTTTGCAATCCGAGTCACGTGGACTGTGTGAGCTCATGCTATGTATTCTCATATTTAATTACATCATTAGAACTCATTTGCATCACAAAAACATGCCTACAACTCATGGAAACTGAATTGGAGTGCGGAATAAAGAGTTTCATTCTCAGCCAGAATTGCTCCACTTTCTGACCAAAATTTAGAAAATCATAACTAAATGTAGAAAAATTAAAATTATGCAATCTTAGTCATTATGGAAATATTAGGATATCTAATTCACACTAAAAATATTCCCAGACTATAAAATTCATCACAGAGGACGCTTGACATCCAAAATAGTCCAAAGGTCTAACTGAATTCTGGAACTATCACAGAATTCTATAGAAAATTTTGAAAATGTCTAATTAATTCCAAAAAAATACAATACCTACAAATGATACCAATCTAGAAAGATGTTGATGTTAACTAGAGATAAAAAAATATCTCTATATTGGTTCATAAATTCCAGATTTCGAAATTCAATGGAACAGTACTTCTGGTCGGGCAAAGTTACTAATACTGGACAGAAATTTCAAAAATTAATATCTTCCTCTCTAGACCTCCAAATGAGGTGCTTCCACTTGATACAAGTCACTCTGAATGTATAGTTTCTTATTATAAAATTTTGTAGCCATTGGACCACATTTACTCCTCGGATGACACAATTACACAACTAACCAAATGAACAGTACTGGTGCAAATCCGAAATTCTGATACCAACTTTGAAAAATCATAGAAAATTACATAGACCTCCAAATGACCTGATCTTTGGCTTCCTAGAAAGCTCTAGGCAAGATCTAATCACATGCCAAATTTCCAGTCAAGAAGAGGTCATTTGGTCAGACTTTGACATAATGGGGCAATGTGTCAATTTTTTTGTTAAAAGAGGGCTCCAAGGGTTCAAATTTGCTTCTCCTACTCCTAAGGCTCTATGAGCACGTGGGAAAGCATCAACATAGGCTATCAAACATAGCTCAAATATCTAACAATCTAGATTTGCAAAGCTCACTCTCCTACACCAAAACATACACCATGTACATAATGCCAAGATCTTGCTATTCATACAAAAAACTTGCTACATCAAGCACTATAGTTCTAATTCTCATACATATACAATAAGTACATCCATTTACAAGTATTTATAAGTGCACACCCTATGTACATCATTAGATTGCATCTCTTAACAATAAAATGGTGACAAAATGGCTATTTCACAAATCCTTTGTCGATTTCCCTAGGTTCAAGCTTGGTGGCTCCCATGTCTTTGTTCACTTGGTCCACCTAGCATGTTAGGATAGTGGAGAGAAGGGAGTGAGATTCAAAGAATCCAAATATCTCATCTCCCATTCAATTATACATAATAGGTGCAAAGCAAGCTTTTCAAATGCATGATGGAAAAGTGGAAGTCATGGACATTTTAAAAGCAACCATGGCATGCGAATCAAGCATACAAGACATTCAAGGGTTCACCAAGTGTTTGGATTGGCCTCACACTTCTTCTCATGGATTTTGGACTTGACTCACCCATTTTTAAGCACTTTGGACTGAACCATACTCTTAGGAGTCCACATTACTTTTGGGAGACCCTTTGCTTTGTCTTAACCAAGCTCGAGGGTTCTTAGCTCATCCTCACCTAAGGGAAGAGTTCTTGGCCTTTTCACACTCAAGCAAACTTATACAAACATCATGGATTCATTTAACACATAACATAACATCAAGGATCATGACATGTAAAGGCATGCTGGCATACTTTTCATAGCTTAAAAATACACATACACACATTCTAAAATAAGCTAAATACGCATCCATGCATAAGAGAAGGGGGAGAGAGCTACCTTATAGGCTAACACATGCCTCCCCTTTCAATTTGTCTTCTCCCTTCTTGATTTCATAATCACAACTAAATGAAAGTGTTTCTTTTGAGCCTAGACACACAAGAGCATGGAATTACTCTCTCATAACTCAATACTTATTCACAAAGCTAGGGGTTTCTTTATAGCAAACCCTACCAAGCATATAAGAAACTAGGGCTTCTTTCTCTTTCTAAAATTTCACCAACTCTTCCTCTCTCTCATGCTCTCAAGTTAGTAGAACTAACATACCTAGGGAAAATAAGGAACTAAAGCTACATGAGTTCTAACCTTCTTCAAGAGTGGTTTTTCACTTTCCCTCTTCTGAACCAAGCCCAAAACCAAACTAATTCAATAACCAAAACCATAAAAAGAGAGGGCAAAGAGAGAAGAACCAGATTCTAAGAAGAAAAACTGGGGAAATCTCAAGTTTGCTTACCTTTTCCTTGTTCTTCCTTCCTTCTCTTGGTCTTTCTCTCTCTCCATAGCCCTTTTCTCTCTTTTGGTCGAAGGTTAGGTCAGTTAAAAGAAAAGGAATGGATTTGGATGCTTTAAGAAGTCAAATTCTCCCTTTTTCATACTTTTCTGGACTAACCCTCGCTATAGCGAAGAATAACCCTTGCTACGGTAAGCACGTATCAGTCCCAGACCCCTGTTTTCGCTACGATGCGTGCTATGGCAAGGAACCCCCTAGTTTTGTTATGGGATGCCTACACTTGCTATAGCTAGAAGCGTTCTCACTATAGCAAAAAGGCACTTTCGCTATAGCCAGACCATTTCTCTTTATAGCGAATAGGTACATTCGCTATAGCTAGGCCATTTCTTGCTATAGCTAGCAGACTTAGAAAATTTCAGGATTTCAAAAATTTTTTAGCTTCTTCTTTTCTTCTTCTTTTTTTTCTCTTTTTTTTTTGGTTGGTTGTTACATTTCCACCCTCCTTAAAAGAAATTTCATCCTCGAAATTAAAATAACATGCCTCATAGGAAGAGTTCTAGATATTTCTTCCTCATACCATCTTCTAATTCCCAAGTGGCTTCCTCGAAAGACAATCCCTTCCAAATCACTTTCACCAGTGGTATCGTCTTATTCCGTAACTGCTTGAGTCTAACATCCACGATTCGATCTGGTGATACTATATATGATAGATCATCCTATAACTGCACATTCTCATATTCTATGACATGTGAGGGGTTGGGCTGGTACTTTTTCAATTGGAAAATATGGAAAGCGTTATGGACTTGGCTTATGTTCAGAGGAAGGGCTAGTCTATATGCCATAGGTCCTACTTTATCAAGAATTTGGAAATGACCTATGTACTTTGGACTGAGCTTTTTACTTTTAATAGACTGACCTATCCCTGTGACTGGAGACACCCTAATAAAGACATAGTCTCCAACCTCAAATTCTAACAGCCGCCTACGTCTATCTGCATAACTTTTCTGTCTACTCTGGGCCGTTAGAAGTTTCTTTCTGATGTTTTCTATTTGTCTAGAGGTCTGGTCCACTAATTCTGGGCTTATGAGGCTCCACTTTCCTAACTCAACCCAATACATTGGGGACCTATACTTCCTCCCATACAATGCCTTATACGGTGCCATTTGTATACTGGTATGGTAACTGTTATTATAGGCAAACTCCGCTAGAGGCAAGTATATATCCCAGTTCCCTTTTATTTCTAGCACACACGCTCTCAACATATTCTCTAGGGTTTGAATGGTTCTCTTCGTCTGTCCATCCATCAGAGGATGATAGGTAGTGCTGAATCTAAGTCTGCTGCCTAGAGCATCCTGTAATGATCTCCAGAAATTCGATGTGAATCTAAGGTCTCTATCTGATACTATGCTCCTAGGCACACCATGCAGTCTAACTATCTCCCTGATGTACAGCTGGGCTAACTGATCTAGGGTATAAGTGGCTTTCATAGGTAGAAAATGTGCTAACTTTGTTTACCTATCCACTATTACCCATATTGCATCATACCCTGATGATGTCCTGGGTAAACCCATGACAAAATTTATAGCTATGCTATCCCATTTCCACTCCGAGATATCTAGGGGCTGAAGTAACTTAGCTAGTTTCTGATGTTCTATTTTTACTCTCTGGCATACTAGGCATCGAGAGACAAACTCTGCTATATTTGTTTTTATCCTAGGCCACCAGAACATTTTCTTCAAATCTTGGTACATTTTATTACTGCCCAAATGGATGGTGTACTTACTTTTATGTGCCTCATCTAAAATTTTCTCTCTAATCTTTGTGTTCTGAGGCATATACAGCCTATCCCTGTATCTTATTATGTCATCCTCAGACAGATTAAACTCCTAGACACTACCATGGGCTATCTGGGCTCTAATCTTATTTACATGGTCATCTGCTTGTTGGGCTTCTCTTATTTGATCCCTCATGTCATTTTCTATTTGGGTCTCACTCATTAATAATTTTTCTAAATACACTTCATAGGAGAGACTCATGTCTCTAAATCTTTCAATCAACTCTTACTCTTGAATCATCATATAAGCTATGTGTATAGATTTTCTACTTAGGGCATCAGCTATCACATTAGCCTTACCGGGATGGTATTTCAATGTAAAATCATAATCTTTTAGAAATTCTAACCATCTTCGTTGCCTCATATTTAGCTTTTTCTGTTCAAATAAATATCTAAGACTCTTGTAGTTGCTGTAAATTTCTATTGCCGCCCCATATAAGTAGTGTCTCTATATTTTCAGAGCAAATACCACTGTGGCTAACTCTAAGTCGTTGTGGGGTAGTTTTCCTTATGAGATTTCAACTGTCTAGAAGCATAAACTACCACTCGGCCTTTCTGCATAAGCACATATCCTAACCCTTTCTTAGAGGCATCACTGTACATTACAAAAGTTTCTTTAGGGTCAAGGAGTACTAGAACTGGGGCCGTGGTCAACTTGTGCTTCAACTCTTGAAAACTACTCTCGCATTTCTTATTCCACACAAACGGCACATTCTTTCTAGTAAGTCGGGTTAGTGGCATTCCTATTTGAGAAAAGCCCTGAATGAACCTCCTATAATACTCTGCTAAACCTAGAAAGCTCTTGATCTCTGTCACTGTTCTAGATCTCTCCCACTATAATACTACCTCTACCTTATGAGGATCTACTGCGACCCCTGCCTGGGAGATCACATGACCTAGAAACTGAACCTCAGTGAGCCAGAAGTCACATTTACTAAGTTTAGCATACAACTATTGCTCTCTCAAGGTCTCTAGGGCTAATCTCAGGTGTTGCTCATGTTCCTCTCTACTTTTCGAGTAGATGAGGATGTCATCTATGAAAACTACTATGAACCTGTCTAAATATGGCCTGAAAACTCTATTCATGTAATCCATAAAAATTACGGGTGCATTCATCAACCCGAAAGGCATAACTAAGAATTCATAGT